>CM035433.1:147735681-148178181 GCA_020310875.1 Ceratopteris richardii | reverse complement strand
GCTTATCTGTCTGCACATGATTTAACTCAAATAGGATTTTCTCATGTGAATAATTCACATAATTCACTGCTAATGCTCCCTTGTATATGCTTTTTGTCACTGGTGCACACTGACATCTCAACCGTACGCATGCCTACATGTAAACAAACCTCATTACACCTCAGACAGTAACCTAATGTAATATCAGAGATTATTAAATCTAAGCAAAGAACCTGAGCTGGAAACTGTGTCTTTTGCTTCCCATTAGTCCAGGCATATGGATTGATGTTCATCTCTCCATAGCTGTCACAACCAAAAATCATAGCAGCAAGCTCCTCCATCGGAAGGTTCAAGAATGGGAGCTGTGATGAAGGAGGACGAATAGCCCCAGAGGAAGGAGAATGAAGGCCTTTGTATGTTTCGGTCTTACGTCCAGCTCCCATGACAGAAGCACTCCGCTGGCAATGAGACTTGTAGTAGTAATTTTAAAGTTTGTTGGAAAACGTTAATTACATATTTATGTAAGGAGATCATATGCTACATGTGTATTAATTACAATAACACTTACATAATAACATTTTTTATGAATGAAGGCATTCTATGGCTACTGTTTATGCATAAGGACGTCCGTAAAATAAAACCAAGCCCAGGATTCCAAGTAAGCTTTAGATTCAACATTCTTCTCTATGTGTATATGTATGTATGTGCATGTGTATGTGTGTGTATATGTATGTATGTGCATGTGCATGTGTAAGTGTATATGTGTGTATGAGTATGTGCATGTGCATGTGTATATGTGTGTATATGTATGTGCATGTATATGTGTAACTCTATGTGTATAAGTGTGTATGTGCATGTATATGTGTATATGTAGGTATGTGCATGTGTGTGTGCATGTGTATATGTGTGTGTACGTATGTGCATATATATGTGTATATATGTGTATAATGTATGTATATGCATGTGTATATGTATGAAACATGCATGTGTATGTGGATGCATTTCCATTTGCATCCATGTGCATGCATGTGGATGTGCATATACATGTATTTGCGTATATGTTAATGTGTGTATGTGTATATATATATATATATATATATATATATATATATATATATATATATATATATATATATATATATATATATATACATATATATATATATATATATATATATATATATATATATATATATATATATATATATATATATATATATATATATATATATATATATATATATATATATATATATATATATATATATATATGCAATAATGCATGCATGTAAGTCTTTTTATGTGGTTGTAGCCATACTTTTTGCTTGGTTAGCTTCTTGAATAACCTGCAATAGAGAGAGAGAGAGAGAGAGAGAGAGAGAGAGAGAGAGAGAGAGAGAGAGAGAGAGAGAGAGAGAGAGAGAGAGAGAGAGAGAGAGAGAGAATTCAAAGAGAGAAAGATGTAGAAAGAGAGAAACAGAAACAGAGGGAAACAATAAGAGAGAGCTTAGGCAAAACAACAATTCTGCATATACTTGCTTCAGTTCGTAAGCGCAGCACAATTGCGAACGTTGGAGAGCTCTTCAATCAGATGCATGAAAATGCCAATCGAAGAGCCTCCAACGTTTTAATTTTTTTCCGTCAATAGACCGTCGTGTAAACGATGCTACACATCCAGTTATCGTCGCATAAGCGACATGTTTTGAGTGACGCCAAAAAGCGTCGCTTATGCGACGTAAACAAGCGTCGGTTATGCAACACTTTTTAAAACCATTGTGTTAGCGACAATCTATGGGAGCATCACTGACCTCGTGGCACCACAAGTCGCAAAAAACATCGTTTCCAATGTCGTTTAATCGACGGTCCGTGTGCGACGCTCAGTGCGATGCACTTTGCAATTTTATAACGATGAAATTGTGTCTCCTTAACCATCGATATACTCCGTGTTCATATTTGTTAGGTTGATAAAACCAACTGTTTCGCCGATTAATTTGTACCACCTTCTATTGTATGATATATCTGCAGAGGTAGCTTTTGTCCAACCTTTAATTCTTGGAAATTACTGTGCCAATATGATTTTGATGTTCAGGCGTTTTCTCGAAGGTCTGCGTTACATGATACTTTGCGGAGACATAGGCGCACAGATGGTTGGCAGACAGAGATTGGAACTCCATATTTATAATCTTGCGAAGCGCACATTTCGCCATGGGCAATGACTTGATCGAAATTCATTATCAAGCGCACACTCATTATTGTGTGGATCAAAGCATTTCAACCGAAAGGTGTGTGTTTTTACATAGATGCAGATATACTACTCATAAAGCCGATGTATCTGACGCAATGCCAAAGTGTAACGTCCTTAATGAGAAGCTGAGTCCACGAAGCGCATTTTATTTTTGTTCGAATTATAATGGATTAAGTGCGTCAGGTATTATCCAACCATATTTGTTATGCAAAGCTTCATGGGATTCAGACCATTTAGTGTACTCTTTTCTTAATCTAACACAGATGAATGTTTCCGTCTCTGTGAAGAAATTGAATCGTTCAGTTTTGCTTTCGATTTAGTGAGTTGCATTTTGCGGGCTATCATGCTCCTAAATATGCATGTCGTTCCGAAAAAGACCTCTGGGCATGATCACTGTTTTCGCAAGCTAGCTTTTGTTCGACCTTTAATACTTGGAGAGTACTGTATCAATATAAATTTTACTTTGATGAGTATTCTGGGAGGTCTACAGTACATGATGGTTTGCGGAGATGTATATGCAGAAATAGTTGGCAGACACAAAACCCCGTATTTATAATCCCTTTGAATTGCACATATCTTAGCAGACATTGGCTTGGATCGAGATTCACGATCAAGAGCACACATACTCATGTGTGCATCAAAGCATTTGAACCAGATATAACTATGTAAGGCACTGCTTCAGCACGTCCTTATCCCTTTGGAGCAGCAAACGCGACCGCCAATATGATTTTGATGTTGGTGAATTTTCTTGAAGGTCTGCGTCAGATGATAATTTGCGGAGAGTATGTGCAGAGATGGTTGGCAGAAACTAGACTCCATATTTATAATCGCGTGCAGCGCACATTTCCCCGTAGACATTGGCTTGATTGAAATTGACGATCAAGAGGGCACACATTACTGTGTGCATCAAAGCAGTTCGATCAAAAGGTGCTTTTCCGTGCGTATTTTTACATAGATGCAAATCCACTACTTCTCATAAACCCGATGAATCTGAAGCAATTTCAAAGTATATGATCCTCAATGCGAAGTTGAGTGCTCGAATTGCCTTTCATCTTTGTTTGAATTATAGTGGATTAACTGCTTCAGCTGTTATCCATCCATAAATTGTTATCAGAAGCTTCATTGAATTAACACCATTTACTGTACCCCTTTCTTATTCTAACATATATGAATGGTTTTCGCCTCCGTAACGACAACTTAACCGTTTCGTTTTGCTTAAGATTTTGTGAGTTGCATCATACGGACTATCATGCTCCTAAGTATGCATGTCGTTCCAAAAACGACCTCTGGACATTACTGTTTTCGCGAGCTACCTTTTGTCCAACTTTTAGTATTTGGAGAGTACTGTATCAATGTAATTTCGATTTTGATGAGGAGGTCAACATTACATGACACTTTGCGGAGATGTATGTGCCAAAACGGTTGGCATACATTAAACGTCATATCTATAATCCCATTTAAGCGCACATATCTGAGCCGACATTGGCTGTGATGGAGATTCACGATCAAGTGCACACATATTACTTTGTGGATCAAAGCATTTTAACCAGAAATACTTATCATGACTGTGCATCAGCATGTCCTCATGTCTTTAGAGCAGCAAAGGCGACCGCACTTACACCGTGGCTTTTCTCGCTTGCCATGACTTAACATAACCCCATACATTTTCTTTTATGCTCTCGAATGAGACAAGTGAACTCACTGGAACCAAATACTCCGACTGCGCTACTGTTGTTTCTTTTGTCGAGAATGAGTTAGGGTTCTATAATTAATCTCGCTTTCACTTAAATAAATGCTTTGTTTAATCTTTTTCTTAAATAAATGCGCTGTTTAATCTTTTGAACGTGCGCAACTGATCGCTACTTGCGGATATACCGTTTCTTTAGAGTCCGTAGTGCTCTCAGAAATTGCGCTTGATCTCTCGGGATGCCATTCACGCTTTTCTTATTTATGTATACTTTATTTCACATCTCCAGTTCAACAGTTATGTGATCGTTACCTACCCAGAGTCCTATTGCTTTCTCAGCTTTCAATCAAATCAAGGTGCACTAAGCGTAGCTATGTTGCGTGCCCAAACAAGTAATATTTTTAATGATATCTTATGAATAACACTATCAATAATTATCAATTGTCGTATAATCAACATGCATTGTAGGTGAATGCGATTACTGTTATTAAACCAAAAACCAGTTATAATTATAGCAAAAATATTTTATTAAGTGTGATTGATATCAGTGTGAGAAGATAATCCTACAAAGTTCTGATAAGTGGTCGAAATGCCCGAAAAATAGACAATTAACTCTCTGCATAAATGCGCCGACCAGTAAAATAAAGCCACTGTGCAGCCAATGAAACAATTTATCAGACTTTCGCTGTTCTTCATGAACATCCTTCAAGATTCATCGATCGAGATGTACAGAAATCAACGCCTGCAACTCTACCCAATCAGTAAAAACAGGTTGATGTACATGCTCTTAATGTCGCATATAAAATGTGGTGGAGAATAGCAAATTTAAATAAGTTATGAAACATAGATGAGTGGTGTATCGTTTAAATAGAATTACAGGTAAAGGACATCAGTCTCAAACGATAGCCTTGTGAGGCCTTCATAAGCTTATATGCGCAATAATACCATGCTTTTGATGAGCATATGGATACGCGCATGTAGAGCTAACCATTTTACAACGACATAATGAAAATATTGAGCAGCTCGTTCACTTTTTGCGTGAGCCAAAAGTACATTAATTTTCTTTTAATGGGATACCAGAGACATTGACATTAATTAAAAAAGAACATTTCAATCCCTTTATTTACATATCACTATGGAGTTTTCTCTTCTATTTTGATGAGGGATCCTGGAAAAGCCTTTAAATCTTATAACTTATGAGAGATAGAAAACACTAAGAAATCACAACGAAAACAAAAACCAATCATCCAAATTGTGCACAGCCCTCGATACAACATAATATTGGGATTATATTTCAAACACATCTAGAACCACTAACCATATGCAATTGATTTTAAAAATTTAGAAATTTGAGATTTACTATGTTTTAAAGACGGTAAATTTCATTACTGTTATTATTCAAGACCCCCTTCTTGAGTTATTTTGGAATTCATTACCTCTAGGGAACCACGTTTTATAGTACATACTAAGTATCTGCAAGTGAATGCATGTGCACAAGGGACCTTAGATTATTCTTTTAATGTTCGAATATCATTCATAATCATGAAAATATTTTAGTGAAAACATAAAGATAAGTGGTTTGGCAAGATGTGTTTTTTCTTTTACTACGTAATCTATTAGGAACTATTCCATTGCATGTATACGTCCCCTACATAGTAGCAAAACATGCATTTTTAATTAAGTTCTCAAAATATGTTATCATCGAGTTTTAACTAATGAGAAATATGCCGTCAAAAGAGAAACAATTGGAATATTCCATTAATTTCTTTGAAAAATTGATCATTGTTTTTTTTTTTTACTTTTCAAAAGCCCTTTGAACAGTATACGCAGTTTCGAAGAATGGCCTTACCATATGACATTTCTAGTATAATTTGAAATTTCTAAATATGAAAATAGACTTTGAATTAATAACCATTTTACATTTATGTCTCTATATTTCATATAAAATTTATTAAAGGGACCAATAAATTTGTGTACCACTCATATATTCATATACGCGAGAGCAATTTTTATACAAAAAATAGAGAGAATATGATTTTATTTACATGAAATAATTTGTACGATCCAAGGGTCTATAATATCATACAAATTCATATCTAGTGTATAGAATTATCCTCATCTATGTTAGTTTCCCACTTCATCCGTGGCAATTGTTTCATTATCACACTATTGTGAGCTTTCATCATCTTCTTCTATATCAAGAAGAGCCTTATATTCTCCAAGTATAGACCAAAGTTAGTTCGATCAGACATGGACCTTCATGTGTGCCTTTGATATCCTTTCATGTATGAGATCTAAAAATATTCTCTTTACCATATTGGTAGTATCTTCCTTCAATTGTCTTATGTCTACAAAAAAAAAAATTTAAATGAGAATAACCACCTCGCCTAAATTGATTGTTGATGTACTATAAATACATAAAATTTTTCCTCTAAAGCATATGTTTGAACCGAATTCGACCCGTGTGTTGAAGCAAGCAAAATCAACTTCTATGTGAAGTATTGAGTTCAAACTTGTATTGGATGGTCTAGAATGTGGATGACAACTCAGAAGCTTCTAGAACTCTTTGTGTATAATTATCATGCACCTAAAGTTAAGAAATATTTGTTGGGGATGTAAGGGTCATGTGACCTTACCCCCAGTCTCTTGTTACATTGTTAATCTATTGGATTACCAACATGGTGTCTTCTTGGTTTGATAGCACTGACTTTCCAAGATGGAAAGCTCAGATGTGGCATACATTGGTTCGTGCAGGGTTACATATGTATGTGCATAGAGATGCACAGAGGCCTCGTGACATGCCCGGCCATGTATGGCTGGATATGGACGCATTGGCCAGCTCCACTATTCGATTATAGCTTGTGGATTGTATATATGAGTCTGTTATGTATGAGGAGATGAGTAGTGCAATATGGCAAAGACTACATGATATGTATGCAAGTCCATTGACTTATGTGAGACATAGATCACATCGGCGACTTCGATGTTCACATTGTGGTCATGAGGGCCATATTCGACGATGTTGCTTCAGGCGGATGCAACGACGATGTTAGAGACATGCACATAATGCAGGTTAGGTAGTGGTTTCAGGAGAGTCTATGGCAGTCGATTATGCCAGTGATGGTGATATAACTTTCTCTTATGGTTCATCTCAGGATTCCTCTTGTTCATTGGATGACACACATATGGCTTGGTTGCTTGATACATTAGCCAGTTTTCATGTTACTCCACATCGTGAGTGGTTTTGTCGATTCTCAGGTGAGAGTCGTGGATGTGTGCACATGCCTGATGGTACGGCATATGACATTGAGGGTGTAGGAGATATATGCCTTACACTACCTAGTGGAGCATCACTTATACTCAGACATGTATGTTATGTGCCTTCATTCCCTATGAGCTTGATTTCAGTTAGCCAGTTACAAGAGAAGAGATGTTATGCATTCCTTGGTGAGCATCATTTTGAGTTGCAGTTGGGACAGCTTACGCTTGTTAGAGGTGCTAGGATTGGGCACATGTATCCACTACAGGTAACAGTCTCGTCTCAGTGGGAGTTCAGTCTTATGTGCGATGTGAGACTCGTCATGGCTCATTTTATCTACCTACAGATAGCTCTATGGATATTCTTGATGCACATGTATGGCAGGATTCAGATGCTCAGATGGATGCACATGTAGAGCATGTTTTGGATGCTCATGATGCTTATATAGAGCATGGTTTGGTTGATCATATTGATGCTCATATGGAGCACACTTTGGATGATCAGTTGGATGCTTTAGAGCATGATATGGATGCTCATATAGAGCATTGTGATGATACTCAGTTAGATTGTGATCATCACTTTGACCTTAGTGTTGATGTTGTGCAATTAGCTCATGTGGTGCATGATGATACACTTGGTGTGGTAGAGCAGGATAGCTCTTATGATACATAGTGTATGCCAGAGCATACTAGCTCTCAGGTTGCACAGCTAGACACATCCTTGGTTGATAGCATGACTGATTTAGATATTGATGAGTCAGCGATCATGCAGTCATTCTTGGATTCGCTCATGCCAGATGTTGACATAGACATATCAGGACATGTAGATCTTGATGATGGTGCTTTGGATGCTTTGGATAGAGGCATGGCTGACATGCTTAGGTTAGCTAGGATAGCACATGTTTCATCAGTGTTCGAGAGTCTGATGTATGAGTTGTTATGCTTGAGACCAGACATTGCAGTTGCTATTGGAGCATTTGCACTTGGAGTTGTCAGTTGTTCGATGATTGACACAGGCATTGACATAGTTGCTATTCGAGGCAGTTGGTGTAGGTTGATCCATATGGGTTGAGATCCGGACTCTTCTTGTACATTATTGTATAGTCCTATATCATTCTTTGTATATTTGTCCACTTATGGTCACATTGACCCTTAAGTGGGAGATTGTTGGGGATGTAAGGGTCATGTGACCTCACCCCCATATTCATATATATACATCATATATAGAGTATGGCCTCAAGAGAGATCATTCTGTGGGCTTCGAGGCTCCCACGCATATGTGTGCATCGCTCCTCTCTTCTCCCTCCCTTCATCTCCTGCTTCCTCCTCTTGTTTCGCTCACCAAAGCCCTTCAACATTGTTAAAAGCTATCTACAATCTATTTTAATGATGCATGTGAAGACATATTTAGAGGCTTATGAATTTTAGTTTTTTAGTGTGTCTTCTAAGCAAAGAAAGCACGAAACATCATGCTCAATGCATAAGTACTTTTTTACTAAATACAAATAATTTTTGGAAAGCTTTGTATCTCCAAGTTGTCTTGTAACAATGTCTATAAAAGTCTGCCAATGTGTTTTGATTCGTTCTCTTTTTGTACTCATCCAAGTTTGCTTTTGCAAATTAGATTAGGTTACAATTGATATATGATAGAAGGTATATGTGAAGTTTTATATCATTTGGTTCAATGGATTGTGAGCTATGAGCTACTTACCCTTGGAAATTGTTCACAGGCTGCCTACTTCTACACATTTTTAACTTTGCATGTTTGAATTGATTCATATTGCGTTTGTTCTTAGATCAGCTCATCTAATATATAAGACTAGGAAGCTAAGCTTTGGAGCATCCAAATTGAATCTATAGACATATGTTTAGAGAAACCCTTACAACTACAAACTTGCACATGCTTTGCCAAGAATTTCTTCCATCTTTTTTGTCAATGTTTTATTGTTCAAAACAATATTACGTGTTTAGATATTATTATTTGGGTCTAATTGGCCAGTTGATACTTCAACCTCTTCATGATTTCAAACTCCTACAGTGGTACTAGAGCATTGCAACATGGCATATAATTATCTTTTATTTGAGGAGCGTTATGGAAAAAATTATCTAGCATGGGCTATGAGGATGGAAAATCTTCTACAAGTTCTTATATTAGAGGTGCTAAAAAAACTTGAGACTTGTAGATGAAGAAGATCCCACTAAAGATGAGCTAGAAGCCACCACACAATGGGATAGGAAAGATGAACCTACAAGATCTATTATTCCCAAATCAATTAGAGATTTTTTTCATCCACATATAAATTTTATGAATCAATTGTTTAAATTTTTTTGGAGTTTGAGGTCTACAAAAGCATGGGAATAACACAAGGAAGAAGAAGAAGATTAGAGCACAACACACAATACTAAATGTATTGACAAGAGAATTTACAAACATAAGTAACATGTTAGGGTTATAGGCGAATATACAAGCTGAGGGAAAAAAACTTGTTACAAGGGAAAAAAGTGCCCCATTGCTCCTAGTGTGTTTGCACACATCAATACCAAAATACCTCAACAAATACCCCTAGGAGTAATGCAGTGAACTAAGGAGTTGGCACTCATGTATAAGGAAGTTCCAAGCTTTGTGGAATAAATCTTTGTGGAAAGCTTCAAACTTCTCACTATGTGGAGCCTTTCTGAAAAAGTGTGCAATGTTCTCCTGTGTGGGCACATATGCCAAATTGATCTCTCTAGTAGAAAACCTCTCCTTGACATAATGATAGTGCACATTAATGTGATTAATGGGAGCATGAAACAAAGGGTTCCTCGCAACTACCAATGCGTTGTCGAGGGGTGTGAATGGAGACAAGCAAAGATCAAAACTGACTTGCGGTAGCCTCACTATGTGACTACATGCAGGGTGTTTCGTTGCATACTTTAGGAGCTAACATGTGTTTTCAATATGTGAGGAGTGATTAACTATAGGTTAATACACTATTTAAGTTTGGCCTATGAATTTATTGTCCGTAAGGTTCCACAACTCTATACCTAGAAAGAGCGTGTTCATACGAATGCAAGATTAATGATTCATTAATTATACGATCGTTAATAATTTGATCCACTTCGTGTTCAATTTTGTTAGGTTGAGTATTTCTTTTTAGAGGTGGAGGGAACAGATTATCGGTCCTCTTAGGTTCAGGTGATGCAATTGAAAACAAAGCTAAAAACCTAGATAAACAGTGATCGTATGATAGGGAGATTAAAGATTCACCAGTAATACGGTCCTTAATTAATTCTTCTACTTCTATTTCTTCATTAGTTTCATTTTCTTTAGTTTGGGTAGTAGTATTATCAATAGGTGGAGGTAATAAAGTATCCAAAATAAAAGATGTAGGTATGTTATGTTCATTGGTAGATTCATTTGAAGACACATGGCTTGTTGACATTAGAAATAAAGTGTAATGCAAAGTTTCAATTGATAAATGAATTTTTTTATTAATAATGCTAAGACCTCAGAACCAAAATAAATCCTATGCAAATTCTTTGATGAAAATCTTAATTCAAATACTTTGATAAAAAACCTATTACAAATAGTTTGATAAAAACCTATTACAAATAGTTTGATAAAAACCTACTACAAGATTTAAGTTTCAAATGTGATATTAAAAAAGTTGAAGAAGCAGCATAGCTCCAATCTTTTGGTCAAATGCTCGTAAGTATCATCAAATCGTCAATTCTCATCAATCTTCTTCAATGTTCTACAGTAGCAATATTAGGAAAAGAAATATCACACATTACACACACACACACACACACACACACACACACACACACATATATATATATATATTACAGATACATACGTGCGTATACAAAAGTTCAGATAACTCACACACACAACATGCATACTATATATTCACTAACTCATATCACTATGCACACATAGATAGAACTAGACTTAAAATAACTTCCACTTTAACACACACTCACATGCATATTATTTAAATTAATAATAGAAAATATATTAATCATATATTTATTATATTATTTAATTATTAAATAGTTATTTTAATTATTCATTTTTAAGCATATAGATCCGTAAACAATAGAATACATTGTTACCCTTGTATTCAACATCAATGCCCATGCATACATATGGCACATACCAATGCACACACATCAAAGCACATGCATACATATGGCACATATGTAGCTCAGTGATGAGTAGCACCTCCTTTAATGTCAATCCGGGAAGATGTGAGGATGGTATGATGACCTCGAGCAAGTGAAAGCACAAGTGCGTGAGTGAGAAGCACACTAACATGCACACACATACACACACGCGCGCACACACAACAAGACAAAGAGAAGGACAGTGGAGTTCTCTTAGATTACTTCCAAAATGATCATACAAGTTCAAATCTATTACATGCTAACCCCAAAAATGAGCTCTCTAGCTCTATTTATAGTTTTTGACTAGTTTTTGGCCCTGTCCAGACCTAGTGTCCGACCTAGTTAAAAATTAGGTTCTAGGGCCTATTTGAGGGCTCAAACCGAGTCTAAAAAATATGAAAATGGATAGGCAGGTACTTCTAATGCTCCTCAAGCTCAAGGACTCCTTGGCTTGCACAAATGGAGCTACAAAAATATGAAATGGTATTTACAGTGGCCTTTAGTGATGAAAATCACTATTTTTGTAGGGATTTCCTCTAACGATTTGACATACACATCTTCGAGCTCCCTACTTGCTCCTTCTCCTTGTGTGTCCACCTCTTTGATATGCTTTAGCTTCATGAAAAAATAATGGCCTACTTGCAAGATCTTCGTAGACTACTCTGTCTGCTTGTGCCTTCTCTTTGCTCTGACTCCCTTCGTTGGCTTCCTTGTCTTGTGAGTCCTTCAGTTCCTTGACTGCTGCCAACACCCCCCCCCCCCTCTCTCGCGTCTGTCGTCTCTGACAGACCCTTGTTGAGTGGTTCGTTGGATGTAGTACTCCACAACGTCTGTGGCTAAATGATGTTCTGCTATTCGCAACCCTTTGGCCAAATCAGTGAGTAGGGCATCCTAGTCTACTGGCCCTGGAACTTCTAGATGTGGCATACATAGCTTTTCTGAATGTAGAGCTTGTTCCAATGCAAATAACTGTAATAGATGAGATGGTCTGGGAATGAATATCTCTGAATGATATTCCCAGAACCTGTGATAAACATTTCTTCAAACGTCTTTTTGAAGCAGGCTGGTAGATACTTGATACGAGCATGCCATGCATAGACGACATTGATAGATGGTGTGGTGCTCATATCATAAACAAGGTCTTGATTTCCTTCATTAAATCCAAGAGCTGAAAGATGAGGTTCTTTGACGTTCTTAAAGGTTCTGAATGTAACCAGCATTAGGTCAAAGATTTTTAGGCACATCTGAGTCATGACATCTGGTACATTTTTGAACGTGACTCCCCAATGCCAAATCGTCGAAATCATGTATGCTACTGTGGGTTGGCCTCTAGGTGGTGCCAAGTATACATAATTTAGCCACTTTTCACATCCTTTGACGGTCAGTACTGTTTTGGTGTATTCTGGCCAAGACCTTCTTCGAAAGACGGGGCAGTAGCATGGGTTATACTTGATATATAAAGGCATATTATTCCAAGTGTGTACCATCTCAGGGTATGTCTCAAGCAGATGGATCCTCCAAGTAGGTTGATGTATATTCCCCTGCGTGGCACTTGCAGGGATGTCATCCGGTGCAAACTGTGTCGCCGAGGTTGGTTCCTTTGTTGTGCACTGCTTGATTTCAGCATTATAATCTGCCATTAAGACATAGAATGGAACATACAAATCATCGGATGTGCCAATCCACCTATGATGGGAGAGGTTTCCGAAGTAATCCAATTTTATGATGACTTCTTCCAATCGTGACATAGACGCTATCTGAATTGCAACTCTCTCATCATGGGTTGTAGCAACCTTCTCTAACCTTTGCATCCACTCAGGAGCTTCGATCTCAATCATGTCCATTCCTTCTTCTGTTTGCTTACCTCCGGGTGCTGGCATGGGAACATATGGGTCTTCAAAAGTCTCCTCCACTTCAATTGGAACTAAGTCTTCAGGTTTCGGTTCCACCAGGGGAGAGGGTTGACGCTCGTATTGAAGAACTTTACTTCATAGTTCTTCTAGTTCTGCTCTAAGTTCTGTGACTTCTTTAGATGTGTCAGCTGCGGTTGTGACTTTTCTTGGTGACACCTGCTGAGTTGCCAGTTGCTTTAGTAGGTCATCTCTTTCTCTTTCTAATGCTGCGTGGGCTTCCAGGAGGTTGGCATGGGTTTCCAAGACAATTTGCATATTTTCAGATGGGATAGCCTTGAATTTCTCTGGTTCAATTTCCTGCGGTGAACCCTCCATTGCTGCTTCCAGGTTTTCCTCATTCTGTTTCTATAGTCGTTTGTTTTCTTCAAGTGCTACAGACATGTGCTTCCGTAATAAGGTGAGGTTGCGTCGAAGCTTGAGATTGTCCGTTATCTGGGCATGTAACATATCATCAAGTTGTTGTTTTTCTTCAGTATCTGATTGGGGTGGATTGGCAACTAATTGATCATGTTGTGCTTGCAGTGTAGTATACTACTGTTGTAATAGCCGCTTCTCCTTCTCTAAATCAATGAATTTTGCTTGGAGAGTTTAATGGTTTCTGAAGAGGCTCGTATGCTGGGTATCTAGGTGCTGGTAATGATGTTGTAGTTGAGACATACATTGGTACATATTATTAAATACATTATTAACAGGGGTGGATGCGGGAAAGGTGTTGAATGCAGAAGGGAAGGGAAAAGGGAATGGGAGCGTGTATTGTGTGCTTGAAAAGGGTGAAGTTGGTGGTGGGGGAATGGGAGATTGTGGACGTATGGGGGGAGGGAGAGGTGCGGAGGTGGGTGATATGTCCATGAAATCAAAAGTGGATGCAGTCGTGGGAGTGATTGTGAACATGGGAATTGTGGGTGTGGTGATGGTGGTGAAGGTGTAAAGTGGTGTGTGTAGTTGTGAATATGAACCGCCAGGAAGTGTGATCGCGGGAACGGGGTTTTCCGTGGCTACAGTTAGAATTATAGTGTCAGTGGTAGTGTAAACAAGAGGGGTGGTGATTGGTTGTGCAGGTTGTGTGGGTTGACTGGCGGTCTGTGCTTCGGTATGGGAAGTGGACCCTGAGGCAGTGACAGTAGTGGTTTCACTGGTAGTGGGAGGTGAAGGTGGTGGAGTTGGAGGGAGAGGGGGTAAGGGGGGTGACGGGGGTGCACTGGATGTATGGGCTTCCTTAGTGTCATGAATGGTATGAGCTGTGCCTGTGGTTGTGGATGTGGTGCCCTGTGGTTCTGATACTAATACATTCATCTGTTTTCCTGATCGAGGGGGGCATCTGTCATATCTTCGTTCCGATCTTCGTGAATATGCGAGAGCGGTATGCACCATCTCAGGTACCCCCAACGCATCAGCTATCATGTCAAGGGTTGTTCGGTATTGCTCATCCACACCTTCCTCCTCAAGGATTTGGTTCATGAGGGCTTTTCCTGCTGCCAGGGACAGCTTGTGTTGTTCTTGAACTCGGTTGATGGTATCATACAGCTTTTTCAATTGCTTCGTATAAGCCGGGGCACCATCAAGTTCCTGTAGAACTTCTTGCTCATATTCTTGCTCTTCTTTGTCGGACAGTCCTTCTCATTCCTCCTCTTGCTCCTCTTCTTCATCATCATCCACTTCAACTACTTCTGATTGGACTGGATGGGGTTGGTCTGTGACTGTCTGCTGCCCGCTTGCCTGCTCTGCCTCCACTTCTAAATTTGTAGCATTGATTACTCTGGCTACCTCTTCATTAGTTAGATCTTCCAATGTAAAGCCATGAGGAAACTCTAAGTAGGTTGGTATAGTTGGAAACACCAGATTCGGTCCATCTGTGCTATGTCGTGGTAATCTGATAGTGAAGGGTTGCACACGCCTTGGAAGCCGTGGAGTTGTCTCTGGTGTCAGTGTCGCACCACGGGCCTGTGCACAAGGCATCTAAAATGCGCCTCTCATTTTCTTGGATGGAGGCCTTGCGGTGGATAGTCTACGTTGGAATTCTTGCACCTTGGTCCAAATAAGTGCCCTTTGAACTAGCACATCATATGACAAGCATCTGTAAAGAATCCTTGTGAGAGCACAACATCCATACAGTACTGACTTTTGCTTCTTATACCACCGTTGATGAGCCAAGTGGATTTGGTTAATAATCCAGTGAGGCATGTTGATTGTCAAATCGAAGGCGTCTGCTAAATATAGACTGAACCATATCTTCTTGGGTGGCATTATGAACCTCTCTTGAGCGGGGAATGCGAAATGCTGCATGCACATCCGAAGATGAATGGCAATAGTAGGTGTCATTGCCACCATGTCCTTTAGTTTCATCAGATTCCTGTTCTTCATGTTGTCGGGGACCGTAGTCTCTTTCTCGTTGGGAATGTGCATGCCTTTCATGTCGAGAGCTTCCCTTACCAAGTTGTTCGTCAATTTGAACTGCTTCAGCTCATTGCCCCTTGTGAGAGATGGGAGGACAAAGGTGCTGTATCCCTTTTTCTCTTTGCTCGGAGTGAGGGTGCTAATCAAACATGAGCACCTTAGAAAGTCGGGCTTTGGCAATTGGGCTTTGAAGTAATCATATAGTCCTGCCTTCTTCCATATCGGTTTCAGCCCTTCATTATTTTGAAGTCTCTCAAATTCCCTGGTGAAGAAGTGATACCTACCCCAGCGCCCGTTGAACTCTATCTCTGCCTCCCACAGGTAAGTGCCTTCTCCCAGAGGTCCTGCCACCTCACTGAACCAATGTGAGTTTTTGCTGACTAGCATTGTGTGCCCCTGTGGAGGATTTTGAATCGGTAAAGCATGTAATGCTCTCAATGCCACTGGGCGCTCCTTCAATTCCTCCTCAATGGGAAGACTTTCAATGCCCACGATTTGAGGGCTAGTGCCTGCCTGGGAACTAGGTCCTGCTGTATCTACCATGTTACTTCTTGCCTGCTGACTCTGTGAGAATATAGAAACATGTGTTAACATTGTAATGGACATGATCGAAAATTTTTTGTCCCCGTTACAACATTAACATGAGGTTAGTGAGAGGTCAGTAGGTCAATACGTGCTAGGTGATCTAGTGTGCCATTAGTGGATAGATAGTCTTGTGAGCTAAATGGAAAAGTGCAGTGTAAGAGTGATGCAGTTAGTCAATGGGAATGAATTTACAAATGGGGTCGGGGGTATTGTTACACGCTTTGGGCTGCCAAACAAACTAATTGGCTGTTGGTCTTGATTTTGTGGAGACTCTGGAGGGCTTTATAAGAGTGTCCGCTTGGAAATGAGGCTTTTTAGGGACCCATTTACAAGTGATTGTGCTCGTGCGCATGGGCCAATGTGTGTTCGTGCGTGTTGAATACAAGTGGGTATCGGCTGTGCGAGTGAGTGAACCATGTTGTACAGGGTGTGGTCTCGGTGTAGCTATTTGAGCCTGCAAGCAAGCCTTAGGCACCCAAATTTGTCTTGATTGTGGGCTAGCCTTCATCGACTTCTTGGGTACCCAAATAGACTTCACTTTCACAGAAGGATTTTTGGAGGACTTCTTATTAGTGTCGTGTCGTTGATCACTAATAGGAATGTGAGCTAGTTGTTGTGGCTTGACCGCAATAGGATGCTCGCTTTTTTGTACCCACACTTGTTTTGGTGGTTGAGACACCGTGCATTGTATTTTCTTTGTGCCTCGAGCATAAGTCGTCTGTTTCTTTTGCATTTGATCCACCTTTGGTTGCTGCATCCCTGTGGCTTTTGGAAAAGAAGGGAGTTCCGTTGTACCCTTAACTTCTTTGTTGAGACAATCATCCCTCTGCATCACATAGTTTTGGACAAGAATAACATTGTCAACTTCGTGTGTACCTCTGGAAGGACCAGGAGTTTGTGCCTTTCCTAGTTCCTTGAGTGCTTCATTTTCTAGCTCAATTGTAATAGATTCTGATTTACCCAGACCTGAAGAAGTCCACTTCTTAGGTTTAGGTTGACTGCATGATCATAGATCTAGTCCTGACCCAAGACAAGAGGCTCAGTGAGGTCCTCATCTTGACACACTAGCACTTTAACTGTCACTAATTTATCTTGAATGTAGAGGGGGAGTTCCACCTCGCCCATGCAAGGGGTTTCCACGCCTCCCAATCCTATGAGATACGCTTCTATAGAACTGATGTTTAATTTCAACTGTTGATAGTAAGAAAGTTTAACCGCGCTAGTGGCTGCACCTGAGTCAATTAAAGCCCTTATAGTCCTTGCACTCTTTCCTTGTCCTATCTCTAGGGTTACAAAAGGACGTCGATCAATTATCCTATGAGAGCTAATACCTGAAACTTCACACAAAGCCACCTGATATCCTTGAGCTGCATAGTCATCTGTCCTAGGCTGATCTCTACCCTGCCTTCTCAACTTCATCCTTCGGATGCGTTCTAAAGCTTCTGCTTGCACCTCTTCTCGAATTCGCTTTTCTTCTTCCTTGCATTTCTTGGCAGTATTGAGTCAATTTAGCATCTCTTCAGTTAGGGGTTCTTGATATAATTTGACTCTACACCCGCTGATGTAGCTCGGAAAAATATCGCCTTCTAAGTGCCAGTTGTACTGCTCCACTCGTTGAGATCCTATTTATGATCATAGGTCCATAGCCACGTTTCTCTAATTTTCTTGCATGTTGCTTCAATGTGTAGACTAAAACTAAATCTCTTGCCTTCAAGCCTTTATCCTTAACGTGGGCATCAAAGTATGCCTTCTGTCTTTTCTTAGCTGCATATATTCCCGCTGCCGCTCTTAGTCTTGTTTCACCTAGTCGTTCCAGATCAAGAATCCTCGAAGAGTGTTCATGACCCGTCCATTCATGCTCCTGTGCTACTTTCAGTGTAGGTATCAAGAAGTCCAATGGTAGCACTGCATTTTGACCGAATACCATCTGAAAGGGAGTGGCTTGGAGTACCGTTTTATAGGCAACTCGGTATGCCCAAACAACATGGTGTAGCTGTTTGTCCCAATCAGAGCGTTTATTATTCACTAGTTTGGTAGTCTATGGCAATAATGATATACTTAGCATGGGAACTCTTAGCTGGAGGATTAATAGGACCTACAAAGTCTATTCCCCATTTAGAGAATGCACGTCCACTCATCATAGGTTTCAAAGGCATCTCATCTTTGCGTATAGGATATTGAGTTCGCTGACAAACACCACATCTCTTCACATAGGTATGTGCATCCATGTGAAGGGTAGGCCACCACAAGCCTGCAAATAGTATAGCCTTGATCACCTGATCTGGACCAAAATGTCCTCCTGCTACACCCTGGTGAGCCGTTTCCATGATCTTAAGGTATTCACTCTCATGGACACACAATCTTAGGTAACCATCTTTACCACGCTTGTATAAATTATCACCAATAAGTGAGTAGTCTAGGGCTTCTTGTTCCAAACTTCTTTGTCTGGCCAATGTCATATCTTGAGGGAATGTTCTCGTCCTCAAGAAGGCTACTAATGGTTCACTCCAATCTAGCACTATGGACACTTGATAAACAGTGGCATGATCCACGGGTGGTTTAGTGCAATAGATTGGGCATTCTTTACACATCTTATGTACATCAGCTTCCATAGTAGGCCAATGCACTCTGAATCTCCTTAGGGTCTGTAAAGTTCTTTGCCTCGAGTGGTGTTGCTCTACTGCACCTACGTGTGCTAATTGCAACCATTTTGTGTACTCGTCCTCTTCCACACAGCAAGCCAATATCCCTTGATCTGTCTATTTGTACATACTTCCTGCCATGATATGGTACTTCTGGGCTTTTACTACCTCCCTATCTTGAGTGCTTACGACTGGGTGGTTAGGCCCGTATGTCAATACTGGCACTAATGGCTTAGCCCACTGAGGTACAACTTCCAAATTAAATAAGTAAGCATCAGTAAGATCATCTGATAGTCCCTGTCGTGCTTCCCCGGATGTGAGTCTTGAGAGGTGGTCTGCTCTCAAGTGAGTCTTACCTTCCCTCACCACAACCTCAAAGTCGTATTCCATTAGTAAGAGGAACCATCTTACTAATCTGCCAGTATTGCATGGTTTGTTTACCAGATACAACAATGCCTGATGATCAGTAAAAAATTTAAACCTATTTGCAAGCAAATAGTGTCTAAACTTTTTAACTGCATATACCATGCCCAATCCCTCTCCTTCAGTGGTGGTATAGTTTCGTTCAGCTGCATTCAATTTTCTACTAGCATAGGCAATTGGAAGATCCATATTACCTTCGGCTGTAGGTTGTGCGAGTACACATCCAATAGCATAATTGGATGCATCCACGTGAGCATGAAATGGCTTATTCCAATCTGATGTGGTCAAGATTGGTGCTGAACATAATCGCCATTTAAGCTCATTGAAGGAATTCTCACATTCATCAATCCACTCAAAGTTAGTCAAAAGTCCATACAGAGGCTTTGCAATGATGGCGTACATGTGTATAAAACGTCAGTAATACCCACAATGCCCCATGAAAGCTTGTACTTCCTTGAAATTCTTTAGCCTAGGTAACTCTGCAATAGCTCTAACTTTTTCCTCGTCCGTAGATATGCCATTCTTTGACACTATGTGTCCTAGAATCTTGCCTTGCTTGACCATGAAAACACACTTTTCTGGGTTCAAACAGACTTGATATTCTCTACATTTGTCAAAGATTTGCCTGAGTTCAGGTATATGTGTTTGTCTAATGTTGGAGTGAGCGCAGAGATCATCAACATAGACTTCCAAATTCTTCCTCAAGAACTCTTTAAACACGTGGCACATCAATCTTTGGAAGGTTGCAGGAGCATTGGTAAGCCCGAATGGCATTACCCGAAAAGCAAATATGCCCCATTCTGTGGCAAAAGCGGTCTTATGCTGATCTTCTGGAGCAATGGCCACTTGATTGTAGCCCGAGAATCCATCAAGGAAGCTGTACACTTCCTTGCCTGCTACTCTTTCTAGTAGATGCTCAGTGATAGGAAGCGGATAGTTGTCTCGAATAGTGGCTGCATTAACCTTCTTCAAGTTAATGCACACACATAGCTTTCCATTCTTCTTGGGCACCACTACAATGGGGGATACCCACTTATTGTGCTCAATTTCATAGATGAATCCAGCTTCTACCAGTCTATCTATCTCCTCTTTGATCTTAGCAGCATAATTATCATTGTATGTGTATGGCTTCTGTTTCGAGGGTTTCACGTCTGAGGTCATGGGAATTGTGTGTGAGAATATGTCTCGGTCAACACCCTTCAAGTCCTTGTAACTCCAAGCAAATACATCTCTGTATTCTCTTAGCAAGGCTACCAACTCTTGCTCTTCGTCTTCCATCAGGTCATGTCCTATGTGAGTGCATCTTTCTTCTCCTTCTTCTATGGCTACAACAATTTTCTTGGTGGTTTCCTTGTTATCATAGGCCTCTCCTGACTGTGCCTCATGTTTAGGCATTCTCACCATGACTCTCCTATCATCTATTTCATACTTTTTGAAATTGTCAGGGACCTCAAACAAAGACTCTTCCTCTTCTGGTGTGACTTCTCTCTTCTTTCTTTTCTTTCCTTCATTCTTAGGGGTCACTTGTGTGGCCAACCTTACATCATTTGTAAGCTCTCCGCAAAGGTCACTACAGTCCCGAGAAAGAAGAAAGGGGTCAAGATCATTGAGGAGGCAAAAACTAGCTCCCAACCTAAAATGAGAGGTACAAAGAGATTAAGGTAAATGATGCCAACAGAAATAGAAGTGCCAGCCTCAAAGAGGGTACATGTACTTCCAAAAACAAGAATTGAGGACCATCGACCGATTACGGAAGATGAATTGACAAGAGCCCTGGAAGCTACACATCAATATACCAAAGGTGAGGTAAATCTATCCATCCAAGGGCACCATTACTAGCAAGCCCATCAAGATATGGAACAAAAAAAGAGGCTAACCAAGGTGCATAGATATAGGGAATTGGGCTTAGTCAATTCAAGCTCATCATCAGATGTACAAGAAGAATCAGACACCTCCTTATTAAATGTGGACATTCGAAGTGAATCCAAAGATGATGGACAATGGGAGGAGTTAAATGAAGTGAATAAGAGTGTGGAAGAGGGAGGCACAAAGGTGGACCAAACGCCCATCAGCCCCAGCCGAGACAGAACAGAAAAGGAGGCCTCCCAAGAAAGAGCACATGTCATCAAATTAAATAAAACATCTAACATTCAAATCCAAGAGACCAGGCTTGCAGGAGAGGGGTCATTCAAAAATACCAAAGAACAACTTGAAGATACTACGATGGAAGAGTTAGAACCCTTCACACCAATAAGGGTAGTGGTAGAACCCTCCCCTATGGATGTCACATTTCAAGGGAGTGCCACAAAGACTAGTATAATGGTAGCTGAAAGAAAAGAAACGGAGGTACAACTGCAAATCTGACAACCACATAACGATACACTACACGTAGAAAAAGGAAAGGATGTCCTAACAGGGGAAGCTCCTAGCATCCCCAAAACATGGTTGAATGTAGATGTCCCTGAGCTCAAGCCAATGGTTCAACATATGATCAAAACTGCTATGGATACGCAACAATTAATGCTTGAGGCTGATGCTAACTATGACAAAGCAATGCAGGAAAAGCATCAACTTCACAAAATGGGTAAGAACCTTTCAGCCCAATTGAGTCTAGCACAAGAGAACATAACACATAAGGAGAACGAACTCCAAGAGGCCAAGCAGCAGTGTAAAACACTGGGGACAGAAAATTAGAAGCTAAGAGACCAATTATAGGATTTACAAAAGAAAGTTGAAGCTAGCGAGGCCGAGAAAACACTGATGAATGCAAGAAGCAAGATCTTGGAATCACAAATCAAAATATACATGGAAGAAGCAGAGAACTTAAGGAACAGAAACAAGGAGTTGATGAAGGCTCTTCTCTGTAACCAACCTATAGAAGCTCATGAAGTTCCAAAAAAGGACACAAAGACTTTAGAGGAAAAGTTAGCTAGGTATGAAGATCAGCTCAAGCAAGAGCATGCCCTCATTGCGGAATGGGAAAAGAGGTATATGGATGATACCGTGGCACTAAGGACAAAGTGGAAGACCGTCGAAAATCGGTATATAGCGCAATGTAAGGAAGACAATGATCAACTTGAAGTCATAGGACAAAAACTCCTAAAAAACAAAGAAACAATTATGAAGGCCACCGAGGAAATCAAAAGCAAAGATGACATGATAAAGCAACTACAAGAGCAACTAGCACAGAAGGCCACAGAGGGGACACCAGTAGTTCCACACTTCACAATGGCTACTGAGGAGATTGAGGTACGTCCTCTCTCTCCCCCCTTACATCATTCGTCGATAAGGGAGGAAACAAAGATCCACTCTGAACGTACTCATCGGGATATTGTAGAACTGAGCCGAAATGAGAGGGCACTACTGGTGTCCTAGCTTACTGCAGAATTTGAAGAGCAAATCATCAAGGTCATGAAGGAAGCACAGATTGAAAGAAAAAATTTGGAACATATATTAAAACCATTTAATATACCATATGGACTTCTTAAAGATCAAACACGCCAATATATAAAGACTACCACAAATAAGGAGCCCGACAACAACCTCCAGTTCAGTAATCATACATTCAACTACACTCAAGAGGAATTCGAAAGAGCTGACCCTGTATGGAGGAAAAAACTTTTGGAAAAAAACCCTACGCTCCGGGTACAATGGGAATCATCGCCATACGTACTTCAGGTAAATCCATCTTTTTGCCCAGTACCTTGCAAACGCTCCTGGTCGCATTTTTGGGAAGGAAAGCGCCAGTGTAGCATAAATAACTAGTGGCTCAACTATCCACTATTACCAAGTCCACCGCATAACTATCTACCGATGGAAGAATACATGGTTAAAACCATGGAATTTTGGATTGCTCGCTATGCCACTGTACCCAATTTGGCAGTCAAAATGACTAATAAGGTTCTAAGCATGCTACTTACAGTCATCAAAGTCTTCCAACATGCCAAATATACTTTTTTGAACTTCATCAACATTACTCAAGGATCAGAAGCACTTGTTTTTTATCTCTCGACTATTCCGAGCTGATTAACAATTATGGCATTCTATTCACGGCTTATGTTCTTGCCAAGTACATATATGCAGACTTTTGAAGAGGCCTTTTTCATCGGCTTCTTTGAAATTGATTCAGAAATTTTTGTAAAAATGACTTCCAATCTTAATGCAAGACTGGTGGCCTATGAAACAAGCTTCTTTGCGGATCATCGACAGGCACCAGAGGATGGGGTGAAGTCAAGCCAATGGAAAGAGTTCATGCTATGTCACACCAATCTGCTTAATCAACGAGAGCAAGCTGCAATACAAACGTACTCATGTCGCCACAAAAATCCTGTCGGGGATGACAGAGTTCAAGAGGAGGGACGTGTGGAAGGGGAATCAAGCAAAAAGAGAAGAAGAAGAAGATCAAAGAATAAAGCTGCTCAATAAAGAATAAAGATTATCAAGAAAACGAACAATTCTCTACCCAAAGCCATGTAGGGGCACGCATTAGGCAACAACGCCAAGGATCCAGGTCATGAGGATGGAAATTAAAGAAAGACAATAACCAAGACATTTCATGGGAGGTTGCACAGAGCTTCCTCATCCACTAGGAGCTAGCGGTGAAGCAAAACAAGTCGAGGAGAGAGGTAGCACACCAGGGACTTGTTGGTGTAAATCACAAGCCTACACATTTGGCTTGGAAGATATCATGAAGACTCTACATGCATGAAGAATCATAGGAATATATGCTAGAGATTACTTACCACTTTACCTCATTGTAAAAGCCAATTTGACTTAGAATATTTTGTAATCACCTACCCAAATGATTCCTGGAAAAGTTAGTTCACTTGATTGAGAGAATATCTCCAAGTTTTTAGAAGCTTGATTAGAAGGAGCCAAGAATTTGAATTTGAATTCAAATTCTTACACATCTCATATAAAAGGTGAACTTGAAAAGTCGCGAGAAGAGAGATCACTCCCAAGCTTCATTCTATTTTCATTGAGTGTGTGTCAGGACTACATCATAGCTTACACCTCTCTAAACCATTAGGCAATGCTTGTCATGCCAATGGGATTGTACACAAGTGTTAATTTGTAGATAGATTTACATCATTAATCTCTGTGTTCACTGCTTGTCTACTCCAAAGTCTGTCAACTTGTCAAGGGCATATCTCGGTCAATAATACTCCAAATTCAGTGATTCAAAGCTTGTTGGATACAGCTTGAAGCCTACTACATGTTATCAAAAATTGAAGACATTCCATACAGCAGATTTAGAGAAATCGTCGTCGAGGTGCTCACTGGTCTATTTCTGCTACAGTCCTAAAAAGTCGGGGGTATAGCTAAGTTTGCTAAATTAATTTCTCTGAGTATAGATTGTCATTTTACATCATTACACTTGAAAATGGTAGCTTACTAAGTTAATTGAATACCCCTAGAAGGAATTATATCAATTGCTACTGTGCTAGTCACACTGAGCAAAACATTCAGCAAGTGTCAAGACCAAAATAGAAGGTTTTCTTGAGTTTGTGACTTCCAAAGTTATCTGTTTTGATTCAATCATTACATACAACATTTCCAAAGGACATAGGCCATTTCTTGGTGTCATTGGGAAGCTAAGGAAGTCTACTAATCAAATCTGAAGCTAAAGAGGGCTGGTGCAAAGCAGGTTTAGCAGTACCTACTCAGTCTCTTGGTGCATCCATACATCTTTCCCAACAGTGGTATCAGAGCAAATAAGGTAAAATGGGAGATGGTTTTCCTTCATTTATTGATGAATTGGACAGGAACAATTATCAAGCTTGGTCTCTAAGGATGAAGACCTACTTACAAGGAAGGAGTCTCTATGGATACATCTCAGGAGATGAGGAATTGCCCTCATTCAAAGCAAGAGGTTTGCCAACCAAGGAGGAGCAAGAAAAACTCAACACATGGTGTGCAAGGGATGCATTGGCAAGGTCTTATCTACTCAACTCTATATCTGACTTTCTTTTACCTCATATCAGAAATTGTAAGACTTCCCAAGAGACTTGGGAAACCTTGTCATCATATTTTTCCTCTAATACAAGGGCTAGGAAAAATCAGTTGTGGATTGAATTCACAACACTAAGGAAGCAACCTAAGCAAGCTGTTTCAGAATTTGTGACCAAGATCAAAGATGTTGCAGATCAGTTAGCAAGCATAGGAGAAGAAATTGAAGAAGAACAGATTGTGAGGCAGGTAATTAATGGAATCAAGGCTGATGACAAGTGGGAAAGCTTCACCACTGCAATGGATCTCTACATGGACATGCATACCCCAAATCTTACAACTCTCATGGGACAACTATTTACACATGAAGCAAAGCTCACAAAGAATGGAGATACATCCAAAGGTAACAACTCTTCTGCCCTATACACTGATAAGAAATCTAAGGTTAAAGGCAAGAGTAAGAAGGTGGAAGATGAATGCTCTACCTCCCAAGCCAACTATGGAGGGAGAGGTAGATCTTCAAGAGGCAGGGGCAGAGGAGGTAAGCAAGGTAGGGGGAGACCCTATAATTCATCACCATGTAACATTTGTGGTTTATCAAACCACACCACAGATGAGTGTTACAGGAATTACAAAAATCAGAGAGGAAGAGGCTACTAAAGAGGTGGATACTCTCAGTCTAGAGGAAGGTTCAACCATCACCAAGGCCACAACAACAATTATAACAACAACTACAACAACAATTACAATGGAAACTACCAAGGAGGATTCAGAAACAGAAAGGACTACACCAACTACACAGAAGAGCAGGATGACTCTCTTCTGATCATGAACATGACTTCAAAGTCAGGTACAAATGATGATCACTTATTTTATATTGATTCAGGGTGTTCAAATCATGTGGCTGGTAGTGTGGCACTACTCTCTGATCTTAAGGAACCAAAAGGTAAACACCAAGTCCAAACAGGTGATGATACAAAGCATTCTGTAGTTAAAGTTGGAAATGTGAAAACTTGTGATGGTAATCAGAGTTTGTTGAGCAAAGTACTTTATGTACCTACAATTACAAAGAACTTAATGAGTGTTGGTCAGATTGTAGAGAAAGGGTTGCAGGTCAGATTCAATCAATATGGAGCATTTGTGGAGGACCCAAGACATGGATTCAAAAGGATAGCTAAAGGAGAAAAATCAAGTAGACTTTTCACTTTTGAGTTGGAAGATACAAAGAACATTGCATTATACAGTTATAAAGATCAAACACTTTCAGAACTTGAGATTTGGCACAAGAGATTAGGGCACATACGAGAAAGGACCTTGAAGCAAATGTGTAGGGACCAATGTGTGCTTGGGATACCTAATGTATCCAAACAACATATGATTTACAAGTGTGGTGCTTGTCAATTTGGTAAGTGTCACAGGCTACCCTTCTCCAAGAAAGGATATATGCATGAAGACTATCTAGAGCTTGTACACACAGATGTATGGGGACCTAGCAAAGACCCCTCAGTCTCAGGTTCAAGGTACTATGTGTCTTTTATTGATGACTATAGCAGATGGACTGTATTATACTTTATGAAGCACAAGGATGAGGCATTTAATTGTTTTAAGAAATATCTTGCATTAGTTGAAAATCAGACAGGAAGGAATTTAAAGAGGCTAAGGTCAGATGGAGGAGGTGAGTACTTCTCCAATGAATTTGAGGACTTCTTGCAGGATAGAGGCATCAAAAGGGAAATAACCACAAGGTACTCTCTTGAACAAAATGGGGTAGCTGAAAGAAGAAATAGGTTAATTGTGGAGACAGCTAGATCTATGCTTAATGAGAAGAAATTACCTAACTATCTATGGGCAGAGAGTGTCTCTACTGCCACCTATCTCATAAACAGGTTACCATCAAAATCACTTGATGGTATGACACCTTATGAAGCTTGGCATGGTAAGAGACCATCATTAGATCATTGCAAAATTTTTGGATGTGTAGCATATGTACACATACCTTCACAGGTTAGAGGTAAGCTAGATCCAAAGGCTGAAAAATACATTTTTATTGGGTATGATTTAAATAAAAAAGGTTACAGGTTTTATAACCCTACCAATAAGGGATTTATGGTAAGCAGAGATGTGATCTTTGATGAGAATGATTCTTGGTATGAGAATGAGTGCAGGAAGGTCAAACTACCCTATGATTTGGAAGAGGAATTTCCAAAACTTACAAAGGAGGAACCAACTCAGAAAGAAGACTCAAGTTCAGATGATGAAGATACAATCAACCTTGAAGAGTTCAAGGCATGGAAGTCCAAAGGCAAAATGAAGATGAAGAAGCTTGAAGACATACCTGAATCTTCAGCTCAACCCTTTAGGAGATCACAAAGGGAAAGTAAAAAACCTATCAGATATGGGTATGATACATCTCTTGTTACTAAACACTCAGTTGATCTTGCCAAGGATTTGTCAAATGAAGAACCAGGTTCATATGAAGAAGCAATTACCAAGTCAGAATGGAAAGAAGCTATGGATGAGGAGATTGAAGCACTCAAGAAGAGTGATACATGGGAATTAGTACCCAAGAAGGACTCCATGAAGGTAATAGGATCCAGATGGATCTATAAGTTGAAAAGAAATTCTGATGGCACAATTAACAGGTACAAGGCCAGGTTAGTAGCCAAGGGTTTTGCACAAACCCAAGGCATTGACTATGAAGAAACATTTTCTCCTGTGGCCAAGATAACAACAATCAGAGTGTTGGTTAGTGTGGCTGCATCAAAGAATTGGAACATGTACCAATTGGATGTCAAGAATGCTTTCTTGAATGGATGGATTTCAGAAGAGGTTTATATGTCACAACCTCCTGGCTATGAAGACCCTAAGAAGGTAACTTATGTTTGCAAATTAAAGAAGGCTTTATATGGATTGAAGCAAGCACCTAGGGCATGGAATTACCAGCTAACTACATACCTCCAAGACCAAGGTTTTGTCATGAGTAAGGATGACACTTCTCTGTTCATTAAGAGAAGTAATTCAGAGGTAATCTATCTTTGTGTTTATGTTGATGACATCATCATTACAGGTAATGATGTCAATGGAATCAGAAATATCAAAAGCCAAATGATGAAGGAGTTCAAGATCAATGACCTTGGGCTATTGAAGTATTTTTTGGGACTTGAATTAGTTTACACTAATTTAGGGATATACATTACTCAGAAGAAGTATGTGCAGGACATGTTGAAGAAATTTCACTTGTAGGATGCTAAAGCAGCTAGCACTCCAATGGAGGTGAACCTAAAGCTAAGTGCCCATGAAGGTGATGAAGTCCAAGACATTAGAGGTTATCAAAGTATGGTGGGTAGCTTGAACTATGCTACCTTAACTAGAATTGATATTGCATATGGAGTTAGTGTGCTAAGTCAATTCATGCACAAACCAAGGATACCTCACTTAGAGGCTGCCAAGAGAATATTGAAGTATCTCAAGGGTACATAGAACCATGGTTTGTATTTTCCTTATACTTCAGATATTGATATAAAAGTCTATTCAGATGTAGATTGGGCAGGATGCAAGGATGATAGGAGGAGCACTTCAGGATACATTTCTTTTGCAGGTGACAAACCAATTTCATGGTCTGCAAAGAAGCAACCAACTGTTGCATTGTCTTCTACAGAGGCAGAATATAAAGGGCTAGCTAATGCCACTCAAGAAGCAATTTGGATTAAGCTTTTGTATACAGAATTGGGCCTATATACTAGGCCTCCAATTATTTTTGGAGATAATACAAGTTCTCTTCACCTTGCAGCTAATCCTATCTATCATGCTAGGACAAAACACATAGAAGTAAATTAACATTATGTAAGGGAGAAGTTGCTAAGCAAGGACATTCAGCTGACTTATGTGTCAACCAACATGCAATGTGCAGATTTGGTGACTAAAGCTTTGGATGGGACCAAACTTTGCAGGTTCAAATCTATGATTGGATTGCAGGATGTACTTGAAGATTGAAGATAAAGACTTAAGCCAAAATGTTTGGCTTGAGGGGGAGTTGTTGGTGTAAATCACAAGCCTACACATTTGGCTTGGAAGATATCATGAAGACTCTACATGCATGAAGAATCATAGGAACACATGCTAGAGATTACTTACCACTTTACCTCATTGTAAAAGTCAATTTGACTTAGAATCTTTTGTAATCACCTACCCAAATGATTCGTGGAAACGTTAGTTCACTTGATTGAGAGAATATCTCCAAGTTTTTAGAAGCTTGATTAGAAGGAGCCAAGAATTTGAATTGGAATTCAAATTCTTACACATCTCATATAAAGGGTGAACTTGAAAAGTCGCGAGAAGAGAGATCACTCCCGAGCTTCATTCTATTGTCATTGAGTGTGTGTCAGGACTACATCATAGCCTACACCTCTCTAAACCATTATGCAATGCTTGCCATGCCAATGGGATTGTACACAAGTGTTAATTTATAGATACATTTACATCATTAATCTCTGTGTTCACTGCTTGTCTACTCCAAAGTCTGTCAACTTGTCAAGGGCATATCTCGGTCAATACTACTCCAAATTCAGTGATTCAAAGCTTGTTGCATTCAGCTTGAAGCCTACTACATGCTATAAAAAATGGAAGACATTCCATTCATCAGATTCAGAGAAATCGTCGCCGAGGTGCTCACTGGTCTATTTCTACTACAGTCCTAAAAAGCCGGGGGTACAACTAAGTTTGCTAAATTAATTTCTCAGAGTATAGATTGTCATTTTACATCATTCCACTTGCAAATGGTAGCTTAATAAGTTAATTGAATACCCCTAGAAGGAATTTTATCAATTGCTTTTGTGCTGGTCACACTGAGCAAAACATTCAGCAGGTGTCAAGACCAAAATAGAAGGTTTTCTTGAGTTTGTGACTTCCAAAGTTATCTGTTTTGATTCAATCATTACATACAACATTTCCAAAGGACATAGGCCATTTCTTGGTGTCATTGGAAAGCTAAGGAAGTCTACTAATCAAATCTGAAGCTAAAGAGGGCTGGTGCAAAGCAGGTTTAGCAGTACCTACTCAGTCTCTTGGTGCATCCATCCATCTTTCCCAATAGGACTCTTCGGATAAGATAACCAATTCTCTGAAGGTCCTAGGTGTCTCCTCATTCATTGGATGCATGTGGTGGAAAGAAATGGAACAGGTCCTAAAGGATGAAAAAGCAGATTCAGAAATAGGGCCTTTGAAACGTAATGCTCTAAAAGAAAGTAGAGGTCAGCAAATTAAGGCGTGTGGTGGCAGAAGGCAAACAGGCTTAGAGCAAAACAACAAGAGATGGTATGTAAGTGACAAGGGCAGATCAAGCCCAATAAGTATCCATGAAGAAGTGCAAGAAGATATCTAGCAGATTGTAATCCTTCCACTGATGGCGTGCACGACAACCCAACTTAATACAGCAACCTAGATTTGTGATAGAAGGAATACCAAGGGGCAAACAGAAGCAACGGACATACCTCGGATAAAATAACAAATTTCCTGACAGTCCTTATCGCTTCTTTGACCACTGGGTGCGTGTATTCAGAAGCCTTAGAAAAGATACAAACAAGAAGCAAAAGCCTGTCAAGGGACAATGGAGACAAAGAGGGTGAGAGTGTTGCAGAGCAAAAGATGCACAAAAGGGGAGCCCCAAAATTTTCAAATTAATGGGCATATTTTTCTTCTTCAAAGTCTTAGGAAATTCCCTCAAGCCATGTAAATGCACTAGAGGAGTCCTCTAGATGCATAATCCCAAATCATTGTAATATAGTTCTTGTAAAATAGTAGGAGAATAGAGATTAGTCAATAAAGTGCCGGTCACTTGTGTGAAAGGACCATTTTTAGGGCACATGTATATAAGTCACTTTGTGACTCTTTGTAAACACTTTTTGCCATTGTGAAGAAGGATAGATCCTGAATTTCGAATTTGCTTCTTTCCTGTAGATTTTCATATTCTCTATGATCTTTTGTGTGTGTGTGTGAAGCTTGGAATGTGTGTATAGGACTGTTATGTACCCCATCCCCTCACTTTTGAGCTGTTGTAGTGTGTGTGTGAGCTAGTATGAGTTGTGGAGTGAGTGTGTGTATTTCCCGCCATTCACTATTTCTCTCATAACTTGAAGGAGGATTGTCAGAATCAAGTGAAACTAGCTCCAATAGAAGCATCTCGTCGAGGGCTTCGAAATGAACCTGCTATTGCCATATTCGGAGTTCTGAGCTGGGAGATATCCTCGATTTAGTGAAAACTATTGTGAGTGGTATCGTGGCAAGCACTTTCTGTAGTTGAGTGAGTTAGAGAGGTAGATTAGTCTTTTCTCATGCATGCTAGCTGAACCACTTCATTTTCCATCATGTGTGCACACGTCCTCATACGTTTGGTTAGGTGAGTTCGTCGGATTGACAAATAAGCGTGTGTCAATTCCCCACTATGCACACTTGTGTGGCAAACGAGATGTAGTCTCTTTGGCACAAGTCCCTAGGGCATTGTGACTTAGGTACACAGACATAAACAATAGAGTGTAATGTAAAGTTTCAATTGATAAATGAACTATTTTAGTAATAATGCTAAGACCTCATAACTAAAATAAATCCTATACAAATGCTTTGATGAAAATCCTAATACAAATACTTTGATAAAAAACCTATTACAAACACTTTGATAGAAAGCCTATTACAAATACTTTAATAAAAAACCTATTACAAGATTTAAGTTTCAAATGTGATATAAAAAGGGTAGGAGAAGCAGCATAAAAGCAACTCCAATCTTCTGGTCAAATGCTCGTAAGTATCATCAACTCGTCAATTCTCCTCAATCTTCTTCAATGTTCTGCAACATCAATATTAGAAAAAAAAATATCACACATTACATATATATATACTTACTTATAGATACATACACATGTATACAAAAGTTTAGATAACTCACACACACAACATGCATACTATAGATTCACTAACTCATATCACTATGCACACGTAGATAGAACTAGACTTAAACTAACTTCCACTTTAACACACACTCACACATATATTATTTAAATTAATAATAAAAGATATATTAATCATATATTTATTATATTATTTAATTATTAAATAGTTATTTTAATTATTCATTTTTAAGCATATAGATCCATAAACAATACAATACATTGTTACCCTTGTATTCAACATCAATGCCCATGCATACATACATATGGCACATACCCATGCACACACATCAAAGCACATGCATAAATATGACACATACCCATGCACACACATCAAAGCACATGCATACATATGGCACATACCCATGCATCTACACACACGTGAGCATGGTTATAATATACTTATTCATAAGCTTGTTTGTATTCAACTATATAAGACTTCATAACTATAAGGATTTTAGATAATGAGATCTTTGATTAGTCGAGCTCTTCATGGTTTTGTTGCCTGAAGGTACTTGAGAGAGATTAGACAAGTCAAAGAATCTAATAAAAAAGATTTGAAAGAGATAAAAGTAAACCATCTTAGAGAAAAAATATTTTTTTTTTCTGAATGTTAATTGGATGTGGAAATCTCTCCAATAGCGCTTTGACTGTGAGTGAAGATGGTGGTGGTAGAAGACTAACCAACACCCAAATATATCATAAGGTGTTTGAGCCAGACACACTCAACAGTCACTATGAAAGCTGCCCTATACACAACATCACAACTAGAAGTGGTCAAAGAAGGCTATTTCTTGCTTAACTAAGATATGCATGAGCTGCAAAGCATGAATAAAAAACCACTAGTGGACACAAGAGTGTCATAGCAACCATCCCACTCAGAGTAAAAAACAAAAAGCATATAAATATGGCAGTAGGGATCCCTCCTTAGGATAAAACAATCCAAGTAGCTAGGTACCACTCAAGTGATGAAAGAAGTGCTTAACTGCCTGCGAATGCTCCACACCTAGGCAATGCATAAACTTTCTCATCTGTGGGACAAAAAATTTGAATATCAAGTCATATATGCATAATTAAATCAAGCATCCAATAGCCTGTTGAGTTTTGCAATCTTTAAGGCTAAAATGCTACAATAATATGTCAATATATTTTGTTTGACACAATGCTATTCCACCATCAACTTGCATAAATTGAATGCCCAAATAATGATGCAAATGCACCAAATGTGAAATCTAAAATGAACAATGATCATAAGAACATCATTTGCACACTTAACATATAAGGTGCTTTTAGTTGGATTGTTCTCAAAGCCATGTGGGATCAAGTAGGCATGTATCTTTTCATGCCAAGCACGTGGTGCTTGCTTCAAAACATATAATGCCTTTTTCAACCTACACGTTTTGTTTTCATGCCCTTTCTACACAAGACCGAGGGGCTGAAAAACATACACTTCTTCAAGTAAGTCACCATTCAAAAATGCAATTTTAATGTCCAACTGATGTATATTCCAACCATGATGGGCTAGAAGTGCACAAATGCTATGACTAGTAGGCATTCAATATGTGGGTGCAAAGGTCTCATCAAAATCAATGCCTCTTTCTTGAGCATAACCTTTTGCAACAAGCCTAGCTTTGTACCTATCGATTGTTCCATAAGGTTTATGTTTTAGCTTCTATAGCCATTTAGGCCCAAAAGTCCTTTTTTCAAGGAGGCAAACCACATAAAGACTAGGTGCCATTTTTCATAATTGCATCATATTCTGATTGCATAGAAGTCATCCAATTTTCTAAATTTTGTGCTTCATCAAAAGAAATAGGTCTTATTCTCATCACAGAGACTAGAGGCATCCATATCATAGAAATCTGATGCAAAAGAAGCACTATGAGAGCCTTAACCAATAAGATATGATAGAGGTGCATCTAATTTGATATCTCACAAAGATTTCACCAATCATTTTTGCATAGTTTTTTCCTCCTTTGTATCAGCCCTCTCATCAACAAGTGCATCATGTAAATCTACATCGAAAATGGAATGATCTGCATCATCACATGAAACTTGTAAAGGCTAAGGAATTTCCCCATTGGGGCCAGCACTTGACTCTCCACTTGTAAAAAGAGGCAACATAGTATTACCCACATCTTTGGAGCTAATTGATGTCTCCTTAGTACATGAAAGTAATGGCTCAATTGCATCCTCCATAAAAACAACAACATGGCTAACCAAAATGCATTTACTATGTGGATGTTATAGATGATAGCCTTTGCTCTTAGAAATGTATGCAACAAAAATACATTCAACTCCTTTATCATCCAATTTCTTGCATTTTTCAAGCACTAATGCATATGCCAGACAAGCAAAGACACACAAATGAGCAACAAATGGCTTGCAGCCATGCATGGAGTGATAAACTACAATGCTTTAGTACATATGATGCACACATAACAACCTCAAGCCAGAACCTATGGTAAAGCCTGACTCTTGATCATACACCTCACCATCTCCATGAACTGTTACACTTATGTGTTCCTCAAGTAGCCTTGATGTGAAAATTTTCCCTATACATGGACACTTTTCACAAAAGTGCTGGCTAGAGGTTTTTTCCCCATGTTACCACATACATGATTCACTCTTATGTGGTGGTACTTTGTACTTAGATATATTATTCACCTCTTACTTTAGTTCAGTTCATCATCTATAGAGAGAGAGTTATTCCATCCATCCATCTTCTCTATGTGTCTTGCTGCATTTGTGCTCCTTTTATGTGTTTCTCATGTGTTTCTCGTGTGTTTCTCGTGTGTTTCTCGTGTGTTTCTCGTGTGTTTCTCGCACTTCTACACACATACACACCCAAAAATGGTATTAGAGCAGGTTCAACTCCTTCTCAAGTGTTCATTTTTCTCGTCGTGGTGTGCACACACTTTTGATAGTGCAAATCAACTTTGGAGCATAGATGAGTGAATTTCAATAGCCAAGAAACATTTCCATCATGTGTCCTAGAGTTTAACTCCCATTAGAAGCCATTCGTTCAGTTCGAATCACCATTAGAGTGACAATTTGTGAGCTAAAATTTCAGCATTCATTTTAGCTTTCGTCAAAGTAAATATTTTGTCACATTCTTGTTCTTTATTGAAATGGCGGGCAACAATGACTTGTTTGGCATGCTTCAATCTGAAGATAAGGTTGATGGGACCAATTATCCGATGTGGTCTTACATGATGAAGCATGTTCTTGTTGCAAAACAACTTTGGAGCATAGTGGAAAATGTAGATCGAAGACTTGCATGTGCTTCTACTTCACAATCTACTATCACAGATGGAGCTTCTTCTTGAAGTATAGTGGTTTCTCATAGGAGCAGCTTAGATGGGATGGAAAATATGCTCAAACTCATGCATTGACTGCGCTTTTTGTGAAGCATCATATAGTTCCACACATTTGGTCATGTTCTACATCAAGATAAGCATGGGAAACTCTTGAGGATGTATGTATGGCTAAAAATGAGTCGGTGGATGTGTATGTGACATGCATCAAGGACTTGAAAGAGCAATTGGCAAACATAGACAAGATTATTCCGGATTCATCACTCATTTCTACACAGTTGAAAGGATTACCAGAATCTTTTAAAAGCTTTGCTACTACACTCTGTTTGGTTGCAAAAGGGAATCCTAATATGTAGGCATTTGATGAGGTTGTGTCTCTTCTTTTGCAAGAAGAGCGATGTAGAGTGAATAGGAGTGGTTTGATTGAGGAAACACAAGCACTTGCTATCTCACAAAAGGGGAAAAGCAAAAATGGTTCAGCTTTGGGTTCGTCAAAACCAAAGCCCCAACCTTCCTCTTCCACTCATTCCTCTAATGATGATGATTTGCAAAAGAAGAAGAGATGCAAATATTGTTGAAAGTCTCATCATACTATTGATGACCGTAGAAAGCTTGCTAAATGTAATGAAAAGAAGAAGGAATTCGGCATGTCTATTGCTGAAAATTCAGCAAATGCAAAGAATGATGAAGCTAACATGGCTCAATATTTTTTGGCATGTGTTGTTACATGTCATTATGATGCGTTTTTGCATTCTAAATGTATGGTTATGAATGAGGCTGATTTGGATTGGTTCTTTGATAGTGGTGCTTCAAAGCACATAACATCATGCAAAAGATTTTTTGTATCTCTAGAAGATGCACCCAAAGGAGGACATGTGGTGTGTGCAAACAATGCCTCTTATCCTATCATGGAGGAGGAGAAATTGAGCTTACGGCTGCAAATGGAGGTGTGATTCTCTTAAAAAATCCATTGTATGTACTCGATATAATGAAGAACTTAATTTCAGTACCATTGATTGCCAAAGCTAGACTTCATGTACACTTTGTTGATGATAAGTGTATGGTTCATGATTTTAGCAATGGTGATATTATCGTGATTTCTGGTACATTATGTAATGGTTTGTATCACATCCATACATACAAGAGGGCTGCCTTGAATGTCTTGGTTGCTCATACTTCTTCCATGGCTGAAATGGAGCTTTGGCATGCTTATTTTGATCACTTAAACTTCAATAGTTTGCTTTACTTGCAAAAGAAGGACATGGGCATTGGTTTTCCTACACTTGAGTCCATTGAAAAGCATGCATGTGAAGGTTTCATTTTTGGAAAAATGCATCGTGCTTCTTTTCCAAAAGATAGTCATACACACACTACAAGAAAATTACGGTTTGTTCATAGTGATGTATGTGGTCTCGTCAAGAATCTTTCCTTTGGGAAGCATGTAAAGTTTGTTACCTTCATTGATGATGCTACTTGCCATACATGGGTGTATCCTATGAAAGCAAAGAATGAGGTGTTTTCTTGCTTCAAAGCATTTTTAGCTATGGCTGAAAATTTTTCTTCACAAAAGCTTTTGACTCTACACATGGATCATGGTGGTGAATACATGACACATGAGTTTAATGCTTTTCTTCGTGTATGGTGCCATATACACCTCAACAAAATGGTGTTGTTGAGCATAAAAATAGAACACGTCTTTAAATGACATGATGTATGGTTAAAGGAAAGCATCTTCCTAATAAGTTTTGGATGGAAGCGGTCATGTGTGCAAATTATGTGTTGAATCACTGCCCTAGAAAAGCATTGAGATTCATCTCTCCTTATGAGGCTCTGAATGTTCATAAGCCTATGGTTATTCATATGCATGTGTTTGGTTGTTTGGCATATGATCTTGTGCCATGACAACAATGTCAAAAACTAGATGATAAGGCAAAGAAATGTATATTTGTTGGTTATAGTGCTGAAAGTAAGGGATATCATTTGTACCATCCATTGATGAACACAATTATTGTGAGTCGAGATGTGGTATTTGCTGAAAATTTAGTTTTCCCTCTACTTGAATGCAACAAACAACTAACAGTTAGCTCACAAGATGTGTTCAATACACTCATGCCTTTGTTCCAAAATGGTGTGCTTGACTATGGCCATGTAGACCAGCCAACTAAGGCTCAAAGGGCTGACAAATTCCAACGAAATAGAGCTCAAAATGCAGAGAATTTCTAGACAAACATGGCTGAAATTTTTCAGCCAAAAATTGTGAGAACTGCTAGAAATTTCCAGTCAAATATGGTTGAACATTTGCGTCAAAATATGGCTGAAAATGAGCATGAAATTCAGTCCATGTATAATGTACATGTTGATGATGTATTACATAATGAATGCATGTCTATGAAGAGTGCTCAAACTATGCCAAAGTGGCTGAAAAAAACTTTGTAGGACAAAAAACTAAATGCAGCTTTGCTTGGTAGAACAAGATCAAGCTCTCACCATGCATCAAGTAATTTTGTGCATTATTCTCTTATTGCAACAGCATGTAATGAAGAGCTACTTACTTTGGAAGATGCATGTGACCATCCACAATGAATGAGTGCTATGCAATTAGAAATGGATTCCATACATAGGAATGGTACTTGGGGGTTATGTGAATTGCCAAAAAGAAAAAATGTCATTGGTACAAAGTGGGTTTACAAGGTTAAGAGAAAGTTTGATGGTAGCATTGATCGATACAAAGCTAGATTGGTTTCCAAAGGATATGAGCAAAAATTTGGCATTGGCTATGAGGAGAATTTTGCACCTACTTCATGCATGACTACCATTCATACTATGGTTGCATTGGCTACCCATCGATGTTGGAAAGTACATCACTTAGACATAAAGACAGCTTTCTTGAATGGTGATTTGCAAGAAGAGGTTTATGTGAAGCAACCTCCTCGATTAACCATGAAAGGGCAAGAGCATATGGTTTGTTGCTTGCATAAAGCCTTGTATGGTTTCAAGCAAGCTCCATGTGCATGGTATGACAAAATACATAAGCACTTGGTTGCTCTTGGCTTCACATGTAGTTCAATTTAAAGCACACTCTATGTATGCAAACATGGGGCTGATCTTAAAGTGCTTGTTCTTTATGTCAATGACATGCTCTTGACTAGGTCATGTAGTGCAAAACTTGACATTCTTATGGTTGATTTATAGCATACTTTCAATGTCACTTATCTTGGTCTTTTGAGCTCCTATCTTGGCATCTAGTTTGTATCCACTAAGGGGGAAATTGCCATGCATAAAAGAAGTATGTTGAAAAACTACTTCAACATTTTGAGTTTGAGGATTGCAAGCCAGTTTCCACACCAGCTGAGATATGATTCGGGTTCTCAGTTGAGGATTCCAGTGATGCATTTGACACTTCTCTTTATGAGCAAGTTGTGGGATGGCTTATATATGCATGCAAAGCAAGGGCAGATATATAGTATGTAGTTTCCCAATTGAGTCGATTCATGCATAACCCTGGCACTAAGCATTGGCAAGTGATAAAACGTGTGTTTAGATATCTCATAGGGAAGTTGAGCTTAGGTCTCTTTTGTGGAAGAGATATTTAGCCATGCTTGCATGCTTTTACAGATAGTGATTGGGCTAGTTGTTATGATACTCACGTGTCCACTAGTGGCAATTACTTTTTCCTTGGAGACTCATGCATATCTTGGTTGAGTAAGAAGCAGCCTACAGTGGCGACATCGAGTTGTGAAGCTGAGTATAGGGCAGTTTTCACAGCCATAGTGGAGTGTATATGGCTGAGATGCCTATTGGTGGATCTTTGCATGGAGATTCATGCAGGTATGCATATTCTCACTTATAGTCAGAGTGCTTTGGCTGTTGCACAAAGCACACTGTTTCATGCACAGATCAAACATATTGAGGTGCATTATCATCATGTGAGAGAGTGCCTTCATGTAGGAGATACTGATTTGGTATATGTGCCTACATAAGATAATGTGGCAAACATATTAACCAAAGCTCTTCCATGGGAAATGTTTGAAGCTTTTTGCAAAGCTTTAGGCTTATTACCTTGTGGGGACTAATCTGTCACTCCCTATATGTGTTCACATCATTCACTCCAGGGGGGTTTGTTACACTTATGTGTTCCTCGAGTAGCTTTGATGTGAACCTTTTCCCTATACATGGGCACTTTTTACTCTAGTATTGGCTAGGGGTTTTTTCCCCATGTCACCACATACATGATTCACTCATATGTGGTGGTACTTTGTACTTAGGGATATTATTTAGCTCTCACTTCAGTTCAGTTCATCATCTATAGAGAGAGCTATTCTAGCCATCTGTCTTCTCCATATGTCTTGCTGCGTTTGTGCTCCTTGTGTGTGCTTCTTGTGTGTCTCTCACACTTCTACACACACCCAACATGAACGACATGTTCTTCCTTTCAAAAAGTCCATTTTTTTCACGTTAATAGGACACTGTACATTAATGTTTTATCCCATGTTCAACCAAAAATGCATTATAATCAGAAGACATATATTCCCCGTCAATTAGAACAAAGGGTGCCCAATTTACATGCTGACAGATTTTTAGCCAAAAGTAGAAACTTTTTGAAGCACATAAATACTTTGGACTTTGCTTTCAATGGATACAACAATGCATGTTTTGCAAAATCGTCAATAAAAGTCACCAAGTAAAGGTAGTTCCCAAAAGAGGGTGTCTGCATCGGGCCACAAACATCACTTAAAATAAGCTACAATTTTTGAGTAGCTCAAACTGAACAATCTTATGGGATTCAAGTGTTGATATATTTAGGTAGTGATGTGTGTGAACACACTAGGACCATCGGGGCACTTTTTTCCCTCTTTAGGAGGTTTTTTTCCCCCAGCTTGTATATACGCCTATTGCCCTAACAGGCTACTTATCTTTGTACATTATAGTGGTAATACATTCATTATTGTGTGTTGAGCTCTAAGCTTCTTCTTCTTCCTTGTGCTGTTGGTGTGCTTCTACAGACGTCTAACTCCAACAATTGGTATCAAGGCCGGTCCTTGCTTCATCTAGGGCATTGTCGACACCTCTCCAATTGCAATCTCATAATCGCACGAATTTTGGTGAGCATATTTTGCATGTTTTTGAGATCAAATTTGCTTCATTCTGTGGTGCCGAAATCGTTATATGAGCTCGTTTTGACCTCCAAATGCATTATCATAGTGCTTGTGCAAGCTATTTCGTCTTTTTGTGCCAAAGGTATTTACCAGTTTTAGTTAGCCAATATAAGCGTCTCAAAGTTTTTAGAAAAATTTATCTTGGCAGTTCTGTTCAACTTTTCGAGATACAGTCAATTTTTTGCATCAAGGTATTTTAGTTACCGGCCATGGCTGAAAGCAATGATGTATTTCATATGTTGGCTATTGAGGATAAGTTGGATGGTACCAACTACCCATTGTGGGCTTATATGATGCGACATGTATTGGTTGCAAAAGGACTATGGAAAATTGTGCAAGGTGTTGAAAAACATCCTATCACACCTACAACTGTTACAAGTCCAGGTACTGAAGCTGATGGAGAAGGTGTCGAAGATGAATATCAGGCACATGCATTGATAGCTTTGTCTATCAAACATGCCATTATTCCTCACATTCACTCTTACAAAACAGCTAAGGATGCTTGGGATACACTCACCACGTTGTACCAAGCTAGGAATGATGCTCGTGTTCCTTACCTCCGAAAATAGTTTGAGAGTGAGCACATGAATGAAGGTGATTCTATGGATAGTTTTCTAACAAAGATCAAAGACTTGAAGGAACAATTGATTTCTGCTGATGAGGTTATACCAGATAGCTCACTTGTGTAGACCGTTCTGAACGGTCTTCCTGATTCATATCAAAGTTTTGCTTCTAATCTTTGATTGATGATGAAAGGAAATCCAAATGCCTTGTCATTTGAGGAGCTAGTCTCTATTCTGTTGCAGGAAGATCAGTCTAGGAAGAATAGGTCCATTATGTGTGTTGTAGATCAAGCTTTCCTAGCTAGTCAGAACGGCAAAGGAAAATGGAGCTCTTCAACTAGTAAGCAAAAATCTGCTAATTTTGCACAATTGAAGAGGGAAGACAAAGATGAAAAGAAATCAGAACAGTAGAAATTGTTTTGCAAGTATTGTAAAGGAAATGATCATATCATAAAGAGACAAAGAAGAAAGAGGCTAGAATGGTTGTTGTAGAGGCCTCTACACCAAAAACAGAGTCTGCTAATCTTGTGCAGGAAGAAGAATGGGTGATTACTACTGTTTGCAGTTTTGACCCATCTTCTCATGAGCAATGCATGTTTGTAGTAGACTTAGATGTTTGGTACTTTGATAGTGGCGCGATCAAACATATTACCTCGTAGCATAGTTTCTTCTCTTCATTCGAGCCTGCCCCTACAGGGAATATCGTTACATGCGCAAACAAATCCTCTTATCCTATTATGGGAGTTGGTAAGATCATTTTGACTACTACTGATGGTAGTTCTTTCACTTTGTCATATGCTTTGTTATGTCTAGGGATCAAGAAAAATCTATTATCAGTTTTTGCATTAGCCAAGATTGGCTTGGTTGTGAAATTTGTTGCTGACAGATGTACAGTTCATGATCTATCAAATGGCAACGTGATTATTGCTTCTGGCATTTTATGTCATGGGCTATATAAGATCATAGACTATGAAAGATCAGTAAATGATTTGGCATGTGCAGTACATGATTCTCAGGCTATGTCAGATGCAAAGCCTTTGCATGCATGCTTTGGTCATCTGAATTTTGCTAGTTTGGTATGCCTACAGAAATCTGAAATGGTGTCCTCTTTTCCCAAACTTGAGGCACATGCAAAACATGTTTGTGAAGGCTATATTTTGGGCAAAATGCAACGTTCCTCCTTTCCAAAAGATGGTTCAATTCGGGCTACTCAAAAATTGCAGGTTGTACATAGTGATGTCTATGGTCCTATGTAGACACCTTCTTTTGGAAATTATCTTTACTTCCTGACTTTCATCGATGATTTTTCCAGGCATGCATGGGTATATCCATTGAAGGCAAAGTCCCAAGTGTTCATATGTTTCAAACAATTTTTGGTTTTGTCTGAAAAACTATCAGCATGTAAAATAGGCACCCTCCATTCTGATTGAGGGGGGGAATATATGTCTTCTGATTTTAATGCATTTCTGGCTGAACGTGGGATAAAACACCAATGTACAATGCCATATACACTTCAACAAAATGGAGTTGTTGAACGAAAGAACAGGTCACTCATGGAGATGTTTAGGTGTATGGTCAAGAGTTAGGCTTTACCACATAGTTTTGGCTTGAGGTTGTCATGTGTGCAACGTATGTACTTAGCAGGTGTCCCACTAAAGCACTGCAGTCTATCACTCCATATGAGGCTTGGCATGATCGCAAGCCATTTGTTTCTCATCTGCGTGTTTTTGGTTGTTTGGCATATGCATTAGTGCCTGAACAACATCGTAGAAAATTGGATGATAAAGTAGTAAAATGTATTTTTGTTGTGTACAGTTCTGAAAGTAAAGGCTATCATATGTATCATCCACAGACTAAATGCATTTTGGTTAGCCGTGATGTTTTTGTGGAAGATGTTATTCAGCCATTGCTTTCATGTACTAAGGAGACATCTGTTATGTCAAAAGACATGTATGATACTTTGCTGCCTCTTTTTACAGGTGGACAGTCTAGTGCTAGTCCTAATGAGGCAACTTCTCAACCTTTGCAGGTTTCATGTGATGATGGAGATCATCCCATTTCTGATGCAGATTTACATGATGCACTTGTTGATGATAGAGTATTGAGGAGGCAAAAACTATGCCAAAAGAGCTGGTGTAGACTTTGCGTGACAACACCTCTGTCATATCGTACTCAATCAGGCTCTCATAGTGCCTCTTTTGTATCAGATTGCTATGCTATGGCTGCATCTAGTCTCTGTGATGAGACTGAGCCTATTTCGTTTGATGAAGCACAAAATTCAAAAAATTGGATGGCTGCTATGCAATCTGAATATGAAGCTATAATGAAGAATGGTACTTGGTCTCTATGTGACTTGCCTCCTGGCAAGAAGGTCATGGGCACTAAGTGGGTATACAAGTTGAAGCGTAAACCTGATGGTACAGTTGACAAGTATAAGGCTAGGCTTGTTCCAAAGGATTATGCGCAGGAAAGAGGCATTGATTTCGATGAAACCTTTGCTCCTACTTGTCGAATGACTATTGTTCGTATCATCTATGCACTTGCGGTTCATCATGGTTGGAATGTACATCAGTTGGACATTAAAACAACATTTCTGAATGGTGACTTGCATGAAGAAGTGTATGTTTTTCAGCCGTGTGGCTTTGTGCAGAAAGGGCATAAAAACCAAGTATGCAGGTTAAAAAAGGCATTATATGGTTTAAAGCAAGCACCATGTGCTTGGTATGAAAAGATACATGCCTATCTGATTGCACATGGTTTTGAGAATAGTCCATCTGAAAGCAACTTATATGTCAAACGTGTTAATGATGTACTTTTGATCATTGTGGTGTATGTTGATGACATGTTGCTCAATAATCCTCATGAGAACCATATTGTTGATTTTGAAGGCTGATTTACATGCCTCATTTGAGATGTCTGATTTGGGGCATTTACATCATTATTTGGGCATTCAGTTTATGCATGTTGATGGTGGAATGGCTTTGTGTCAAATGAAATATATTGACACATTATTGCACCGTTTTGGCCTTGAAGACTGTAAGCCTATTGCTACTCCTATGGAGACAGGGTTACGACTGAGTCTTCATGATGTTGGAGATGCATTTCATATTGTTCTCTATCAGCAAGTTGTTGGATGCTTGATTTACTTATGCATTACTCGGCCAGATATTCAATTTTGTATCTCACAGATGAGCAGGTTTACACATTGCCCAAGAGTCAAGCATTGGCAAGCGGTTAAGCACGTCTTTCACTACTTGAGTGGTACTTAGCTCCTTGGGTTGTTTTATCCCAAGGGGGGATCACTACCATCGGATTTGCATGCTTTTTCTGACTCTGATTGGGCTAGTCGCTATGACACTCGTGTGTCCACTAGTGGCTTTTGCTTCATGCTTGGTAGCTCATGTATATCTTGGTTGAGCAAGAAGCAGCCTAGTGTGGCCACTTCCAGTTGTGAGGTTGAGTATAGGGAAGCTTTCACAGCAACTGTTGAGTGTGTGTGGATCAGATGCCTTATGGCTGATTTGGATGTTGATCAGTCTTCTACCACCACCATCTTCACTGGCAGTCAGAGCGCATTGATAGTTGCAAGGAACCCTATGTTCCATGCTCGCACTAAGCACATTGAGGTGCATTATCATTATGTCAGGGAGAGGTTCAATGGTGGGGAGATCAGCTTGGTATATGTGTCCACGTAGGAGAACATTGCAGACCTTTTCACAAAGGCTCTGCCTAGGCAGAAGTTTGAAGCTTTCTGCAAAGCTTTGGGCTTAGTTCCTTTTGCGGAGTGACTTCCACATAGCTTGGCATTTCCTTATACATGAGTGCCAACTCCTTGTTCGCCGCATCACTCCCAGGGGGACTTGTTGATATATTTAGGTAGTGATGTGTGTGAACACACTAGGAATATTGGGGTACTTTTTTCCCTCTTTAGGAGGTTTTTTTTCCTCGGCTTGTATATATGCCTATTGCCCTAATGGGCTACTTATCTTTGTACATTCTAGTGGTAATACACTCAGTATTGTGTGTTGAGCTCCAAGCTTATTCTTCTTCCTTGTGACATCTACGTGCTTCCGTAGATGTCTAACTCCAACATCAAGAACACTACATTTTTCCCAAAATACAACCTTCACAAACATGTTTACAAGGTGCCTTAGGTTTGGATCGAGAGCACACCATTTCATATTTCTATAGGCATAACAAACTAGCATAATTCATATGACCAACGCATGCATGTCAAAGCTTTGCAACTGACATAGCTTGAGAATTGTGAACTACACATGCCGAATCATTCATAAATTTTGCATAATCTATGAGCTTATATAGCCCAGGACATAAAATGTCAGAAGTAATAATAACATTGCCATTTGATAACTCATGAACTATACATCTGTCTTCAAAAAAAAATCACAACCAAACCAATGTTTTCTAATGTGGAAACTAATAACATATTTTTCATGATCCTTGGCACATAAAAAGCATCCAAAAATGTGAAAGAAATACCATAAAAAATAGTCATAATGATCTTAGCAACGTCCATTATAGGGTAATAGGAGTTGTTATCACATGTGATAGCATTTCTTGTAGGGGCAGGCTTAAGTGAACTGAAGAAACTTTGTTGCAAGGTAATATGTTTAGTTGCCCCGCTCTACAAATACCAAACATCTCAATCTATGACAGACATACAATGTTCATGCGAAGATGGGTCATAATTGCAAATAGTAGTAAACACCCATTATTCATTTTGCATGAGATTAGCAGAATCTCTTTTACAAGTAGAGGTATCTACAACAACCATTTCCATCTACTTTTTCTTTCCCTCTTTTGCAAGCGAGTTTTGGACAACTCTTGATGACATGATCATTTCCTTTACACTATTTTCAAAAACAAAATTCTACTTTTTTGATTTCTTCTCATCTTTGTCTTCCTTTTTTATTGTGCAAAATTAACAAGTTTTTGCTTACTAGTAGATAAGCTCCATTTACCTTTGCCCTTCTGACTAGCTAAGAAAGCTTGATCTACTACACACATGATGGACCTTTTCTTCCTAGACTGATCTTCCTACAACAAAACAAAGATGAACTCCTCAAATGTTAAGACATTTAGATTGAATTTCATCATCAACCAAAGAGTAAAATCAAAACTTTGATATGAAACTAGAAGACCAATCAAAAGAGTCTACACAATTGAACTCTCTGGAAAGACTTCATAAGTAGAAATCAACTCTTCCTTTAAATCTTTGATCTTTTTTTAAAAACCATCCATGGATTCTCCTTTATTCATGTGCTCACTCTCCAACTATTTTTAGAGATAAGCAACATGAGCCTCATTTCTTGCCTCGTATAAAGTGGCAAGTGTATCCCAAGCATCCTTAGCTATTTTGCAAGAGTGAATGTGAGGGATAATGGCATGTTTGATAGACAAAGCTATCAATGCATGTGCATGAGTATCTTTGCCATCACAATGAAGTTTCTTTGTAGTAAGTGCAACAAAAACTACAACATGAATAGGAATTTGAAGATCTTCATCTTCAATGCCATCTACATCACCTTGAGTGGCTATATTTGTAGGTGTCGTAGGTCCTTTTTCAACACCGTACACAATATACCACAATTCTTTTGCAACCAACACATGACACATCATATATTTAATTGGTAATTAGTACCATCAAATTTGTCCTCAACAACCAACATAAAAAATATATCATTGGTTTTGGCCATGGCCACTGACTAAAATATCATGATGCAAAAAAATGAATATACCTTGAAAAGTTGAACAAAACTATTCTGTAGAGGTCTGGTAGATCTCTAGCAAAATTTGGGCCAGTTGTATTGGTGAACCAAAACTTGTATATGTGTTTGGCACTAAAGGAAAACATTTCTTGCATAGGTGCTATGATAGTGGATTTAGAGGCCAAAAGAGCTCAGATAACAAGTTTGACAACACAAAATAAAGATATTTTAAACTCCTAATTGGCTTCAGTATGCTCACCAATTTTCTTCTAATTTTGAGACTATGATCGGAGGAGTGTCAATGATGCCCTAGAGGAAGTGGCAACCTATTCTAATACCAATTGTTGGATTTTGAGGTTTGTGGAAGCATGCGAACAACATAAGGAAGTAGAAGAATCTTGGAGCACAACACACAATACTGAATGTACTACCAAGAGAATTTACAAAGATAAGTAAGCCATTACGGTTGTAGGAAAATATACAAGTGGCGAGAAAGAAACCTCCTAAAGAAGGAGAAAAGTGCCCCACAAGTCCTAGTGTTCACACACATCATTAGCAAAATATGTCAACAAATTTGGAATGCTTTAGAATATTAGTTTGCTTCTTCAACACGAGCTATAAATCCTCAATTTTGGGAAGCAACAAAAACTAATAGATTCAAATTGTGTTAATAAATTTAGGGATGCAAGTGACTAACTTGGAATCATAGGAGTGGAAACAAAAGAGGTATAGATCATAACAGAAGTTCTTATAGGTCTCATAAGAGATGATAGGTGGAGATTGTTTGTGTTGAATGTAGAATTCAATTTTGATCATTGTGCCCGACATAGATTAATTTTGGGATATATGTTGACCTTTGAGGCTGACTTGAAGGATTTCACAATGATAAAGGAAATCAATCTTTGGCTCTTTTTTCATCAAAGTATAAAGAAAAGGTAAATAAAAGAAAATGAAAAACGGATGAAGAAGACAATTTGAATTCACGTACCAATTTTTCAATGAGAGGTGGTGGATTGAATAGAGGCAATCAAAGTGGTAGAGGTAGATGAAGACAAGATAAAGTTCTAACCCACCTACTTGTTTTATATGTGGATTAGAGAATCACTTTTCACAAGCTTTCTCGTAAAGTTATCAAAATACTAGGCAAACATGCAGCTTCAATAGACATCAAAGAGAAAGAGGTTATGACATAAATTATGGATGAAGAACACAATACAACAACTATGCAAAAGATTCTCTCGAATGCATTGTATGTACAATCTTCTAGAATGGATGCAAAAATGGCTCTAAAGAGCAAGGTTCTTTGTGAAGAAAAGTGAAAAATGTATTTATTTATAGGATAAATTATCCCAAGCTTTTTAAAAATTGGGAAGATTCTTCCTCATGATGATATTCATCTCATATATTTTTTGTAGAATTTTTAGAGTTCTCTAGAATGTATACCTTTAGATTAGAAACAAGACATTACCAATTTTTAAGTGTGCACTTGGACACTTAAATGGTATAAAAGACAATCCTGGTCATTTTTGTAGACATAATAATTTTGGAGATTAATGCAAAATATAGAGATCTTTCCAAAGTCTTTTCTCATCACTTTGCTATTTTGGTAATTTAAAGTGATTTTTGCAAAAAACTTTCATGGATTTATCTTGGATATTAGTGGTCTTGTGTGTGTGTGTGTGAGAAATGCTTTCATTGATCTATTTTAATCTTAAATTCTTATGAAATCAAAGTATAATCTATTTTCTCAAGACTATGTGAAATTGTAGAAATCACAATTCTCTGATCAAGTTGAAACTAATGTTACATATCTCATCTTTATACAAAATAACATACTTGAGGCACTGAAATCATTTCAAAAGGGGTTACAGTTACAAAAAGTTGAAACTATTGTTACGTATCTCACCTTTATAGAAAATAACACACTTGAGGCACTCAAATCATTTAAAAAGCTCATTGCTATCTTTAGTTTTCTTCAAACGAACTCACATCAAAATCTTATTTATCATATATTCCAATGATTCAATGTGTTATACTTAGTTAATTAGTTACCTCACATCATCACTTCAATCAATATCCAAAATATTCCATTATTTTTCTAGTTTTTCACAAAATTCTGAAGAAATATTACAGTGTTTTTTGAGTCTCTTTGAAATGAGGAATGATTTATGAGCTATTTCCACTTTCCAAACAATTCATGCAACAAACTTTACATCTTGTTCATACATCTTGTTCATACATCTTGTGGCACCAAAAATGTTTGTTCTACTTTGGAGTTCTCCTCTTCAATCATCATAACACAAAGGGATAAAAACCTCAAACATTAAATTGTCAATCCGAGAAGTATGATAAAATGCTAGCCCCTTTCTAATCACTAAATTCCAAGACCTATCAAAGACAAATTATTACATTCATCAATCCATTTCACCTCAACATAAATAAATGAGTTGTTCATTTAGAAAGATTTGAGGGGAGATAATAGAAAATTGCTGCTGTTTGAAAATCAAAAGTGAAAGAGAAACACAATAGAAGTACATTTCACATGGAATATTGAAACTCTTATCCAAAAAAATGAATGGGAAGTACATTTGGAGGAAACACGATTCTCTATGGAGAATTGTGATTCTCCAAAAAGAAGTATCAATTCAAAGGTGAGAGATAAGTGGGTGAATTAGAGGAGGAATACAAATAAAAGGTATTGCAACAATTTCCACATAATTTTAAATGCTCTGAAAGAAAAATAGAAAATCTTGATCTTTTATTAAGAAATACTATAAACGGAAAAATCAGAGAACATTTCATTTTATTGATTGATTTAAGAGAGAGAGAGAGAGAGAGAGAGAGAGAGATCACATGAAATTGGAATCTTGAGCACTTATTCAATTTCCAAAGATTTTGTGCATACGTTTGGATCACACGAAAAATTTAAGATATTGTTCAACTCATTTCAATACATGCATGAAACTTTTTTATCCAAATGAATGTGTGATAACTAGAAATAGAAAGTCACATTTTTTACCAAGCAGTTGCATTTTGATAAAGATAATGGAACTTTTCAATAAATTTTTCATTGCATAATGAAATAATGAAAAGACACATAAGAAAGTGTTACACTTATGTGTTCCTTGAGTAGCTTTGATGTGAACCTTTTCCTTATACATGGGCACTTTTTACTCTTGTGTTGGCTAGACTCATATGTGGTGGTACTTTGTACTTAGTGATATTATTCAACTCTTACTTCAGTTCAGTTCATTGTCAATAGAGAGAGCTATTCCAACCATCCATTTTCTCCGTGTGTCTTGCTACATTTGTGCTTCTCGTGTGTCTCACGCTCTTCTACACACACCCATCAGTGGCATCAGAGTAGGTTTAGCTCCTTCTCAAGTTTTGGCTTTTCGTGCCATGGCGTGCACACACTTTTAATAGTGCAAATCGGCTTTAAAGCAAAGAATAGTGAATTTCAGTAGCCAAGAAACATTTCCATCACTTGCACTGGGGTTTTACACCCATTTCAAAGCCATTCATGCAGTGAGAATTGCCATTAGTGATGGTTTGTGAGCTAAAAGTTTAGCATTCATTTTAGCTTTTGTCAAAAGAAAGATTTTGTCACATTATTGTTATTTAGTGAAATGGCAGGCAACAATGAATTGTTTGGCATGCTTCAAGCTGAAGATAAGTTTGATGGGACCAACTATCCAATGTGTTCTTGCATGATGAAGCATGTTCTTGTTGCTAAAAAACTTTGGAACATAGTGGCAGATGTAGATCCAAGACCTACAGGTTCTTCTACTTCATAGTCTACTGTCACAGATGGAGCTTCTTCTTCAAGTGTAGTGGTTACTCCTTCTCCACCTACACAGGAGAAGCTTAGATGGGATGAAAAATATGCTCAAGCTCATGCATTGGTTGTGCTTTCTGTGAAGTGTCATATAGTTCCACACATTCGCTCATGTTCTACATCAAGACAGGCATGGGACACTCTGGCTTCTTTGTATGTTGTGCATAATGAAACACGTGTTGCATACTTGAGGAAGCAACTTCAGGATGGATGTATGGCTGAAAATGAGTGTGTGGATGTGTATGTGACACGCATCAAGAACTTGAAAGAGAAATTGGCAAATATAAATGAGATTATTCTGGATGCATCAGTCATCTCTACATTGTTGAAAGGATTTCCACAATCTTTTCACAGCTTTGTAACTACACTCCGTTTGGTTGCAAAAGGGAATCTTAATATGTATGCATTTGATGATGTTGTGTCTCTTGTTTTGCAAGAAGAGCAATCTAGAGTAGATAGGAGTGGTTTGATTGAGGGAACACAAGCAATTGCTATCTCACAAAAGGGTAAAAGCAAGTATGGTTCAACTTTGGGTTCATCAAAACCAAAGCCTGAACTTTGCTCTTCCACTCATTCCTCTAATGATGCTGATTTTCAAAAGAAGAAGAGATGCAAATATTGCGCAAATGTTGGTAATACTATTGATGAGTGTAGAAATCTTGCTAAGCGCAATGAAAAGAAGAACAAATCCCACATGTCTATTGTTGAGAATTCAACAAATGCAAAGAATGATGAAGCTAATATGGCTCAAGATTTTTGGGCATGTGTTGTTACATGTCATTATGATGTATCTTTGCATTCTAAATGTATGGTTGTGAGTGAGGCTGATTCCGATTGGTTCTTTGATAGTGGTGCTTGAAAGCACATAACATCATGCAAAAGATTTTTTGCAACTTGGAAAGATGCACCCAAAGGAGGACATGTGGTGTGTGCAAACAATGCCTCTTATCCTATCATTGGAATAGGGGAAATTGAGCTTATGGCTAGAAATGAAAGTGTGATTCTCTTGAAAATTCATTGTATGTACTCGATATCAAGAAGAACTTAATTTTAGTTCTGTTGATTGCCAAAGTTGGACTTCTTGTACACTTTGTTGATGATAAATGTATGGTTCATGATTTTCAGCAATGGTGATATTATCGTGATGTCAAGTACATTATGTAATGGTTTGTATTGCATGGATATATACAAGAGGGTTGCCTCAAATGCCTTGGTTGCTCATAATTCTTCCATGTTTGAAATGAAGCTTTGGCATGCTCATTTTGGTCACTTAAACTTCAATAGTTTTCTTTATTTTCAAAAGAAAGACATGGTTGATTGTTTGCCAACACTTGTTTCCATTGAAAAGCATGCATGTGAAGGTTGCATTCTCAAAAAACTGCATCGTGCTTCTTTTCCAAAAGATAGTCATACACACACTACAAAAAAATTGCAGCTTGTTCATAGTGATGTATGTGGTCCCATCAAGACTCCATCTTTTGGGAAGCATGTAAATTCTATTACCTTCATTGATGATGCTACTCGCCATACATGGGTGCATCCTATGAAAGCAAAGAATGAGGTGTTTTCTTGCTTCAAAGCATTTTTAGCTATGGCTCAAAATTTTTCTTTACAAAAGCTTTTGACTCTATGCACGGATCGTGGTGATGAATACATGTCACATGAGTTTAATGTTTTTCTTTAAATGGTTAACTAAGCCACTTCTAGTGAGTACCCAATGCAAAATCAAGGAATTAGTGTTGCTCACAACCTCCCTAGAGGAGTTCATCAACACATGTACACGACTAGAGCAGATAAGGCAATAGTGTGGAGCAATTTCTTCTCAACTACCCTATTCTACAAAAATGGAGGATCCACTAATCCAGCTAAGGAAAGAGCTGGAGGGCTTAAATTTCACACCAATGTATAGTGTCATGTACATCTCCACAAAATGGTGTTGCCAAGCAAAAGAATAGAACACTTCTTGAAATGGCACGATGTATGGTTAAAGGAAAGCACCTACCTTATAAGTTTTGGATGGAAGTGGTCATGTGTACTACGTGTTGAATCTTTGCTCTACAAAAGCATTGAGAGTCATTACTCCTTAAACAACCAACAATTATTTCACAAGATATGTTCGATACACTCATGCCTTTGTTCCAAAATGGTGTGCTTGACTATGGCCATGTAGAGCAGCCAACTGAGGCTCAAAGGGTTGAAAAATTCTAGCAAAATAGAGCTGAAAATGTAGAGAATTTTGAGCCAAACATGGCTAAAATTGTTTAGTTAAAAGTTATCGGAACTACTAGACATTTCCAGCACATATGGGTGAACATTTGCATCAAAATATTGCTGAAAATGAGCATGCAATTCAGCACACACATGATATACATGTTGATGATGTGTTACATAATGAACGCATGTCTATCAAGAGTGCACAAAGTATGCCAAAGTGGTTGAAACAAACTTTGCAGGAGAACAAATTGAGTGTACCTTTACTTGGTAGAACAAGATCAAGATCTCACCATGCATCAAGTAATTTTTTTTATTATTCTCTTATTGCAAAAGCATGTAATGAAGAGCCACTTACTTTTGAAGATGCATGTGACGATCCAAAATGGATGAGTGTTATGCAATCAGAAATGGATTCCATACAGAGGAATGGTACTTGAGAGTTATGTGAATTGCCAAAAGGAAAAAATTACATTGGTACAAAGTGGGTTTACAAGATTAAGAGAAAAGTCTGATGGTAGCATTGATCACTACAAAGCTAGATTGGTTGCCAAAGGATATGCACAATGATATGGCATTGATTATGAGGAAACTTTTGCACCTACTTCACACATGAGTACCATTCGTACCGTGGTTGCATTGGCTGCCCATCGAGGTTGGAAAGTACATCCGTTGGACATAAAGATAGCTTTCTTGAATGGTGATTTGCAAGAAGAGGTTTATGTGAAGCACCCTCTTGGATTTGGCATGAAAGGGAAAGAGCATATGGTTTGTCGCTTGCATAAAAGCTTGTATGTTCTCAAGCAAGCTCCACGTGCATGGTATGACAAAATCCATAAGCACTTGATTCCTCTTGATTTCACATGTAGTCCGATTGAAAGCACACTCTATGTATGCAAAAATGGTGTTGATCTTACAATGCTTGTTCTTTATGTCCATGACATACTCTTGACTGGGTCATGTGATGCAAAACTTAGCATTCTTATGGCTCATTTCTAGCATACTTTTGATGTCACTTATCTTGGTCATTTGAGCTACTATCGTAGCATCGAGTTTATATTCATTGAGGGGGGAATTTTTATGCATCAAGCAAACTATGTTGAAAAACTACTTCACTGTTCTGACTTTGAGGATTGCAAGCCAATTTCCACACCAATTGAGACAGGATTTAGGTTCTCAGTTGAGGATTCCAATGATATGGTAGCATCGAGTTTATATTCATTGAGGGGGGAATTGTTAGGCATCAAGCAAACTATGTTGAAAAACTACTTCAGTGTTCTGACTTTGAGGATTGCAAGCCAATTTCCACACCAATTGAGACAGGATTTAGGTTCTCATTTGAGGATTCCAATGATGCATTTGACACTTCTATTTATCAAAAAGTTGTGGGATGTCTTGGATATGCATGCAACATAAAGCCAAATATATAGTATACAATTTCTCAGTTGAGTCAATTCATGCATAGCCCTAGCACTAAGCATTGGCAAGTGGTGAAACTTGTGTTTAGATATCTCAAAGGCACTTTGAGCTTAGTTTTCTTGTATGGAAGAGATATTCAACCATGCTTGCATGCTTTTATAGATATTGATTGGGCTGGTTGTTATGATACTCGCATATCCACTAGTGGTAATTGTTTTTTCCTTGGAGACTCATGCATATCTTGGTTGAGTAAGAAGCAACCTATAGTGGTGCCATCACATTGTGGAGTAGAGGTTAGTTTTCACAGCGACAGTGGAGTATATATGGCTGAGACACCTATTGATGGATCTTTGCATGGAGATTGATGCTACTACACATATTCTCACTGATAGTTAGAGTGTATTGGATGTTGTGAAACCCAGTGTTTCATGCACGAACCAAACATACTGAGGTGAATTATCACTATGTGAGAGAGCACCTTCATGTAGGAGATATTGATTTGGTATATGTGCCTACACAAGATAATGTGGTAGACATATTCATCAAAGCTCTTCCACGGGAAAAGTTTGAAGATCTCTGCAAAGCTTTAAGCTTATTACTTTGTGGGGGCTGATCTATCACTCCATGTATCTGTTCACATCATTCACTCTAGGGGGGTTTGTTACACTTATGTGTTCCATGAGTAGCTTTGATGTGAACCTTTTCCCTATACATGGGCACTTTTTACTCTAGTGTTGGCTAGAGGGTTTTTGTTGAGAGTGATGGATGGATGCACTCAGGAAATCAGTTGGTGCTGCAAAACCTGCTTCACACCTGCCCTCTTTTCTCTTCAGATATGCTTAGTACACTTGCTTAGCTTCCAAATGACACAAAGAAACTATATATGTACTTTGGAAATGATTTGGGTAATGATCAAACCAAAACAGATAACTTTGTACTTCAAAAATCAAGCAAAACTTTCTATTCCTGTAGTGATACCTGCTCAGACTTTTACTCAGTGTGTCCAGCACACTTAAAATTGGAACAATTCCTTTTGGGAGTATTAAGGTACCTTAGTAAGCTACCAATCACAAGTGGAATCACTTCAATTGATAAACTATGCACTGAGAAATAAGTTTAGCAAAGTTATAATCACCCCCGACTTTTCAGGAACTCTGCAGATTGAGACCAGTGTGCACTTCGAATCGATTTTCTCCCAATTGGATGAATGAAATCCTTTGAAATTTTGTATGCTTGTAGTAGACTTTGAGCTGGTTTCAATGAGCTATAGAACACTTGGTTTGGTTCAGTAGATCCAGAGAAATGCTCCTTTGAAGTTGACAGACTTGAAGTAGAACACTCAGACAAAACAGAAATGATGAATGTATACTTCTATTGATAAATGTGTTTGTACAATCTCATTAGCTTGCCAAGCACAGCTAAATGAGGTATTGTGGTGTTGGCAATAGAGTAGCCTTCACACACAATGAGTTACAAGGAAAAATATGCCTCGGGGAGTGAGCTAGAGTGGGATGTATCCCGCGACTTTTTACTTCATCTTTTATAGGAGTCTTGAGATCATTTGAATTTGATATTCAAACTTAGGCTCCCTTGAATCTCTCCTCTAAAAGTAGGGAGATATTCTCTCCATCTCAACATTCAAATTTCCACGACTAATGAAGTAGGTGGATGACTTAAAGTGATTACAAACAAATGATAAGTCACTTAGACTTTTACAAGAGGTAAAAAGGTAGGAACACATAAGCATATGTTCATGTGAGCTTTGCTTTAAGTGAAGCCTTGATAATCCTTTGTCCAAGCTAATCTTCCATAAGTCCAAGGGTCCAAGCCAATGTGTGTAGGCTTGTCTTGCACCAACAGCTCCCCCTCAAGCCAAACACTTTGGCTTAAGTCTTCTTCTTCATTCTTCAATTACTTCCTGCAATCCAATCATAGATTTGAATCTGCATAACTTGTTTCCATCCAATGCCTTTGTAAGTAAATCTGCACATTGCATATTAGTAGATACATATGTCAATTGTATATCTTTACTTAGCAATTTCTCTCTCACATAGTGGTAATGAACCTCTATGTGCTTTGTTCTGGCATGATAAATTGGGTTTGCTGCAAGGTGAAGAGAGCTAGTGTTGTCTCCAAATATAATAGGTGGTCTTGTGAAGAGACCTAACTCTGTATATAGAAGCTTCAACCAAATAGCTTCTTGAGTAGCATTTGCAAGTCCTCTATACTCTGCTTCAGTGGATGATAATGCCACTGTAGGTTGCTTCTTAGCTGACCAAGAGATAGGTTTATCTCCTGCAAAACAAATATATCCTGAGGTGCTTCTCCTATCATCCTTGCATCCTGCCCAATCTGCATCTGAGTAAACCTTAATGTGAATATCTGATGTATAAGGAAAATACAAACCATGACTTTGAGTTCCCTTGAGGTACTTCAAGATCTTCTTGGCTGCCTCTAGATGAGGTGCTCTAGGTTTGTGCATGAATTGACTAAGCACACTTACTCCATATGCTATGTCAATTCTTGTCAAGGTAGCATAGTTCAATCTACCCACCATACTTTGGTATCCTGTAATGTCTTTGATTTCTTCTCCTTCATGAGCACTTAGCTTTTGGTTAACCTCCATTGGAGTAGTAGATATCTTAGCATCCTGCAAACCAAACTTCTTGACCATATCCTGTACATACTTCTTTTGAGTAATGTAGATACCTGAATTTGTATAGATCAATTCAAGACCTAGGAAATATTTTAGTAATCCAAGATCACTAATCTTGAATTCTTTCATCATCTGTCCTTTGATGTGTCTAATCCCATTGACATCATTACCTGTAATGATGATGTCATCTACATAAACACATAAGTAGATTACCTCTGTACTACTTCTCTTTATGAATAGAGAAGTATCTGCCTTGCTCATCACAAATCCTTGGTCTTGGAGGTAGGTGGTCAATCTGTAATTCCATGCTCTAGGTGCCTGCTTCAAACCATACAGAGCCTTCTTCAATTTACAAACATAATGTACCTTTCTTGGATCTTCATAGCCAGGTGGTTGTGACATGTAGACTTCTTCAGATATCCATCCATTCAAGAATGCATTCTTCACATCCAATTGGTACATGTTCCAATTCTTGGATGCAGCTACACTCACCAAAATTCTGATAGTTGGCATCTTGGCCACAGGAGAAAATGTCTCCTCATAATCAATGCCTTGGGTTTGTGCAAAACCCTTGGCTACCAACCTAGCTTTGTACCTGTTAATTGTTCCATCTGAATTCTTCTTCAATTTGTATATCCATCAGGATCCTATTACCTTCATAGAATCCTTTTTGGGTACCAAGTCCCAAGTATCACTTTCTTTGAGAGCTTCTATCTCTTCATCCATGGCTTCTCTCCATTCTGGTTTTGTAATTGCTTCTTCATAGGTACCTGGTTCTTCATTCAACAAGTCTTTTGCAAGATATACAGAATGTTTAGTTACAAGTGATGTGTCATACCCAAATCTGATAGGCTTCTTCTTCTCTCTCTGAGATCTCCTCATTGCTTGAGTAGAAGTTTCTGGCTTATCCTCTAATTGCTTCATCTTCATCTTTCCTTTGGATTTCCAAGCTTTGAATTCCTCAAGGTTTATGGTATCATCATCTGAGCTTGAGTCTTCTTGCTGAGTTGGCTCTTCCTTGGTAAGCTTTGGAAAATCTTCCTCCATATCATAGGGTAAACTCACTTTCCTGCATTCATTCTCATACCATGAGTCATTTTCATCAAATATGACATCTCTGCTTACCTTGAACCCTTTGTTTGTGGGGTTGTAGAATCTGTATCCCTTTTGGTTCAAATCATAACCAATGAAGATACATTTCTCTGCCTTTGGGTCTAGCTTTCCTCTTACCTGTGAGGGAATATGCACATATGCTACACATCCAAATATTTTGCAATGATCCAGAGAGGGTCTCTTACCATGCCAAGCTTCATATGGAGTCATGCCATCAAGTGATTTGGATGGCAACCTATTGATGAGATAAGTGGCAGTGGATACACTCTCTGCCCATAGGTAATTTGGCAACTTTTTTTCATTGAGCATAGACCTAGCTGTTTCTACTATAAGTCTATTCCTTCTTTCTGCTACCCCATTTTGTTCAGGTGAGTATCTTGTAGTGATCTCCCTCTTGATACCTCTTTCCTGCAAGAAATCTTCAAATTCATTTGAGAAGTACTCTCCTCCACCATCTGATCTTAGCCTCTTCAAGCTTCTACCTGTTTGATTCTCAACAAGTGCAAGATACCTCTTGAAACAATTAAACACTTCATCTTTATGCTTCATAAAGTATAAAATGGTCCACCTGCTATAGTCATCAATAAAAGACACATAATATCTTGAACCAGAAATGGAAGGGTCCTTGCTAGGTCCCCAAACATCTGTGTGTACCAAGTCTAGGTAGTCTTCATGCATGAAACCTTTCCTTGAGTAGGGTAATCTGTGAGACTTACCAAATTGACATGATCCACATTTGTAGATCATGTGTTGCTTGGATACATTAGGTATCCCAAGCACACATTGATCCCTGCACATTTGCTTAAGAGTCCTTTCACCTATGTGCCCTAATCTTTTATGCCATATCTCTAACTCTGAAAGTGTCTGATCCTTGTAATTATACAAAGCAATGTTTTTTGTATCTTCTAGCTCAAATGTAAATAGTCTACCTGATTTCTCCCCTTTGGCTATTTTTCTGAAACCTTGTTTTGGATCCTCCACATATGCTCCATGTTGTGTGAATCTGACCTGCAAACCTTTCTCCACAATCTGACCAACACTCATTAAATTCTTAGTTATTGTTGGTACATAGAGTACCCTGCTTAATAGGTTCTGATTACCATCACATGTCTTCACATTTCCAATTTTGACAACAGAGTGCTTAGTGTCATCACCTGTTTGTACCTGATGTTTGCCCTTGGGCTCTTCCAAATCAGAAAGTAATGCCACATTGCCAGCTACATGGTTAGAACATCCTGAGTCAATGTAAAATAAATGATCATCATTTGTACCTATCTTGGAGGTCATGTTCATGATCAATAAGGAGTCATCCTGCTCCTCAGTGTAGTTGTTGTAGTCTCTTCTATTTCTGAATCCACCTTGGTAGCTTCCATTGTGGTTGTTGTTGTAATTGTTGTTGTATTGGTTGTTGTACCCATTGTAGCTTTGATGTTGGTTGAATCTACCTCTTCCTTGAGAGTATCCACCTCTTGAGTAGCCTCTTCCTCTCTGATTTTTGTAGTTCTTGTAGCATTCATCTGTGGTATGATTGGACAATCCACAGATGTTGCAAGGTGATGAGTTGTAGGGTCTCCCCCTACCTGGCTTACCTCCTCTGCCTCTTCCTCTAGATGACCTACCTCTCCCTGCATAATTAGCTTGAGAGGTAGACCCTTCTTCATCCTGTTTCTTCTTGCCTTTATCTTTAACTTTCTTATCAGTATAGAGAGCAGAGGGGTTATTACCTTTTGATTGATCTCCAGCTTTGGTGAACTTTGCTTCATGTGTAAATAGTTGGCCCATGAGTGTTGTGAGATCAGGGGTATGCATGTCCATGTAGAGGTCCATTGCAGTGGTGAAACTTTCCCACTTATCATCTCCCTTGAGTCCATTTGTCACTTGCCTGACTATTTGCTCCTCTTCAATTTCCTCTCCAATGCTTGCTAGTTGGTCTGCCACATCTTTGATCTTTGTCACATACTCTGAAACTGATTGCTTGGGTTGCTTCCTAAGGGTTGTGAACTCAATCCATAATTGGTTCTTCCTAGCCCTTGTGTTGGAAGAAAAATAGTTTGACAAGGTTTCCCAAGTCTCTTGGGAAGTCTTACAATTCCTTACATGAGGTAAAAGAAAGTCAGATATAGAGTTTAAGAGATAAGACCTTGCCAAAGCATCCTTTGCACACCATTGGTTGAGCCTTTCATGTTCATCCTTTGTAGGTAGTCCTCTAGTCTTGAATGAGGGTAACTCCTCATCTCCTGATATGTATCCAAATAGACTTCTCCCTTGTAGATAGGTCTTCATTCTCAATGACCAAGCTTGATAGTTGTTTCTGTCCAATTTGTCAATGAAAGAAGGGAAACCATCACCCATGTTTACCTTCTTGCTCTGATACCACTGTTGAGAGTGATGGATGGATGCACTCAGGAAATCAGTTGGTGCTGCAAAACCTGCTTCACACCTGCCCTCTTTTCTCTTCAGATATGCTTAGTACACTTGCTTAGCTTCCAAATGACACAAAGAAACCATATATGTACTTTGGAAATGATTTGGGTAATGATCAAACCAAAACAGATAACTTTGTACTTCAAAAATCAAGCAAAACTTTCTATTCCTGTAGTGATACCTGCTCAGACTTTTACTCAGTGTGTCCAGCACACTTAAAATTGGAACAATTCCTTTTGGGAGTATTAAGGTACCTTAGTAAGCTACCAATCACAAGTGGAATCACTTCAATTGATAAACTATGCACTGAGAAATAAGTTTAGCAAAGTTATAATCACCCCCGACTTTTCAGGAACTCTGCAGATTGAGACCAGTGTGCACTTCGAATCGATTTTCTCCCAATTGGCTGAATGAAATCCTTTGAAATTTTGTATGCTTGTAGTAGACTTTGAGCTGGTTCCAATGAGCTATAGAAAACTTGATTTGGTTCAGTAGATCCAGAGAAATGCTCCTTTGAAGTTGACAGACTTGAAGTAGAACACTCAGACAAAACAGAAATGATGAATGTATACTTCTATTGATAAATGTGTTTGTACAATCTCATTAGCTTGCCAAGCACAGCTAAATGAGGTATTGTGGTGTTGGCAATAGAGTAGCCTTCACACACAATGAGTTACAAGGAAAAATATGCCTCGGGGAGTGAGCTAGAGTGGGATGTATCCCGCGACTTTTTACTTCATCTTTTATAGGAGTCTTGAGATCATTTGAATTTGAAATTCAAACTTAGGCTCCCTTGAATCTCTCCTCTAAAAGTAGGGAGATATTCTCTCCATCTCAACATTCAAATTTCCACGACTAATGAAGTAGGTGGATGACTTAAAGTGATTACAAACAAATGATAAGTCACTTAGACTTTTACAAGAGGTAAAAAGGTAGGAACACATAAGCATATGTTCATGTGAGCTTTGCTTTAAGTGAAGCCTTGATAATCCTTTGTCCAAGCTAATCTTCCATAAGTCCAAGGGTCCAAGCCAATGTGTGTAGGCTTGTCTTGCACCAACAGTTTTTCCCCATGTTACCACATACATGATTCACTCATATGTGGTGGTACTTTGTACTTAGGATATTATTCATCTCTTACTTCATTTCAGTTCATTGTCAATAGAGAGAGCTATTCCAGCCATCCGTCTTCTCCATATGTCTTGCTACGTTTGTGCTCCTTGTGTGTGCTCCTTGTGTGTGCTTCTCGTGTGTCTCTTGCACTTCTACACACACCCAATAGAAATAACAAAGAAAGTGGAAAACAATTATAGAAAAAATTTTGAACACAAACTAAAATTCATGATTATTAAGATGGAAAAACACCATTGTCTATAGAAAATTGCAAAATATATGGCTCGGAGCAATCATGATTATCAAAAATAAGAAAATATGATTTTGAATGAAATCATGATTGTGTAGGGGCTTAAAATTTCATGATTTTTTTCCCACACAATTGTGGGGAAAAAATCGAAAGACACATAAACACACAATTTGAGAAAGTCAGGCATCACAATTTTCTCCTCACAAAGAAACACAATTGCTTACTCGAAGTCATGACTCTATAAAAGAAATGTGATTCTTTGGAGAGAGTGGTGTTTGAGAGAGAATTATGATTTTTGAAGAAGAAATTTATGATTCTAACCTTAGAATTTGGAATCTCATAGAATCGTGGTACTCAAGAGAAAATATGATTCTCTCCTTAGAATCTTCATGTAAAAAAAAAAGTAAAGGAAAAAAATATGAATGAAAATAATATTTCTTATAATTTTGGAAAATTTGGAAAAGTGGAAAACTTCCATTTGAGGAAAAAGTTAAAAATAGATAATCATGATTGTCATTGAGAATGGATTTCGAGTAGAGAATTGTGATTTTTTTATCAAATAAAAAGTGGAAATTTTGCACGTGCACGTTTGGTTAAATAGGGTTAAACTTGAAAAAAGTATAACTGATGTGATTGAGGTCTGAAATATTGACAAAGAACACATATACTCAAAGGAGAGAAATAGGATATCAAGCACATTCAAGTGATAATTGGAAGGAAGGAAATATTCCACCCTCCCAACCAAATATGGAAGAACATAAGTTGGAACCTCAAAACTTTGATCAAGGAGATTATAGGAATATCCCCAAGTATCTATGTATAAATAGGTTCATGGCCTATGTATACAAAGACGAATTTGTTAAATGCGCTTCTGTTAAGCCACTTTTAATCTCATTTCTGGGTTCTTGGGAATGGATAGGGGTCTGATAGTACAGAGGCCCTTTGTTTAATTTTCCCAATTCAACATTCAACTAAAAAGTTAACTGTCTTTCAATTCAAGGATTATCACTACACAGTACGTTATCATGCAAATTAACAACTACGAATTCGCACAGACTTATTAATGTTAACGTAGCGTTACTGTGTTAATGATTAATTACTACAACTCAACAAACAGATACAATACTCAAGATTTATGCAATTCTACAACACAGCACTCCAACACGCTCACCAAGACAGGCAGTCTGGCGAGTCCCATCTCTCGCTGAAGAACACCGTGATTGCCTTTTCATTAATCAATAAAAAGTTACATCTATTAGCTATGCCTTTTCAGTGCGTGCGAGTATGAAAAATAAAATTACATATTCCAATCCGGTGGCCTAACACTCGCACGCAAGGTGGACTCGAACCCAAAAAAGAAGAATACAACTAAGACTCATCAATAATGCCTTGTATATACAGGGTTCTGGCTAATTTAAAAGTGCGAGTGATCTTTTTCTTTAAGGGGTCCAACATATCCTTCAAAAATATCTGGCTCAACTAGTTGTGCATCTGTTCGAACCGAACTAGCAGCAACTACTTGACTCATCAATAATTCCGTCTGCGTTTACAAAGATGATTCCTGCAGATAAAAGTCGTTGGCTAGCGTAGCATCTTGTCTCAGTTTCATATCAGCGATCTGTGCATCAATGCGAGTCAGTCTCTCTGCCTAAAATCCTAACTACTTCTCTCTTCTTTCTAGCTCCTGAGCTTGATACTGGATAGTTTTATAATAAGCGTCTCTTTCTTTCATAATTGCTTCCAGCTCTTTGTTTAGCTGAATCATCCGGACCGTCTGTGCATCCAAATCATGGCTCTTCTGAAAAAGTTCAGCGGATACTATCTTGAGTTCTTCAGTGTTTTGCATAGCCAAGTCGGCCATTTCTTGTCCTTTTTGTGTCACTAACTCAAGGTCCGCACGTGTTTCTTCCAGTAAATTGCCAAGCGCAACATGAGCATCTTCTTTATCTTGTACCAGCTGCTTCAATTAAGAAATTTCTTCCTCACGATCAGCAAGAAGGACAGCCTTTTCCTATAATTCTGCAAGCGTGCTATCCCGTTGGGCAATCATATTGTCCCTTTTCTGCTAATTGTGCTTGAAGTTGTTGGAGTTGAAGCTGGAGTGCATAATTCTTGGCTTTGACCGCAATGGTTCCTTCTTGGAGGGGAGCAATGTCTGCTTCGAGCAAATCCACTTTACTCTGCAACTCCTATTGAATGCTCTGAGTCACTAGCTTCATCTGGAGGGGTAATTGCTGGGAAAATTGTATAAGAATGCGACCCATAGACTCCAATTCGGTGAACATGACTGCTGGTGGGGGAAGAGAAGAAGGGGGTTGTGAGGACGAAGCAGAGAGGAGGTGAGGGGAGGGTGGCAGAGAGTAATCAGGAGAAGATAATTGAAGTGTTAATGCCGCGCGAACAACATTAGAGGGTTTACCGAGAAGAACAACAACATGCTCCACACTAGTAGTGGGCGGAGGAAGAGGAAGGAGAGTGGTGGACACCAAAACTATTCCGGTCTCGATCTGATTACTTTCCACAACAGCCTTAGTAACTTTCTCGGCATGTTCAGTCAGATGCATGACTGCATCTGCTTGGACCATGACTCCATCTGCTTGGACGTCAGCAATTGGTGACCCAAGAGATCGGCAGTCCGTAACCGTAGTAGCTGCCGTGACCTCCTTTACCACCTCAGCATTCGATGGATGAGATTCTTCTCGTGAAGAGACTTCCGTGACATCTTCCATGTGTGCACCTTGTTCTGACTGCTTGAGAGGAGAAGAGGGGATGGAGGACTCTACCTGGAGAGAGGTGGCAGTGTCGTGGAAGACTTCAGCTTCATGACCTGCATTGGAGCCCTGTACCTGGCTTTCAGATGGGCTAACTGTTGGTGCATTTCAAGCCTTCACACATTGGCTTGGAACCTTGGAAGATTAGCTTGGACAAATTTCATGAAGGCCTTACTTGAAGGAAAGGGCATAGGAACCCATACCTATGACTTATTATCTTTTACCCATTGTAAAAGTCTATATGACTTGGCATCTCATGTAATCACTTACCTACCCGATTAGCCGTGGAAAAGAGAATGGTTTAGTGGAGAGAATATCTCCCTACTTTTAGAGGAGAGATTCTAGGGAGCCTTAGTTTGAATTTGAAATTCAAATCAACTTCCAATTCATATAAAAGGTGAAGAAAAAACTCGCGGGTTAGCTAGTCTAATTGAGCTCACTCCCCGAGGCATTCTACTATTGTAAATCAGTGTGTGATAGAGCTACTTCATAGCCTACACCACCACACCTCATTTAGCTATACTTGTCAAGCTAATGAGATTGTACAAACACATTAATCAATAGAAGTATACACATTCACTATCTCTGTTGTCTCTGAGTTTTCTACTCCAAGTCTGTCAACTTCAAAGGAGCATATCTCAGGATCTACTGAACCAAATCAAGTGATTCAAAGCACATTGGAACCAGCTCTAAGCATACTACATGCCTACAAAATCTCAAGGCCAAAGAATCAGCCATTACAGAGAAATCTCAGTCGAGGTGCTCACTGGTCTGTGTCTGCAAAGCTCCTAAAATATCGGGGGTAAACTTTATTTTGCTAAAGTGATTTCTCAGAGTATAGTTTGTCATTTCTTCTCATTCCACTTGAAAATGGTAGCTTGTTAAGCTAATTTAATATGTCTAGAAGGAATTAGATCAATTGTTAGTGTGTTGGTCACACTGAGTGAAAGACTGAGTAGGTATCACTACAGAAATAGAAAGTTTTTCTTGATTTTTGAAGTGCCAAGTTATCTGTTTTGATTTGATCATTACACATATCATTTGCAAAGTACATATATGCTTTCTTGGTATCATTTGGAAGCTCAAGGTGTGTACTAAGCATTTTTGGAATCAAAGGAGGGCTGGTGTGAAGCAGGTATAGCAGCACCAACTCAATCTCTTGAGTGCATCCTACCATCACTCCCAACAGTGGTATCAGAGCAAATAAGGTAAACATGGGAGATGGTTTTCCTTCATTCATTGACAAATTGGACAGGAACAATTATCAAGCTTGGTCTCTAAGGATGAAGACCTATCTACAAGGAAGGAGCTTATTTGGATACATATCAGGAGATGAGGAATTGCCCTCATTCAAAACTAGAGGACTACCCACAAAGGATGAACATGAGAGGCTCAACCAATGGTGTGCAAAAGATGCTTTGGCAAGGTCTTACCTTCTTAACTCTATATCTGACTTTCTTTTACCTCATGTAAGGAATTGTAAGACTTCCCAAGAGACTTGGGAAACCTTGTCAACATACTTTTCTTCCAACACAAGGGCTAGGAAGAATCAACTGTGGATTGAATTCACAACCCTTAGAAAGCAGCCCAAGCAATCAGTCTCAGAATATGTGACCAAGATTAAAGATGTGGCAGACCAATTAGCAAGCATTGGAGAGGAGATTGAAGAGGAGCAAATAGTCAGGCAAGTAACAAATGGACTCAAGGCAGATGATAAGTGGGAAAGTTTCACCACTGCAATGGACCTCTATATGGACATGCATACCCCAGATCTCACAACACTCATGGGCCAACTATTCACACATGAAGCAAAGTTTACAAAGGTAGGAGATCAATCAAAAGGTAACAACCCCTCTGCTCTATATACTGATAAGAAAGTTAAGGATAAAGGTAAAGGGAAGAAACAGGATGAAGAGGGCTCTACCTCCCAAGCTAATTATGCAGGGAGAGGTAGATCTTCTAGAGGAAGAGGCAGAGGAGGTAAGTCAGGTAGGGGGAGACCCTACAACTCATCACCATGCAACATTTGTGGATTGTCCAATCATACCACAGATGAATGCTATAAGAACTACAAGAATCAGAGAGGAAGAGGCTACTCAAGAGGTGGATACTCTCAAGGGAGAGGCAGATTCAACCAACACCAAGGCTACAATGGATACAACAACAATTACAACCACAACCACAATGGTAACTACCAAGGTGGATTCAAAAATAGAAGGGATTACAACAATTACACAGAGGAGCAAGATGACTCCCTATTGATCACGAATATGACCTCCAAGGCAGGTACAAATGATGATCATTTATTTTATATTGACTCAGGATGTTCTAACCATGTAGCTGGCAATGTGGCACTACTTTCTGATTTGGAAGAACCCAAGGGCAAACATCAGGTACAAAGAGGTGATGATACTAAACATTTTGTTGTTAAAATTGGAAATGTGAAGACATGTGATGGTAACCAGAACCTATTGAGCAGGGTACTCTATGTACCAACCATCACCAAGAATCGAATGAGTGTTGGTCAGATTGTGGAGAAAGGTTTGCAGGTCAGATTCACTCAACATGGAGCATATGTAGAGGACCCAAGACATGGATTCAGAAGGATAGCCAAAGGGGAGAAATCAGGTAGATTGTTTACTTTTGAGCTAGAAGACACCAAGAACATTGCTTTGTATAATTACAAGGATCAAACACTTTCAGAGTTAGAAATATGGCACAAGAGGTTAGGTCACATAGGTGAAAGAACCCTAAAGCAAATGTGCAGGGATCAATGTGTGCTTGGGATACCTAATGTATCCAAGCAACACATGATTTATAAGTGTGGAGCATGTCAGTTTGGTAAGTCTCACAGGTTTCCATATTCAAGGAAAGGTCTCATGCATGAAGACTACCTAGACTTGGTACACACAGATGTTTGGGGGCCTAGCAAGGACCCTTCCATTTCAGGTTCAAGGTATTATGTGTCCTTTATTGATGACTATAGCAGGTGGACCATTTTATACTTTATGAAGCATAAAGATGAAGTGTTTAATTGTTTCAAGAGGTATCTTGCACTTGTTGAAAATCAAACAGGAAGACACTTGAAGAGGCTAAGGTCAGATGGTGGAGGAGAATACTTCTCCAATGAGTTTGAAGATTTCTTGCAGGAAAGAGGCATCAAAAGGGAGATTACTACAAGGTACTCACCTGAACAAAATGGGGTAGCTGAAAGAAGGAATAGACTCATTGTAGAAACAGCTAGGTCTATGCTTAATGAAAAGAAGTTGCCAAATTATCTTTGGGCAGAGAGTGTATCCACTGCCACCTATCTCATAAACAGGTTGCCATCCAAATCACTTGATGGCATGACACCATATGAAGCTTGGCATGGTAAGAGACCCTCTCTGGATCATTGCAAAATCTTTGGTTGTGTAGCATATGTGCATATTCCCTCACAGGTAAGGGGAAAGCTAGATCCTAAAGCTGAAAAATGTATCTTCATTGGTTATGATTTGAACCAAAAGGGATACAGATTCTACAAACCAACAAACAAAGGCTTCAAGGTAAGCAGAGATGTCATCTTTGATGAGAATGACTCATGGTATGAGAATGAATGCAGGAAAGTTAGTCTACCCTATGATATGGAAGAAGATTTCCCAAAGCTTACCAAGGAGGAACCAATCCAGAAAGATGAATCAAGCTCAGATGATGATGATACAATAAATCTTGAGGAGTTCAAGGCTTGGAAGTCAAAAGGAAAGATGAAGATAAAAAAGCTAGAGGATGCACCAGAATCCTCAACTCAAGCAATGAGGAGATCTCAGAGAGAAAAGAAGAAACCAATCAGATTTGGGTATGACACATCACTTGTAACTAAACATTCTGTATATCTTGCAAAGGATTTGTTGAATGAAGAACCAGGTACCTATGAAGAAGCAATTACCAAACCAGAGTGGAAAGGAGCTATGGATGAAGAAATGGAAGCTCTCAAGGAGAGTGACAATTTTGGGACTTGGTACCCAAGAAGGACTCTATGAAGGTAATAGGATCCAGATGGATCTACAAGCTAAAGAGAAATTCAGATGGAACAATAAACAGGTACAAAGCTAGGTTGGTAGCCAAGGGTTTTGCACAAACCCAAGGCATTGATTATGAGGAGACATTTTCTCCTGTGGCTAAGATGCCAACTATCAGAATATTGGTGAGTGTAGCTGCATCCAAAAATTGGAACATGTACCAATTAGATGTCAAGAATGCTTTCTTGAATGGATGGATATCTGAAGAAGTCTACATGTCACAACCACCTGGCTATGAAGATCCTAAGAAGGTAAATTATGTTTGTAAATTGAAGAAGGCTCTATATGGTTTGAAGTAGGCACCTAGAGCATGGAATTACAGGTTGACAACCTATCTCCAAGACCAAGGATTTGTGATGAGTAAAGCAGACACTTCTCTGTTCATAAAAAGAAGTAGTACAGAGGTAATCTACTTGTGTGTTTATGTTGATGACATCATCATTACAGGGAATGATGTCAATGGGATTAGACACATCAAATGATAGATGATGAAGGAGTTCAAGATCAATGATCTTGGATTATTGAAATACTTCTTAGGTCTTGAGTTAGTCTACACTAACTCAGGTATATATATCACTCAAAAGAAGTATGTACAGGATATGGTCAAGAAGTTTGGCTTGCAGGATGCTAAAGTCACAACTACTCCAATGGAGGTCAACCTAAAGCTAAGTGCTCATGAAGGAGAAGAAGTCCAGGACATTAGAGGATATCAAAGTATGGTCGGAAGTTTGAATTATGCTACCTTGACAAGAATTGACATAGCATATGGAGTTAGTGTGCTAAGTCAATTCATGCACAAACCAAGGGTACCTCACCTAGAGGCAGCAAAGAAGATCTTGAAGTATTTGAAGGGAACTCAGAACCATGGTTTGTACTTTCCTTATACATCAGATATTGACATCAAAGTATATTCAGATGCAGATTGGGCAGGATGCAAGGATGATAGGAGAAGCACATCAGGATACATTTGTTTTGCAGGAGATAAACCTATTTCTTGGTCAGCCAAGAAGCAACCTACAGTGGCATTGTCATCCACTGAAGCAGAGTATAGAGGGCTTGCCAATGCCACTCAAGAAGCTATCTGGTTGAAGCTTTTATATACAGAGTTAGGTCTATACACTAGACCTCCAATTATCTTTGGAGATAATACTAGCTCTCTTCACCTTGCAGCTAATCCAATATATCATGCCAGAACCAAACACATAGAGGTTCATTACCACTATGTGAGAGAGAAGTTGCTTAGTAAAGACATTCAATTGACATATGTGTCTACTAATATGCAATGTGCAGATTTGCTCACTAAAGCATTGGATGGAAACAAGTTATGCAGATTTAAATCCATGATTGGATTGCAGGATGTGATTGAAGACTAAAAATGAAGAAGATGAAGACTTAAGCCAAAGTGTTTGGCTTGAGGGGGAGCTGTTGGTGCATTTCAAGCCTTCACACATTGGCTTGGAACCTTGGAAGATTAGCTTGGACAAATTTCATGAAGGCCTTACTTGAAGGAAAGGGCATAGGAACCCATACCTATGACTTATTATCTTTTACCCATTGTAAAAGTCTATATGACTTGGCATCTCATGTAATCACTTACCTACCCGATTAGTCGTGGAAAAGAGAATGGTTTAGTGGAGAGAATATCTCCCTACTTTTAGAGGAGAGATTCTAGGGAGCCTTAGTTTGAATTTGAAATTCAAATCATCCAATTCATATAAAAGGTGAAGAAAAAACTCGCGGGTTAGCTAGTCTAATTGAGCTCACTCCCCGAGGCATTCTACTGTTGTAACTCAGTGTGTGATAGAGCTACTTCATAGCCTACACCACCACACCTCATTTAGCTATACTTGTCAAGCTAATGAGATTGTACAAACACATTAATCAATAGAAGTATACACATTCACTATCTCTGTTGTCTCTGAGTTTTCTACTCCAAGTCTGTCAACTTCAAAGGAGCATATCTCAGGATCTACTGAACCAAATCAAGTGATTCAAAGCACATTGGAACCAGCTCTAAGCATACTACATGCTTACAAAATCTCAAGGCCAAAGAATCAGCCATTACAGAGAAATCTTAGTCGAGGTGCTCACTGGTCTGTGTCTGCAAAGCTCCTAAAATATCGGGGGTAAACTTTATTTTGCTAAAGTGATTTCTCAGAGTATAGTTTGTCATTTTTTCTCATTCCACTTGCAAATGGTAGCTTGTTAAGCTAATTTAATATGTCCAGAAGGAATTAGATCAATTGTTAGTGTGCTGGTCACACTGAGTGAAAGACTGAGCAGGTGTCACTACAGAAATAGAAAGTTTTTCTTGATTTTTGAAGTGCCAAGTTATCTGTTTTGATTTGATCATTACACATATCATTTGCAAAGTACATGTATGCTTTCTTGGTATCATTTGGAAGCTCAAGGTGTGTACTAAGCATTTCTGGAATCAAAGGAGGGCTGGTGTGAAGCAGGTATAGCAGCACCAACTCAATCTCTTGAGTGCATCCTACCATCACTCCCAACACTAACACGTTTGCCTTTGTAGTGAAAAAATTGAAGCAAATCGCCATCGTCATCATCTTCATCTTCGACCATTTGCATAGATTCTTCATGTAACAGAAAAGGAGCGTGTAGCTCAGTGATGAGTAGCACCTCCTTTAATGTCAATCTGGGAAGATGTGAGGACGGTATGATGACCTCGAGCAAGTGAAGGCACAAGTGCGTGAGTGAGAAGCACACTAACATGCACACACATACACACACACGCGCACACAAGGCAAGAGCAAAGAGAGGGACAATGGTGTTCTTTTAGATTACTTCCAAAATGCTCATACAAGTTCAAATCTATTACAAGCTAACCCCAAAAATGAGCTCTTTAGCTCTATTTATAGTTTTTGACTAGTGTTTGGCCCTGTCCAGACCTACTGTCCGGCCTAGTTAAAAATTAGGTTCTCTGGCCTATTTGGAGGTTCAAACGGAGTCTAAAAAATGTGAAAACTGATAGGTAGGCACTTCTAAAGCTCCTCAAGCTCGAGGACTCCTGGGCTTGCACAAAATGGAGCTGCAAAAATATGAAATGATATTTATAATGGTTTTTAGTGATGAAAATCACTATTTTTGTAGGAATTTCTTCTAACAGTTTGACTAGAGCTCCCTACTTGCTCCTTCTTCTTGTGTGCCCATCCCTTTGATGCATGAAAAATTTAGATGGCCTACTTGCCAGATCTTCTTTGACTACTCTGTATTCTTGTGCCTTCTCTTCGCTCCGACTCCCTTCGTTGGCTTCCTTGTCTTGTGAATCCTTCAGTTCCTTGACTGCTGCCAACACCCCCCCCGTCTCTCGCATCTGTCGTCTCTGACAACCCTTGTTGAGTGGGTCGTTGGATGTAGTACTCCAAAACATCTGTGGCTAAATGATGTTCTGTTATTCTCAACCCTTTGGCCAAATCAGTGAGTAGGGCATCCCAGTCTACTGGCCCTGGAACTTCTGGATGTGGCATATGTAGCTTTTCTGAATGTAGATCTTGTTCCACCGCAAATAACTGTAATAGGTGAGATGGTCTGGGAATGAATATCTCTGAATGATATTCCCAGAACCCTGTGATAAACATTTCTTCAAACGTCTGTTTGAAGCAGGCAGGTAGATACTTTATACGAGCATGCCACGCATATACGACGTTAATGGATGGTGTGGTGCTCATATCGTAGACAAGGTCCTGATTCGCTTCATTAAATCCGAGAGCCAAAAGATGAGGTTCCTTAACATTCTTAAAGGTCCTGAATGTCACCAGCATTAGCTCAAAGATTTTGAGGCACATCTGTGCCATGATATCTGGTATATTTTTGAATCTGATTGCCCAGTGTCGGATGGTTGAAATCATGTAGTTGACTGTGGGTTGGCCATGAGGAGGTACTCTGGTCAAGACCTTCTTTGATAGACAGGGCAGTAGCATGGATTAGACTTGATGTATAATGGCATGTTATTCCAAGTGCGTACCATCTCAGGGTAGGTTTCAAGCAGACGGATCCTTCAAGTAGGTTGATGTATATTCCCATGCATGGCACTTGCAGGGATGTCATCCGATGCAAACTGTGTCACCAAGGTTGGTTCTTTTGATGTGCGGTGCTTGATTTCAGCATTGTAATCTGCCATTAATACACAGAATGGAACATACAAATCATCGGATGTGCCAATCCACCTATGATGGGAGAGGTTTCTAAAGTAATCCGATTTTATGATGACTTCTTCCAATCATGACATAGACGCTATCTGTACTGCAACTCTCTCATCATGGGTTGTAGCAACCTTCTCTAACCTTTGCATCCATTCAGGAGCTTCGATCTCAATCGTGTCCATTCCTTCTTCTGTTTGCTTACCTCCGGGTCCTGGCATGGGGACATATGGGTCTTCAAAAGTCTCCTCCACTTCAATTGGCACTAAGTCTTCAGGTTCCGGGTCCACCAGGGGAGAGGGTTGACGCTCGTATTGAAGAACTTTACTTCGTAGTTCTTCTAGTTCTGCTCTAAGTTCTGCGACTTCTTCAGATGTGTCGGCTGTGGTTGTGACTTTGCTTGGTGACTCCTGCTGAGTTTCCAATTGATTTAGTAGGTCATCTCTCTCTCTTTCTAATGCTGCATGGGCTTCTAGGAGGTTGGCATGGGTTTCCAAGACGATTTGCATATTTTCATATGGGATAGCCTTGAATTTCCCTCGGTCGATTTCCTGCGGTGAACCCTCCATTGCTACTTCCAGGTTTTCCTCGTTCTGTTTCTGTAGTCCTTTATTCTCTTCGAGTGCTGCGGACATGTGCTTCTGAAATAAGGCGAGATTGCATCGAAGCTTGAGATTGTCTGTGATCTGAGCATGTAACATGTCGTCGAGTTGTTGTTTTTCTTGAGTATCTGACTGGGTTGGATTGGCAACTAATTGATCATGTTGTGCTTGCAATGTAGTATACTGCTATTGTAATAGCCGCTTCTCCTTCTCTAAATCAATGAATCTTGCTTGGAGCTGTTCATGGTTTCTGAAGAGGCTCGTATGCTATGCCTCTAGGTGCTGGTAATGTTGTTGCAGTTGAGACATACACTGGTACATATTATTAAATACATTATTAATGGGAGTGGATGCGGGAAAGGTGTTGAATGCAGAAGGGAAGGGAAAAGGGAATGGGAGCGTGTATGCTGTGCTTGAAAAGGGTGAAGTTGGTGGTGGGGGAATGGGAGATTGTGGACGTATGGGGGGAGGGAGAGGTGCGGAGGTGGGTGATATGTCCATGATATCAAAAGTGGATCCAGTCGTGGGAGTGATTGTCAACATGGGAATTGTGGGTGTGGTGATGGTGGTGAAGGTGTAAAGTGGTGTGTGTAGTTGTGAATATGAACCGCCACGAAGTGTGATCGGGGGAACGGGGTTTTCCGTGGCTACAGTTAGAATTACAGAGTCAGTAGTAGTGTAGACAAGAGAGGTGGTGATCGGTTGTGTAGGTTGTGTGGGTTGACTAACAGTCTGTGCTTCGGTATGGGAAGTGGACCCTGAGGAGGTGACATTAGTGGTTTCACTGGTAGTGGGAGGTGAAAGTGGCAGAGTTGGAGGGAGAGGGGGTAAGGGGGGTGACGGGGGTGCATTGGATGTATGGGCTTCCTCAGTGTCATGAATGGGATGAGTTGTGCCTATGGTTGTGGATGTGGTGCCCTATGGTTCTGATACTAATACATTCATTTGTTTTCCTGATCGAGGGGGGCGTCTGCCGTATCGTCGTGAATATGCAAGAGCGGTATGCACCATCTAGGTACCCCCAACGCATCAGATATCATGTCAAGGGTTGCTCGGTATTGCTCGTCCACACCTTCCTCCTCAAGGATCTGGTTCATGAGGGCTTTTCCTGCTGCCAGGGACAGTTTGTGTTGTTCTTGAACTCGGTTGATAGTATCATACAGCTTTTTCAATTGCTTCGTATAAGCCGGGGCACCCTCAAGTTCCTGTAGAACTTCTTGCTCATATTCCTGCTCTTCTTCGTCGGACAGTCCTTCTCGGTCCTCCTCTTGCTCCTCTTCCTCATCATCATCCACTTCGACTACTTCTGGTTGGACGGGGTGGGGTTGGTCTGCGACTGTCTACTGCCCACTTGCCTGCTCTGCCTCCACTTCTAAATTTGTAGCATTGATTATTTTGGCTACCTCTTTGTCAGTTAGATCTTCCAATGTGAAGCCATGAGGAAACTCTAAGTCGGTTGGTATAGGTGGAAACACCAGATTCGGTCTGTTTGTGCTATGTCTTAGTAATCTGATAGTGAAGGGCTGCACACGCCTCGGAAGCCGTGGAGTTTCCTCTGGTGTTAGTGTCGCACCGCGGGCCTGTGCACAGGGCATCTGAACTGCGCCTCTCATTTTCTTGGATGGAAGCCCTGTGGTGGATAGTCTACGTTGGAATTCTTGCACCCTGGTCCAAATAAGTGCCCTTTGAACTGGCACATCATATGCCAAGCATCTGTAAACAATCCTTGTGAGAGCACAACATCCATACAGTACTGACTTTTGCTTCTTATACCACCGTTGATGAGCCAAGTGGATTTGGTCAATAATCCAGTGAGGCATGTTGATTGTCAAATCGAAGGCATCTGCTAAATATAGACTGAACCATATCTTCTTGGGTGGCATTGTGAACCTCTCTTGCACGGGGAATGCGAAATGCTGCATGCACATCCGAAGATGAATGTCAATAGTAGGTGTCATTGCCACCATGTCCTTTAGTTTTGTCAGATTCCTGTTCTTCATGTTGTCACGGACCATAGTCTCTTTCTCGGTGGGAATATGCATACCTTTCATGTCGAGAGCTTCCCTCACCAAGTTGTTCGTCAATTTGAACCGCTTCAGCTCATTGCCCCTTGTGAGAGATGGGAGGACAAAGGTGCTGTATCCCTTTTTCTCTTTGCTCGGAGTGAGGGTGCTAATCAAATACGAGCACCTCAGAAAGTCTGGCTTTGGCAATTGGGCTTTGAAGTAATCGTATAGTCCCGCCTTCTTCCATATCGGTTTCAGCCCTTCATTACTTGAAGTCTCTCAAATTCCCTGGTGAAGAAGTGATACCTGCCTCAGCGCCCGTTGAACTCTATCTCTGCCTCCCACAGGTAGGTGCCTTCTCCCAGAGGTCCTACCACGTCACTGAACCAATGTGAGTTTTTGCTGACTGGCATTGTGTGCCCGTGTGGAGGATTCTGCACCGGTATGGCATGTAATGCTCTCAATGCCACTGGACATTCCTTTAATTCCTCCTCAATGGGAAGGCTTTCAATGTCCACAATCTGAGGGCTGGTGCCTGCCTGGGAGCTAGTTCCTGCAGCCTCGGCCATATTGAAGGGACTGGTCAACGGTTCTGTGAGAATATACAAATGAATGTTAACATCGCAAATGGACACCAAGTGGTCACGTGTCCCCATTACAACATTAACAAGAAGTTTTAGTGATATGTTAGTTAGTCAGTGAGTGCTCGGTGATTGTGGGTGTGGTTAGTGGATGGATTGTCCTAAGAGCTAAATGTAGAGATGCAATGTGAGAATGATGCAGTTAGTAGGTGGTGGTGAATTTACAAATGGGGTTGGGGGGTTTGTTACACGCTTTGGGCTGCCAAACAAACAGAATGGCTATTGGTCTTGATTTTGTGGAGACTCTGGAGGGCTTTATAAGAGTGTCTGCTTGGAAATGAGGCTTTTTAGGGACCCATTTACAAGTGATTCTACGTGTGCTCATGGGAGAATATGTGTTCGTGCGTGATGTATAAGAATGGGTATCAGATGTTCGAGTGAGTGAACCATGTTGTACAGGGTGTGGTCTCGGTGTAGCTATTTGAGCCCGCAAGCAAGCCTTAGGCACCCAAATTTGTCGTGATTGTGGGCTAGCCTTCACCGACTTCTTGGGTACCCAGATAAACCTCACTTTCACAGAAGAAGTTGTGGTGGCTTGACCGCAATAAGATGCTCGCCTTTTCGTACCCACACTTGTTTTGGTGGTTGAGACACCGTGTGTCGTATTTTCTTTGTGCCTCGAGCATAAGTTGGCTGCTTCTTCTGCATTTGATCCACCTTTGGTTGCTGCATCCCTGTGGGTTTTGGAAAAGAAGGGAGTTCTGTTGTACCCTTAACTTCTTTGTCGAGACAATCATCCTTCTGCATCACATAGTTTTGGACAAGAATAGCATTGTCAGCTTCATGTGTACCCCTGGAAGGACCTGGAGTCTGTGCCTTTCCTAGTTCCTTGAGTGCTCTATTATCTAACTCAATTGTAATTCGACTCTGATTTACCCATACCTAAAGAAGTCCACTTCTTAGGTTTAGGTTGACTGCATGATCATAGATCCAGTCTTGACCCAAGACAAGAGGCTCAGTGAGGTCCTCATCTTGACACACTAGTACTTTAACTATCATAAGAGCATCTTGAATGTAGAGGGGAAGATCCACCTCGCCCATGCAAGGGGTTTCCACACCTCCCAATCCTATGAGATATGCTTCTATAGGATTGACATTTAATTTCAACTTTTGATAGTAAGAAAATTTAACAGCACTACTGGCTGCACCTGAGTCAATCAAGGCCCTTACAGTCCTTGTACTCTTTCCTTGTCCTATCTCTAAAGTTACAAAAGGACGTCTATCAATTATTCGATGAGAACTATTACTTGAAACTTTGCACATAGCCATATGATACCCTGGATCTGCATACGCCTTTGTCCTAAGCTGATCTCGTCCTTGTCTTCTCAACTTCATCCTTCGGATGCGTTCCAATGCTTCTGCCTGTGCCTCTTCTCGAATTCATTTTTCCTCTTCTTTACGTTTCTTGGCAGTGTTGAGTCTATTTAGCATCTCTTCGGTCAGGGGTTCTTGATATAACTTGACTCTGCATCCGCTTATGTAATTAGGGAGAATATCGCCTTCTAAAGTGGCTAGTTGTACTGCTCCACTAGTTGAAATCCTATTGATGATCATAGGTCCATAACCACGCTTTTCTAGCTTTCTCGCATGTTGTTTTAGGGTATACACCAAAACTAAGTCTCCGATCTTCAAGCCTTTATCCTTAACATGGGCATCAAAGTACGCCTTTTGTCTTTTCTTAGCAGCATATATACTTGCTGCAGCTCTTAGTCTTGTCTCGCCTAGTCGTTCCAGATCAAAAATCCTCGAAGAGAGTTCATGACCCGTCCACTCATGCTCCTATGCTACCTTTAGTGTAGGTATCAAGAAGTCCAATGGTAGCACTACATTTTGGCCAAATACCATCTGAAAGGGTGTGGCTTGGAGTACCGTTTTATAGGCAAATTGGTATGCCCAAATAGCATGGTGTAGCTGTTTGTCCCAATCAGAGCGTTTATTATTCACTAATTTGGTAAGCACGTTGCATAGAATCTTATTTGTGCTTTCGGCTTGCCCATTAGCTTGTGGGTGATAGGGGGCAGACTTCTTGTGTAGTACCAAGAACTCTTGGAGAAGATATTCAATAACTTCATTCAAGAAGTGGGTGCCTCTATCACTTACTAGCTCTATGGGTAGCCCGTATCTAGTGAACACATTCTCAAATAAGAACTTAGCAGTCGTCTGAGCATCATTCTTTGTCATAGCTTTTACCTCTACCCACTTGGTTAGATAGTCTGTGGCCACAATGATATATTTAGCATGTGAACCCTTAGCTGGGGGATTAATCGGACCAACAAAGTCTATTCCCCACTTAGAGAATGCACGTCCACCCATCATAGGCTTCAGTGGCATCTCATCTTTACGTATAGGATACTGAGTTCATTGACAAACATCACACCTCTTCACATAGGTATGTGCATCCATGTGAAGGGTTGGCCACCATAATCCTGCAAATAGGATTGCCTTGATCACCCGATCTGGTCCAAAGTGTCCTCCTGCTAAACCTTGGTGAGCAGTTTCCAAGATCTTGAGATATTCACTCTCATGGACACATAGTCTCAGGTAACCATCTTTACCATGCTTGTATAGATTATTACCAATGAGTGAGTAATCTAGGGCTTCTTGTTCTAGAATTCTTTGTCTGGCCAGTGTCATATCTTGAGGGAATGTTCTCGTCCTCAGGAAGGCTACTAATGGTTCACTCCAATCTGGCACTATGGACACTTGATAAAGAGTGGCATGTTCCACGGGTGGTTTAGTGCAACAGATTGGGCATTCTTTACACATTTTATGTACATCAGCTTCCATAGTAGGCCAGTGTACTCCAAATCTCCTTAGTGTCTGTAAAGTTCTTTGCCTCGAATGGTGTTGCTCTAATGCACCTACATGTGCTGATTGCAACCATTTTGCCTACTCGTCCTCTTCCACACAACAAGCCAATATCCCTTGATCTGTCTGTTTGTACATACTTCCTGCCATGATATGGTACTTCTAGGCTTTTACTACCTCCTTATCTTGAGCGTTTATGACTGGGTGGTTAGGCCTGTATGTCAACACTGGCACTAATGGCTTAGTCCACTGAGGTACAACTTCCAAATTAAACAAGTAAGCATCAGGAAGGTCATCTGACACTCCCTGTGGTGCCTCTCTAGATGTGAGCCTAGAAAGATGGTCAGCTCTCAAATGAGTTTTACCTTTCCTTACCACTACCTCAAAGTCATATTCCATTAGCAAGAGAAACCATCTCACCAATCTACCTGTATTGCATGGTTTGTTTACCAAGTACAATAATGCTTGATGATCAGTAAAAAACTTAAACTTATTTGCAAGCAAGTAATGTCTAAACTTTTTGACCGCATACACCATGCCTAATCCCTCTCATTCAGTGGTGGTATAATTTCGTTCAGCTGCATTCAACTATCTACTAGCATAGGCAATTGGAAGATCCATGTTACCTTCAACCGTAGGTTGTGCAAGCACACATCCAATAGCATAATTGGATGCATCTACATGAACATGAAAGGGCTTATTCCAGTCTGGTGTGGTCAAGATTGGTGCTGAACACAATCTTCTTTTGAGCACGTTGAAACAGTTTTCACATTCATCAGTCCACTCAAAGTTAGTCAAAAGTCCGTACAGAGGCTTGGCAATGATGGCGTAAATGTGTATAAAGTGTCGATAATAACCACAATGCCCCATGAAAGCTTGTACTTCCTTGACATTCTTTGGCCTAGGTAGCTCTGCTATGGCTCTCACTTTCTCCTCATCCGTGGATATGCCATTCTTTGACACTATGTGTCCTAGAATCTTGCCTTGCCTAACCATGAAAACACACTTTTCTGGGTTCAGGCAGACTTGATATTCTCTACATTTGTCAAAGATTTGCCTGAGTTCTAGTATATGTGTCTGTCTAATGTTGGAATGAGCACAGAGATCATCAACATAGACCTCTAAATTCTTCCTCTAGAACTCTTTAAACACGTGACACATCAATCTTTGGAAGGTTGCAAGAGCATTGGTAAGCCCAAATGGCATTACCCTAAAGGCGAATATGCCCCATTCTGTGGCAAAAGCTGTCTTATGCTGGTCTTCTGGAGCAATGGCTACCTGATTGTAGCCCGAAAATCCATAAAGGAAGCTGTACACTTCCTTACCTGCTACTCTTTCTAGCAGATGCTCAGTGATAGGAAGCGGATAGTTGTCTCGAATAGTGGTTGCATTATCCTTCTTCAAGTTAATGCACACGCATAGCTTTCCATTCTTCTTGGGCACAACTACAATGGGGGATACCCACTCGGTGTGCTCAATTTCATAGATAAATCCAGCTTCTACTAGACGATCTATCTCTTCTTTGATCTTGGCAGCATAATTATCATTGTATGTGTATGGCTTTTGCTTAGAAGGTTTAGCATCTGAGGTCATGGGGATAGTGTGTGAGCATATGTCCGGGTCTACACCTTTCAAATCCTTGTAACTCCAAGCGAATACATCTCTGTATTCTCTTAGCAAGGCTATTAACGCATGCTCTTCTTCCTCTGTTAGGTCATGGCCTATGTACGTGCATCTCTCCTCTCCTTCTTCTAGGGCTACCACTATTTTCTTGGTGGTTTCTTTGTTATCATAGGCCTCTCTTGATTGTGACTCGCGTTAGGCATTCTTATCATGACTCTCCTGTCGTCTATCTCATACTTTTTAAAATTGGCAAGGACCTCAAACAAAGATTCTTCCTCTTCTGGTGTGACTTCTCTCTTCTTTCTTTTCTTTCCTTCATTCTTAGGGGTCACTTGTGTGGTTAACCTTACGTCATTGGTGAGCTCTCCATGTCTCAGGGTTGAAATTCTATTTCATAGAAGTATTCTTCATCTGATGTAAAAGGTGGTCCATAATGATTGACTCTAGATCGGAGTCACTTGCATCCTCAAATGCATCAGGGTTAGGTTCACACTCTTCTAAAACTGCATCTCCCATGATTGGCTCTATGGAGAAGACTGAAATGTCATAGCCATCCTCATCATAGTGGGGTGTCCATTGTTCTTCATTGATGGCTACATCCATTGTTGCTAAAATTTCTGCCCAACCGTGAGGTTCAAATTCTTCGTCCGGAAATACTACAGGTGCATAGGCTGGGTCTTGAATTGATCTATGTGTTTCCTTCGCACGTACCTCTCTGGATTTTTCTCTCTTCTCTTCTACTGCTACTTTGCACATCCATAAGTGGGTGTCTTCATGCATCCAGGAGGATCCTGATCCTATGGAATGCACAGACTCCATATCATCTTTGGCTCTATGAATGGGATTCCATTGGATAGGAGGGACATCTCTATGAGAGTAATCTTTGAGACTCACTTTGGTCGTAACACCTAAGTGTTGCAAGTACAAGGAATCGGTTCCCCAATCCTGTACCACTTGCAACTGTCGCATAAATGGTCTTCCCAAGATCATCTCATAGGCCTGATTTTTGCTAAAGTCACATATAGCAAATGTATGCTCAAACTCAACACCACAGGTAGTGAGAGTTATTCCCTCTAGCAGTCCTAAAGGTCTCTCAAAGTGACCATCAGCCATCTGCAATTTCATTCTCGTTGGCCTGAGTGCTGGCTTACCCCAACGCTTCCATAGGGAAGTGGTAGCAATTGCAACTCCTGCACCAGAGTCCAGAATTGCCTTGGTTGTGTATCCTTGATGGATGATGGGAAGATAGGTGTGTACTTGAGCCACAATGACTCAAGGACTTGTACCAATGAGACTATACCTCAATTGCCATACAAGTGCATATAGTGGAGTTCTTTTCACACATTTAAATGTCAATCCTAAGGAGAAACTTACCAAGTGTATGAAGACAAGTGCACACGTGATAGAAAATGAAGTGGTTTAACTATCCACACAAGGGAAAAGACTAATACTACCCACACCTACTGAAATACTGGAGGTGTTGCCGCAAGCCTCTTTTCAGCAGTTTTGGTATTTTGAGGTTTTCTCTCAGCCCAGAACTCCGAACATAGGCAATAGGGTACTCGTTTCGAAGCTCTCGACGAGACGAATCCAACGGTGGTGGTTTCACTCAATTCTGACCACTCTGCTTCAAGTTATGGCAGAAACAGTGAATTACGGGAGTCACAAACACCCGCGTTTTTGCTTCTCCTAGCTCACGCACGCACTACAGCAGCTCAAATCAAGGGGAAAGGGGTAGACAACAGTCCTACACTTGCATTTCAAGCATCACACACACATACAAGAGCAAAACGAAGATCAAAATCAGCAAGAAAGAGGCAAACTCGAAAATTCAGAAGTGCTCCTTCTTCACAATGACAAGAAGTTTTTTACAATGAGTCACTTTTGACTTATATACTAGTGCCCTAAGTTTGGTCCTTTCACACAAGGGACCGGCACTTTATTCACTAAAAGACTAATTTCCTATTATTGTACATGGGTAAATCACTAATCTTTTGTGGGGATGCATCTAGAGGACTCCTCTAGTGCATTTACAACGGAAAATATATACAAGGGTGGTTATGATACAAAAGTTGTGTGTCCAAATCAGAAAAATTTTGGGGCCCGTCTTTTTTCTCTGCTTTCTGTGCTCTTTAGCTCTGCAACACTCTCCCCCTCTTCGTCTCTGTCGTCCCTTGACAGACTTTGCTTCGCGAACGCGTCCCTTGGGCTGTGTTGCCTGATTCTTGATCTTGCTTTTCTCCGCACGCTCCCCTTGGTCAGTATTGTCTGCAGTTAAACAGACATGCAGATTCGATGGCCTTCTTGATTCAAGCTCTACAACTCGAGAGCCTGATGTAGTTGTCTTGCCTGTTGACTTGGGTTGCCACGCACGCCACCAGTGACTAGGAATGTGCTGTTCTTAGTCACCCTCTTTAACTTTTCAGCCTCTACCCCTTTCTAACTTCTGGTCCTACTCTGATGTTTGAAAAGTCCACTACTCGGGACCCCGGGGTTTAGCGTTGTAGCCTGGTGCGTGCCCCTGCGGGGCTCTGTGCAGAGATGGGTGTTGCGCCCCTGCGGGGCTTCTTGCAGAGATATATTCTTTTTCTCTTCTTAATGAATTGTTTTGGACTTTGATTTTCTTCTTCTTTTCTTCTTGCTTGATTGTCCCTCTACACGTCCCTCCTCCTGAACTCTGTCGTCCTCGACAGGCTTTCTGAGGTGACGCGTGTATGTTTGAATTGCGGTTTGCTCTCGTTGGTTCAGCAGATTTGCATGACATAGCATGAATTCTTTCCATTGCTTTGACTTCACTCCGTCTTCTGGCGCCTGTCGATGATCAGCAAAGAAGCTTGTTTCATAGGCCACCAGCCTCGCATTTAAATTTGAAGTCATTTTCACAAAAATTTCCGAATCTATTTCAAAGAAGCCGGTAAAGAATGCTTCTTCGAAAGTCTGCATATATGTTGATGGCAAAAACATAAGGCGGGAATAGTATGCCATAATGGTGAGTCGACTCGGAATGGTTGATAGATCAAAAATGAGAGCTTCCGACCCTTGCGTAATGCCAATGAAATTCAAAAATGTATACTTCGCATGCTGGAAGACCTTCAACACTGTAATGAGCATGCTAAATATTTTATTTGTCATCTTGACTGCTAAGTCCGGCACTGTAGCATATTTGGCAATCCAGAATTCCATTGTCTTTACCATATATTCTTCGGTAGGTAGGTAATTATGTGGCGGACTAGGTAGTAACGGGTAATTTAGCCACTGGTTATTGATAGAGCCTTGACGCTGTGCTTCCCAAAATTGCGTCCAAGAGCGTCTGCGGGGTACAGGACAAAATGATGGGTTTACCTGAAGCGCATATGGTGATGCTTCCCATTGTACCCGCAAAGTCGGATTCTTCTCCAAAATTTTTCTTCGCCATATGGGATCCGCCTTCTCAAATTCCTCTTGAGTATACTTGAAAGTGTCATCCTGGAATTGAAGGTTGTGGTCCGGATCTTTATTCGTGGTAGTCTTTATATACATGCGCGTCTGTTCTTTAAGTAGACCATATGGTACATTGAAGGGCTTCAAAATTTGATCTAGCTGTTTATTGTCTATTCGAGCTTCTTTCATTATTTGTATTATTTGGTCTTCAAAATCAGCAGTGAGCTGGGACACCAATAGTGCCCTTTCTGGTCTGCTCAATTCTGCAATGTCTCGTGTGTTAGGTTCTAGTGGAACCTCCTTTTCCGCCCTTATTGGTGAATGATACAAGGGGGGAGAGAGAGGACGTACCTCTTCCTCCACAGTAGCCGTTGTTTCCGGAGGAACTACTGGTGTCCCCTGTTTTTCTGTTAGCTCAATCTGCTCCTGCAGCCGTTTGATGATATCATCTTTATTCTTAAGCTCTTCTTCAGCCTTGGTAAGTTTTTCTTGATGTTTGATTAATTCCTGTGCCACGATATGCATGTGATCTGTGTCTTCCTTGCACTGTCGGAAATAATCTTTCTCGGCTTTTTTCCATTTCTTTCGTAGAGCTGCAGTATCATTCATATATTTTTGTTCCCATTCTGCAATTGTCTCTTGCTCCTGCTTGAGCTGATCTGCCATCTTGGTCAACTTTGCTTCCATGTCTTTTATATCCTCATTTGTTTTGTCAAGATCTGTCGATGGTTGATCACTGAGGAGAGCTGTCATTAGCTCCTTGTTCCTGTCCCTTAGTTGGTCTGCTTCTTCCATGCTCACCTTGAGCTGTGATTCGAGTACTTTGCTACGAGTCTGTATTCTTATTTTCTCTTTTTCAGTTACCTCTAGTTTCTTCGTGAGCTCCAACACTTGCTCTTTGAGTTGGGCATTCTCCTTTTCTAATGTTTTGCATTGTGTTTTGGTTGTTTTTATCTCTTCCTGTTTCTTCAACACCTGAGCTTCTACTTTAGATAATTTCTTTGCCAGATTCATACCTTCCTTCTGAAGTTCCTGTTTGTCGAGCATGGCCTGGTCGTAATCTTCATCAGCATCAAGCATCAACTGTTGAGTGTCTAGTGCAGTGCGAATCATATCCTGCACCACAGGCTTGAGCTGAGCTATATCCACGTTGAGCCATGTCTTTGGTATGTCTGGTGTCTCTCCGGTATGTACATCTTGTCCCTGTGCTACGTGGATCAGTTCTTGATGTGGTTGTCGAACTTGTAGTTGTACTTTCATTTCTGCTTCATCTTTGACCACTTTACGAACTTTCGTGGCACTCCGTTGAAATGTTACATCCAGAGGGGACGGTTCAGCCACAACCCTTAGTGGGGTGAAGGGTTCTTCGTCTTCTTTTTCTTCTTCCTGAGGCTTATCCTCTGATATCATTGCATGCACCTCATTATCAGTTTTGTCCTCCTTTGTGTGGGTGATGGAGGCATCCTTCGGTTGCATAGTGTTTTGCCCTTCTTTTTCTGCCTTCTCTGTGGTTGTATTCTGGTCTGCCAGCGATGATTGACCTTTTTCTTTGTTGTCAGCTTGGGCTTCGTCATAATTTACTTCATTTAATTCGGCCCACTGGCCATCATCCTTCGATTCACTTGGAATATCTACATCCAATAACGATGTAGTTTGCTTTTCTTGGTCGTCGGATCCTGAACTTGAATTGTCTAGCCCAATCTCTCGATATCTGTGTACCTTAGTGAGTTTGCGCTTTGGTTTTTGAGCTTTTGCTGACTGTTGATAGTGATGACCCTGCACTGGTAGATTGATTTGTCCTTCTGTATACTTGTGAGTCTCCTCCAGTGCTTGGGTTAATTCTTCTTCCGTAATCTTTCGGGGTCCTTGGGTGGTGGTTGTAGGCAACACATGTACTTTCTTTGTTTGTGGTGCTTCTTCATCTTTTTGTAGGACTTCTCTAGGCCGTTTTGTACCTCGCATCGTGCCTCTCATCCGAGGTTGCGAACTTGTTTCTATTTCTTCTGCCTGCTTGCTCCCTTTCTTTTGTTTCGGTACAGTAGCTTTCTTGACAAATTGAGCCAGCTCCATTGAAGATGGCATCTCCTTCAAGTACTCGCGCATGCCCAATGCGTGGTAAATCATAATTGTAAGGGCAGTGGTCCCATTAAGGAATTTTTTATTTTCCCATTTCTTCTTTGCCTCGAACAATCTTTCTTGCACATATGGGGTAAGATTTACCTGATTGCCGATCTGTTTTATGGCATGAGACAATAATTGAACAATAATTTTTTGAGGGGCCGTGTATCTGTTCATACTCGGGAAGCAGAAGTGTTGATGAATCAACCTGACTTCTTCTTCGATATCCACTCTATTAATGTCGACAAAAGTTCTAGTATTTGCTCCACGACTTTCTTCTTTGACCGTGTTGACACCATCTTTTTCCCATTCAAATGCTTCTTTGATTAAGTCGTGGGAGAACTGAATGACTACCCATTCGCCATTTTTATCCATCACATTGGCTTCTGGCACCAATGGATCATGTAGTGCTGGTCTCAGAGTGTTCATGACTTGGGTACAGCGTTGGAAGTCCGGCTTGTAGATAGGTAGCTCAAAATACTTGTGAATTCCTGCTTTCTTCATGATATCGATTGTAGATGGCATTCCATGTAAAACCTTGAAGTCCTGGGACATGATCGGAAAGTGGTGATCCGTGTCCATGATCTTTAGCTTTAGCTTTCATTAAACACTGGGGAGGGAATTCGTGGACCTCCTCTTGGATTGTAGCTTCAGAGTCTTCCGAAGCCATCTGCACTTAATATAGAGTATGAATTAGTATCCATATTTTTTCAGAAATCCTCCGCCATGTGTTGATTAATAATTTGATATTGCTGCGAGTGCATGGTGCCGTCCCTTTCCCGTGGGTGTGAGAAGGGTAATACCTGAATTTTTCATGTATTTTTATATTTTTTGCTGAAAAGAAAACATAAAAGTCAGTCCATAGCCGAAGCGGTTAGTGAATTTTTGGAGTAATATTTTTATGTATGTACAAGTGCTTTCCTATTTCCCAAGGGAAAATGTGTGTGACTATCCGGAAGTAGAAGAAAGACGTGCCGAATGCTTGGCCTTGTAATATGGCCCTATCATGCATACTTTGGGTGCATCAAACACAACATGAGTGCAATCTGGTGCTTTGTCTCCTCGATCATCTGCTCCTCGTGGTAGCTTTGGTTTCCACGCCCATTTTGAGAACACTGAGAGAGGTCGTCGGGTTTTCTCGATTCGTAGAGCTGCTCGTGTTCCATTTGCCTTATCCATAGTCCGAGTGAATTTGGCATTGCTTTGCGATCTTCTCTGATGATTCATATGTGTTGTTGACTTTTGTCTTGTCGGCTGTGGTGTTTCCTCTATGGTCCTCCCATTCTGTTTAGCTACTTGTATGACCTTTTTGGGAATCCATATCTGATGTCGAGATCTTTGAGCTTCAAGCAGGGGCTTGGCAATCCATACTTGTACTGGTTCTGTTCGTTTGTAATTCTTTGTAGCAGGTTTGGTGATGTCCGTTTCCTTCTGCAAAGCGCTTGTGGACATTTCTTGACTCTGTAATTGATCCTTTCGTACCCACATATATTTGGATGGTTGTCTGTTCGAGTATCTGCTTGTTGGTTTCCAATAGTGCGATCTTTGGACGCTTTGAGCCTGTTTAGGAGAGAGCGTCTCCTCGATGGTTGGCTGATCCTCATTTACATTGGATAGCTTCGACGCTATAGGGGATGTCGCAATGATTAAAGTTTCAGTTTCTATGCCTTTGCTTTCTGAGTGTCGAGCACAGTTGCTACTATCTTCCGTCGCTTCTTGAACTTCCTTTGATCTTGGTAAGGACATGATTTGATTACATGGTTTTTCTTCAAGCACGCTGAAAATCTCCTTATGCCCTATCGTGGCCGAAATATATCCTTGAGCCAGATGGATACATGCTTCTGTTTCAATGATCCAGTCTTGTCCTAGAATGAAGTCTTCTATTAGATCGTCATCCTCACATACTAGGACTCTTTGTTCCATGGAGGAATTTCCTATGTGGAGGGATACATTTGTCGTACCAATGCAGTCTAGGGTGTGACCTCCAATTCCTATTAGTTTGGCTTTTGTGGGATTCAATTGCAATTGCAGCTCGTCTGCTATTCTCTTTCGCATGCAGCTAAGGCCTGCTCCTGAGTCTATCAATGCGTCTATCAATGTATACTCTGTCTTGCCAATCCCTAGGTTTAGGTAAGGTTGTGTTCTTTGTTGTCCTGAGTTCTCAGTGGCTCTAAAATTAGCCATTGGGATGAGTTCTTCTCCTACTCGATATCTCTCGTCTCTTTCTCTCATCCACTCTTTCCGTTTTCTGATGCGTTCTAGGGCTTCCTGTCTCGCTTCTTCTTGTATTCGTTCTTCTTCCTTTTTCCTACTTTGAGCACCTAATAGTCTCGCTAGCATTTCATCAGTCAGAGGCTCCATGAATCTTTTCACTCTGCATCCACTGATGTAGTTGGGAAGGATGTCTCCGTCTAGAGTGGCGAGATTGACTGCACCACTGGTGGAGATTCGATTTATAATCAGGGGTCCATATCCGCGTTTTTGTAGTTTCTTTGCATGCTGTTTTAGGGTGTATACTAAGACTAAGTCGCCTTCTTTTAGTCTCTTATCTTTAATATGTGAGTCATAGTATGCCTTTTGTCTCCGCTTAGCGGCATAGATGCCTGCTACCGCTTGCAATCTAGTCTCGTGCAGTTTTTCAATTTGATCTAATTGCTGAGACAATTCATGACCGTTCCACTCATATTGCTGGGCTACTTTTAATGTAGGTATTAAGAAGTCAATTGGCAAAATTGCATTCTGTCCATACACTAGGTTGAAAGGTGTGGTTCCAATGGCCGTTTTATATGCCACTCGGAAGGCCCAAATTGCGTGATGCAATTGTTTGTCCCAATCTGACCTTCCATTATTGACTATCTTTGTCAATACAGTACAGAGTACCTTATTGGAACTTTCAGCTTGTCCGTTAGCTTGAGGATGGTATGGGGCTGATTTTTTATGAATCACCAAAAAGTCATTCATTAGTGATTCAATGACTTCGTTTAAGAAATGTGTTCCTCGATCACTCACTATCTCAATCGGTAGTCCAAATCGTGTGAAAATGTGCTCAAAGAGAAATTTTGCTGTAGTTTGAGCATCATTTTTTCGAGTGGCTTTTGCTTCTACCCACTTTGTTAAGTAGTCGGTGGCTACTATGATGTATTCCGCATGAGATCCTTTGGCCGGTGGATTGATAGGTCCTATGAAGTCAATTCCCCACTTGGTAAATGCTCTCGCACAAACCATGGGTCTTAAAGGCATGTCATCTCTTCTAATGGGATATTTTGCTCTCTGGCATGTTTCGCAGCTTCTCACATATGTCTCCGCGTCCATATGTAGAGTTGGCCACCACAAGCCTGCAAAGAGAATCATCTTGACCATTCTGTCTGCTGAAAAATGTCCTCCCGCAGCTCCTGCGTGTGCCATTTCTAATATGGGAAGATATTCCCCTTCATGCACGCACAATCTGAGTTGATTGTCTCTTCCTCTTCGAAACAATTGTCTTCCCATTATCACATAATCCTTGCTTATTTCTTCTAAGGATCACCTTCTTGCTAGACTAGCTCCTATTTCGTGCTCTTTCGTTCTGAGGAATTGCACTAATGATTTACTCCAATTAGGCGCTATGGTAGAAAAAGGTAAGGACACGTGATCCTCCGGGTTATTCTCTTGACATTCCACACAATGACTTACATAATCGTGGACGTCTTTGGACATGTCGGGCCAATATACGCCTAATCTTTTTAGTTCTCGAATTGTTCCGTGCATCCCTTGATGGGTTTTCCACTTGTTCACATGTGCTTGTTTGATCAGTTGTTTTTGTTCATCCTCTTCTACACATCTGAGTAATACTCCATTTGGTTCCTTGTAATACACACTTCCTGCGACGATGTGTAAGTTCCTTGATTGAAGAATTTCTTTTTTGCTATTTCTGTTGATTGAGGGTTGAGGGCCATGCGTAAGTATAGGGGCCAATTTTTCTGCCCACTTCGGACACACTTCTAGATTAAACAGATACGCATCTGGTAAATCATCAGGCACTCCGCTAGGTGGTTCTCCATGCGTTAGCCTGGAAAGATGGTCTGCTCTCACATGTGTGTTTCCTTTTTTGACTATTACCTCAAAGTCAAACTCCATTAGTAACAAGAACCATCGTACCAATCTCCCTGTGTTACAAGGTTTATTGACTAAATACAACAAAGCTTGATGGTCTATGAAGAATTTGAACTTGTTGGCTAAGAGGTAATGTCTAAACTTCTTCACTGCATAAACCATTCCTAAGCCCTCTCTTTCAGTAGTCGTGTAATTTCTCTCTGCTTGGTTTAATTGTCTACTCGCATAAGCGATTGGATGGTCAAGCTTTCCTTCATCAGCCGGTTGAGCTAGGATACATCCAATGGCATAGTTTGAAGCATCAACATGAATATGAAAAGGCTTGCTCCAGTTGGGTGATTTTAGAATTGGGGCTGTACTCAGCCGCTTTTTAAGCTCGTTGAAGGCCTTCTCACACTCGTCTGTCCAAGTGAATTGAGTCAATAGACCATATAAAGGCTTAGCTATTATGGCATACATGTGAATAAACCTACGGTAATATCCACAGTGTCCCATAAAGGCTTGTACTTCCTTTACATTTTTGGGTCTTGGTAAGTCCAATATGACTTTAATCTTATCCTCATCCGTAGATATCCCATTTCTTGAGACTATGTGTCCTAGGATTTTCCCCTGTCTTACCATGAAGACACATATTTCTGGGTTTAAGCAGACTCTATACTGCCTACATTTGTTGAATATCTTCCTTAATTCAGGTATGTGATCGGGTCTTTGATTGGAGTACGTGCAAAGGTCATCTACATACACTTCCATGCTCTTTTTCAAAAATTCCTTGAAAACGTGACACATTAATCGTTGGAAGGTAGCCGATGCATTAGTGAGTCCAAAGGGCATCACTCTGAATGCATACACACCCCATTCAGTGGAAAATGCTGTCTTGTGTTGATCCTCAGTCTCAATAGCCACCTGATTGTATCCGGAGAAACCATCTAGGAAGCTATAGACCTCTTTACCTGCTACCCTCTCCAATAGATGGTCCGTAATCGGTAATGGGTAGCTATCACGTATGGTGGCTGCATTCACCTTCTTCAGATTTATGCACACTCTCAATTTTCCATTTTTCTTAGGCACTACTACTAATGGCAATACCCATTCTGTGTGTTCTATCTCGTATATGAATCCTGCCGCTAGTAGTTTGTCTATTTCCTCCTTAATCTTCGCTGCATAGACTTCATTGTATGTATAAGGACGTTGTTTGGAGGGTTTCGCCTCTGCTGTCATGGGTATTCGATGTGAACAAATAGAGGGTTCTACCCCTTTGAGATCCTTATAGGTCCATGCGAATACGTCTCGGTACTCCCGGATAAGGTGTATGAGTTCCTCTTCTTCCTCTTCAGATACGTCTTTACCAATATATATGCACCTTTCTTCTCCTTCCTCAACTGTCACAATGATTTTTTTTGTTTGTTCTTTGTTGTCATACGCCTCTCCGTCTCGTGCTTCTCGTTTAGGCATTTGAACGGCTACTTTTCTTTCCTCTACTTCGTATCTTTTAAAATGTTCAGGAACTTCAAAAAGATCTGGGTTCGGCTCTACCTGACTCATGTTTTCCTCCTGCCTGTGTGTTGTCCTAGCAGTTTCGATTGCTAAGATCTTTGTTGGTTCCTGTTCTTTCTGATTCCGAACAGTATTTAAATAGTCTTCTTCAGAGTCAAATTTCGGTTCCATCTCAATGCTTTCATATTCCTCTTTCCACTCTTTTTCCAGTATTTCCCCTTCCTCTACTTCTTGAAGGACAACCATATAAAGGTTTACATCATAACCTTCCTCATCTACGCATTCATTCATTGTCAAAACTTCCTCGTTTACGCATACATCTAGAGTGGCCAAGATCTCCATCCATCCATGTGGTTCAAACATCTCATCAGGAAAAATTTGCGGCATATAAGTGGGATCCTCTACTGAGCGATAGTTATGATGTCCTATCGGCCAAGGTTGCCTTTTGCTCTCTTCTCTCTTGGCTTCCTTACACATCCATAACTGGGCATCCTCATGCATCCACGATTGATCACTCGATCCGGCACTATGAATGGATAGGTCATCTTCTTCTTTGTGCACTGGATTCCATTGTAATGGAGGGACATCTCGATACGCAAACGTGTGCAAGTTTATCTTGGTGGTGTTTCCTTGATGTTGTAGATATAACGAATCTTTGCCCCAATCCTGTACAACTCGCATTTGTCTCATAAAGGGTCGTCCCAATATCATTTCGTAGTTGTTTGCTTTCTCGAATTTACAGATGGCTAATGTGTGTTCGAATTCTACTCCACAAGTGGTCAGTTTGATCTTTTCCAATATTCCTAAGGGTTTCTCTACATGACCATCTGCCAATTGGAGTTTCATGCGTGTGGGTCGTAAGGCAGGTTTTCCCCACTTTTCCCATATTTCCTTGGTGGCAATCCCTACTCCCGCTCCCGTGTCTAGGATGGCCTTGGTCATGTACCCATTGTAGGTGACAGGTAAGCACGTATTACCTTCATCTCCTTCACTAAATTCCCCCACTTTATCCACTGGAACCTGTATTGTGGAGTGGTTTTCTTTTGCCTTTCCTTTCATTTCTCCTTTTTCTGCCGGTGGCTCTAATTGATCTGCTAACTGTCTCCATAGATGTGGTTTAAGTTGAAGTAACTCTTCCACCGTCAATTTGCATTGCACCTTTGTTTTCTTAAGTTCTGTTAGGTTGTGTGAACTCTCTTCTGAGTTTCCTTTTTCTTTCCCATGCACTGTGGGTGCTCGTATTATTATGGACTCTCTTTCATATTCTCCCATGTAGTTAGGCAATGTGGAAATGCTCATAGTTTCCTCTCTTCCGTTATTAAGTCTTGACACTTCCTCATATGCTTCCTCCAGGTTAAGATCATGGTGACTGTCTTCCCCATCTATTACATCAAAAGGAGGCGGACTGATTCCATCCTTTTTCCATTGCTCCTCTCTAATTCTATTCCACAAGTCTTTGGACCAATCTTCCTCTAGATCGGGTATCATGGATACCTGTTCCCCTTGAAATTTTATTCGTTCATTTCGATCATCTTCCCGTCTAGGTTCCTTATCCTTAGGTTGGATGCACTCTTCGTATAGTTCCTGTGCGACCCTTGTTTCAGGCAAAATTGGGATAGTTTTTTCTAGAGTCGCCTGTGCTACTTCGATGAGCTTTTTGCATATCGCTAATCTTTCTTTCTCTAATTCCCCTTGAGGATAGAGTTTTTCATGTTGCTCTAGGTTCGGGCCCATTTTGATTCTAGCTTGGTATGCTTTTAACCACATGTCCAAATCCTCTGGTTTTGGGTCAGCTAGAATTGATCCTGGCTTCTTTTCCTCTGAGCTAATTGGTGGTGTTTCAGGGATCTCCTTATGCGTTTTTTGTTCATTATGCTTTCTAGAGCCCTTCGCTTGTTTTTTGCCGTCTTGGCTCTTATTTCTTGCCCATTTTTCTTTGAGCTTTTCTCGTCTATCTTTCCATTTTTGTACTTTTGTGTTTTGGGAATTCTCACCTGGGTTCTCTGAATCCTCGACTACCTGAATGTTAGACTCTACTGTTTTATTGTTCTCTGGTTTTTCTTCCGGTTGTTTTCCTTTTTGTTGTTTTGCTTGAGCTCTAGTAATAGCTTTCAGTGGTACAGTGTACTCCTTCTCACTCCCAGATCCTTCTAAGACCTCAATTACATTGATTGGTGTAGTGCCTTGAGTTTTTGTGGGGTTCTTAGGGCAATCTCTAAAAAGATGTTCTTTCCCACAATCACTGCAATATCCTTCCCAAATCTTGGGTGGTGGAGGGTTGTAAGGTCGAGGACACTCCCGAATGAAGTGATCCCCTCCGCATCTATAACACGGTCCTCTCTGCACTGGTGGTCTAATGGGAGGTCTCAATGGTTGTTGTGCTTTGGGCACTGTATACATTAAAGTTGCAGTTTCCGCTCCATAAGTCTGATCAAATCCTTCATATCCATAATAGGCCGCGCCATATGTTGGTTCATATTCCATCATGCTGGCCTCATATGGATAGTACTCTCCTGGTGGAGGTTCATACCCTTGGTTGGTTGATTCTACATTTGTCACTATTGAAGCTGGTATTATGGCTCTTTCCAAGTTTTCTTCCGGTTGGGTATACTTCACAGGTACAACTTGTTGAGGTTGTGACAATTGGGGTCCCAACACTGGTTGTGGTGGTGGATACGACGCTTGCTCATATTGTCTTGGTGCTCCTACCGGATACGGGTTGTATCTAGGCATCTCTCTACCAAGCTCTCTAGGTGGATATCCATAAGGTCGGTATTGGGGTGGATGGACAGGTCGTGTTTGTCTATTAAAGGGACAGTTCTCAGTTGTGTGATTGGTATATTTTTGCTCAATGTGGCAGTATGAAGAAGTCCCTGGTTGTTGCTGTCTGTTGTATGGATACGTCGGTTGTGCACCGACTCCTCCTCTGGTACACAAGTGTGTGGGATGTTCTCCTCCACATAAGTTACACCTCCTCAACGTAGGCATTCTTTGAGCTGGATGTTGGTAAGCTCTCTACCCTTGGACTCCTAGTTTCTTTGCTAATAGTTCCGCTAGTTCTTCCATATTACTAGAATTGGACGTAACCGTGCTTCTTGAGTCTTCTGATTTAGTGAGGTCCGTAGTACCTTTGAGGTCCTCAGCAAGGTTATCTTCCAAGTCGATGCACTCTTGAAGACACTCACTCAATGTTTGTAGCCTTTTCACATACACTAGGGTTCTTAGGGTCCCGTTAGAGAGTCCATCTAAAAATAATGAAATCATCTTTTGTTGAGTCGGTCTCTCAGCCACTGGGCATCTATCCACATATTGATTGAATCTTCGGGCAGCAGTCTTCACAGTTTCATTAGGGTTTTGCTTAAAGCTATGGATTAAAGATGTAGAATTGTGTTTAATCCCTCTCTTTGTGAATTCTCCGATGAATTCTTGAAAGAATTGCTCCATGTTTCCAAATTGATTGGGATCTAAAGGTTGGAACCAAGTTAGAGCTGTTCCTGTGAGGGTGAGTCCAAAAGACTCATACTGCACAAAGAAGTCCTCTACTTGCTCCGCTCTTAGAACTTGTTTAAATTCGGCAATATGATCATATGGCTCCCCTAATCCATCATAATGGTTTCTCACGCACTTAGCCACTTGGATTGGTCTCAATCTTCTCATTGGTTCAGGCGGTCTGGGCATTACAGGGAAGACTGGGGCAGCTGGTCGTAATGGAGGCATTCCTGGCTGTCCTCCCACAGGTGGTCGTGGTCTGGCCGGTGGGCGGAAATGGTTCCCCATCCCTGTGTAGGTCTGATTGTGTGTGTGCACTCCTGGAGTTGCAAACTGTACATGAGTACGGTTGGGCACACTTCTTTGACTGGTCTGTCCTGATGTGGTATGTTCCGTTTCTTGTTGATTTCCAAAAGGATTTCGCGAGGTAGTTGCCTGCTCTCTCTGAGGGAATACAGGTGCACCCATATATCTCAGCCGAGCCCTGTCTAGGGCACCTACAGGCCAATATCTTCTTTGATTCTTATCCAAGTATGTGAGTCTAGTTTCGTCATCTGGGTCTTTCAACTCATAGAATGTCATGGGGCTCTCTCCTATTCCTGGAATAGGCATGTCAGTTTGAAGCAATAAGTCTGCTCCGTGAATCATGTAGACTTCCAACAGGTAGTCGTCTTGAGGTATCAAGTCTCCTCTCAAGACCCGTGATACTTGTGACCTGCCTCTAAGGGTGGTCACTAACTCTTCAGGGTGTGTTCCTTCAGAGTTGTCGGGATCCATAAACTCTCCTCTTTCATTGATCCTATCAGGAAATTCGGTTACTATGTAGATGTGACCCATTTTGTCAATGTATGCGCCTCCTTCGTATTTGACAGCTGGTCGGGGTATGATGGTGACATTCTGGGAAGTTACCATCCTGGCGACGGACCTATTTAAGCCATCCAGGTAGATTGGAATCTCCTGGGCATTGGTGGACACATACTGCAAGGAGGTACGGTAGTCCCCCTCCACAGTAGTCATGAAGCTTCCTGTTGGTGCACGTCCTTGCATGTCTTCTGAAGCCATAAGTAATTCCTCCTCCGAGTCACTGGAAGTTTCTAAGTAGACTGAGTGATGACTAGCCTGGGCTGTACTTCCTACTGAGGATATGATACTCCTTCTACTACCTAGAACTTTTCTTGAACTCAAGTTCATTCACTCTCTGAAGCCTCTCTTTATGCTTCTGAGATTCACTTTGGACTGCTCTCCCAATGGTTCAGTTTGTTCACCAAAAGAAGGGTTTACTTCTGGGCGATACCACACTCGGCGATACTTCACTGACCGCGATATGATACCAGAGCTCCAAACGATACGATACCAGACACCCAGACGATACGATATCAATCTGGTGTCGCGATACTGTCCTGATGAACCGACGATACGATACCAGATATAGTGTCGCGATACTTCCCTGGGGAACACCACGATACGATACCGGCAAAGTAGACGTTACGATACCAGAGCTTCAAGGCGATACGATCCTTGATAGTACACGATACGATATCACCGCAGTAAGTGCTATCGCGATACCAATCTTGGCGATACGATACCACTATGGTGTCGCGATACCAAGATAAGCAACCGACGATACGACACTTGGGGGGCACGATCGCGATACTGAAGTAGTGTCGCGATACCAAAGTAGTGTCGCGATACCACTGTATCAGGCGATACGATACGACTCGGTAAAGTGAGGTCGCGATACTAGAAACTTAGGCGATACGACACCACAGTGGTGTCGTGATACTAAGTTTTAGTACCGGACGATACGATACCAGAGATCGAGTGCGATCGCGATACTGACTCAGTGTCGTGATACCGAAATGGTGTCGCGATACTAAGATAAGTATCCAGCGATACGACACTTATGGCGAGTGTCGCGATACAAGGGAATTTTGGTATCGCGATACCAAAACTCAACCGATCGCGATACTCAAGCCAAAAGCAAGATTTTTTCAAACTTTTTTCACCCCCTTACTCTCCTCACTCTCCTCTTCCTTCCTAAACCTCTGTATCACACAAAAGGATAACAATGATATCAGTTTTTCCCCCCCGCGATACTGCGCAGACTTTTAATCACGTTTTTGATCATTTTTAAAGTGTTTATGTCAGATAAATTGTGAGAATATTTACCTTGGTACTGTCTTGCTTGCAATGTGAGCTCAAAACCTAGCTTTAAAAGCCTGGATGCCACGATACCAAACCCACGATACTGGTCGCTGCTCGCAAACGATACCAGAATACTGTGAAGTGTCAAATGAGCCAAATTTTTTGGTTTTTATACTTTTTTTTGACTGAACTTAAAATTTTGGAATTTTTGGAGATTTTCTGGGAATTTTTGCCTACTCCTACTCCTCTTCTCCTCACTTCTCCTCTCTTTCTACTCTAACCCTAACTCCTCCTTCTCTTCCCTCCTCCTACACTTAAACCTAAAACTTATCACACACACCTCGAAGATGAGAAGTGACAAGTGCTGAAATGGTATACTACTCGTCAAAGGACAAATTCGCTTCTACAAGTACGATTCGATCACACTCGCTCTATAACTATCACGAAGGCACCTTGGTGGAGTGACTCCCCGGCAACGGCGCCAAAAACGTGTGTACTTGAGCCACAATGACTCAAGGACTTGTACCAATGAGACTATACCTCAATTGCCATACAAGTGCATATAGTGGAGTTCTTTTCACACATTTAAATGTCAATCCTAAGGAGAAACTTACCAAGTGTATGAAGACAAGTGCACACGTGATAGAAAATGAAGTGGTTTAACTATCCACACAAGGGAAAAGACTAATACTACCCACACCTACTGAAATACTGGAGGTGTTGCCGCAAGCCTCTTTTCAGCAGTTTTGGTATTTTGAGGTTTTCTCCCAGCCCAGAACTCCGAACATAGGCAATAGGGTACTCCTTTCGAAGCTCTCGACGAGACGAATCCAACGGTGGTGGTTTCACTCAATTCTGACCACTCTGCTTCAAGTTATGGCAGAAACAGTGAATTACCGGAGTCACAAACACCCGCGTTTTTGCTTCTCCTAGCTCACGCACGCACTACAGCAGCTCAAATCAAGGGGAAAGGGGTAGACAACAGTCCTACACTTGCATTTCAAGCATCACACACACATACAAGAGCAAAACGAAGATCAAAATCAGCAAGAAAGAGGCAAACTCGAAAATTCAGAAGTGCTCCTTCTTCACAATGACAAGAAGTTTTTTACAATGAGTCACTTTTGACTTATATACTAGTGCCCTAAGTTTGGTCCTTTCACACAAGGGACCGGCACTTTATTCACTAAAAGACTAATTTCCTATTATTGTACATGGGTAAATCACTAATCTTTTGTGGGGATGCATCTAGAGGACTCCTCTAGTGCATTTACAACGGAAAATATATACAAGGGTGGTTATGATACAAAAGTTGTGTGTCCAAATCGGAAAAATTTTGGGGCCCGTCTTTTTTCTCTGCTTTCTGTGCTCTTTAGCTCTGCAACAATAGGTGTTTCCTTCTTCTCCTTCACTCATGTCTCCTATCTTGTCCAAAGGTATCTCTAGCACTGTTCTATGGGATCCTACCTGGGAACGAGGTTTTGCTATCTCTGGTACTTGTTTGGCTACATGTTTCCATAGCTCTGGCCTTACTTTGAGTAGCTCTTCTAAAGTGAGGTTACACTACACTTTAGTGTTTTTCACTACCTCTGTGTTCCTAGGTATGACTGAGTCTTCGTTTCTTACCATGACTGTGGGTGCTCTCATACACGTGGACTTTGCCTCCCATGGGCCTGTGAAATGGGGTAGTTCTTGTATGGAGTTAGATTCAAAGTCTAATCTTTCCTGAGATTGAGTGCTCTCCTGCTCTCCATAAATGGATGGGATGTCTTGTGGGAATTGGTCATGTGCATCATCCACAAGTTCAATGGGAGGAGGGACTTCACTTTCTTTAGCCCATTTGTCTTCTTGAATCTCTTGTAGGAATTCTGGTGTGAACCGATTCATAGAAGAAGATGTGTCTAGCTCCCTGGAATTAGGCACATAAGCTTCGTGGGGTGGAATGCTTACTATATCACTCACCTTTCCCTTATTTGGAGGGGTGGGTTCCTCTTCTGATTGTGTAATTAGCCTCTCCAATCTTTCCAGTAGTCCATCAAAATGCAACTGCATCTTAGCTGAACTAGAGATGTTAAAGAGGCAACTGGCTTCAAACATGGTTTGAGCCAATTCTACCATTTTAGCACAAATTTTGGTTCCTTCAAGCTCTAGTTCCGCTCTAGGGTAACACTTTTCATGATCGGTTACTTTTGGCCCTTCTTGGATTCTGGCCTGATATGCCTTAAGCATCATATTTAGGTCCTCGGGAGTGGGATCTGCTAGTACTGATCCTACTCTAGGGGGTGGTGGGGTCGTATGAGGCAGGTTGGAAGGGGTTGGATCGGATGGAGATGGGAACGGTGGTGGTGGCGTAGTGTGAGAGGGAGTTTGAGATGTGAGTTCAACTATCCTAGCTTTTGTTTCTCTTAGGCTTTCCTCGAGTTCACTCATCTTCTTAGCCCATTGCCTCTTCATTCTTTCTCTACTATCTCTCCAGGCTCTAGTCCTCTTCTTGGTTATGCTCTCAGTTTCACTAGCCTCAACACTTTTTTCTTGGCCTAAACTTTGGTTCTGCTGCTAGACTTGAGCTCTAGTGACTACCTATACTGGTGCAGTGGAAGTCACACTCCCTGTGGAGTCTACAACTAACCCAATAACATTAATAGGAGTGATTTTTGGCATATTATTGGGATTCTTTGGGCAATCTCGTAAGAGATGCTCTTTGCTGCAATCTTGACAAAAGCCTTGGATTGTTACTGACTGGGGTTGTGTGGGTGCCGGCATGGGGCAATCATGAATGAGGTGATCTCTCTGACATCTGTAGCATGGCCCTCTAGGGAATGGGGTCTTACCTACCTAGGTTGAGGTCTAGAGTTGGGGTTTGCGTACATGACATTTGTGTAATCTGGCTCCCAACTAGGTTCACTCGGTTCTTCACTATAGTAGGACTCACAATGTTCAGGAGACTGCATGTCGTAAGCTTGTGGACTATCTATGTGAGTGGAATCAAAACTATGATCACTCGGGTCACTTTCTGAAAGCAATGGAGTCACTGGGACTATGGCTCTATTCAAATTTTCCTCAGCAGCTGCATACTTTACAAGAATCACATAGGCTGGGGTTGGAGGTTGTTGAGCTAACACAGGTTGAGGCCTTTTTTGGTTTTGGTAGGGTTGTTGATAGGATTGCTGTGGTCTACCATATTGCTGTGGAGGGTACTGGTTCTGGTATCTTCCCTGTTGTGGATAGGGCTGAGGGTAGGTTTGCCTAACTGCTTGCTTATCGTATGGGCAATCTTGTCCTGTGTGATTTGTGTATCTCTGTTCTATGGTGCAATATTGGCTACTAGGGTTCACTTGGGGTTGAGTCATGATGGGACATACGTTCGCCATATGGTCACCACTGCAAGTATAGCACCTCTTTACTGGGGCAAACCTTGGGATTTGTTTGCTAGTGACACCTAGTTTTTGAGCTACTTTCTCCGCAAGTTCCTCAATTGATGTGGATTGCGAGGAAGAGAGGCTAGAGGCACTATCTGAATCTTTGTAGATTTTGGAAAGCTCTAACTCCTCCCCTAGGTTATCCTCGATGTCGATGCACATGCGTACACACTCTTCTATCGTCCTAGGGTCCTTCAAGTACACATATGACCTCAATTTGGTATTTAGCAATCTATCCAAGAATAAAGCCACTTGTTTGGCTTGTGTGGGTAACTCAGGAACAGGGCATCTCTCAAGATATTGCCTAAATCTTCTTCCTGCAAGTCTCACGGTCTCTTGAGGGGTCTGCTTGAAGCTATGTATCAATGAGGAAGTATTATGCCTTATGCCACTTTTAGAGAATTCAGTGATGAAAGCCTCTAAGAGTTGGTCTATGCTCCTGAACTGTCTCTCATTCAATGGTTGAAACCATGTAAGGGTTGTGTTCCTAAGGGTTAGACCAAAGGCAGTATACTGCGTGAATAGGTCCTCAACTTGTTCAACTTTCAAGACTTGCCTAAACTCAGCCACATGATCATATGGGTCTCGTGTGCCATCGAAGTAGTTCTTCATGGACTTAACGAGCCTAGGCGTTGGCAGAGGGAAATCATCAGCATTCCTTTGGTTCCTTGGGGCTCTAAGTCCCTCAGGTTCTGCTCTATTTGTTTCCGTTCTCGTTCTTTCTCTTCCCACTGGGTTGGCAAAGCTTACCTCAGCTCTATCTCTATGTCTGTCTCTTTGAGCTCCATGAGCTTGGGATGTTCCAGCTCCGGGGTGACCATAGGACACATTAGATCTTGGTTGGGGGAAAATAAATTCACCTTTCCAAGTGTAAGCATGCCTATCATGTTCTGTAACCACAAAGATCCTCTCTGAAGCGTGATCTAAGTAGGTCACTCTGCCTGGGCTATCAGGATCTTTGAACTCATATATCATGATTGTTCCTACCTCATTTGGCTGCTCAGATTTATACCTCCAAAAGGCTTCATCAGTCTCTTGGTTTAGGAGCAAATCTATGCTCTTATTGTCTTGGGGAATCCACTCCGGTGTGATAATCCTAGTGAGAACAGATTTGCCTCGGGGGGTTCTAGGTTCTACACCCATGTTTCCTTGCTCTAGGTCACCTATGTCCGTCTCAGGGATCACGTTTCCGAACTCGTCTGTCCTATCTGGATGACTAGTGACTACGTATATTGTTCCTTCTTTGTCCAAGTATGCTCCATTTTCAAACTTGACCGCTGGATGCTCTAGTCCAATGGATTGGTCAGGGTTTTTAATCTGGACCACAGATCTTCTTAGGCCGTCCTCATAGATGCTAGCACCTAATCAGTTGGTCCTAAGGTATTCGAGTTGCATCTTGTAAGGGCCTTCTACCCTATGTCAATATGGCACTCCTGAACTTTCTGTAGGTCTCTCCATACCGTGGGACATCTTTGACTCACTAGTTTCAGAGCTAGGGTAGTGCGAATAATGGCTCAACTACTGGGCCCAAGACCTAGCAGTATGATTAACACTAGCCTCTGAAGACCTAAGACTTTGTCTATCTCTCCCTAGGTGTCGTTCTGATCTAAGGTTCATATGCTTAGCTGAGCAATCCCAATTTTTACCCAAGGTACAACCTCGTTGCTGAGTTCTTTTGTATCAGCCACTTGATTCTTTTTTAAGTTGATTATCGTGTTTATGATCTTGTCTGATATCACGTCGTCAGGAATACTTGAGTTAATTTCCACACTTTAATGTTGATCATCTCACGTTAGGTTCTTTTTCTTTAAAGTTATCGGTCACACACAGGTTGTCTCTTGACTTGAACTTGATTTCTTAGATAGTCTTGACTTGTCTCGTGCCTATCGTTGCCTTGACTTACTTATAGCACTAGTCACGTGTAGTCTAAGCTAGGAATTGACAAAGGGAGTTGAGAGTATTCCAACCTCACTTGTAGATCCCTTGCTCTTTGGTGCTCAAAAAATCCAGTTCTCAAGCTTGCCGATTACCCTTGCTTTGGATGCCTTCTAGTGCTCTCAGTGGACCTGTAAAAGTCCCAAGGTTAGCTCAAGACTTAGATTCCAAGGACACAAAAAATCACTTCCATTCATGTAATTCAAGGATCAACTGTTCTTTTGGCTTTATAGAAAACAATCCTGAAGACCCCTTAGCTTTTCTTCCCTCTGGATATAGTCCACTTAAAAATACTATGGCTAATAATCTTGATATTTATTTTACCGTGAGCTTTCCAACAAAACAAGAATCATAGCAATCGGATTTCGTATGAGGAAGATATGACAGTTCAGCGATCTAGGGTTAAAACAGGGTAAAACAGGTCATCAAGAAAACAAGGTTTTCTCTCAAGTTACAAGTGTCGGAACCTCACAAATCACTATTTGCTTGATAAGTATGCCTAGAATTTACCCCAAAATCAAGTAATATAAACCCTAGAAATTTGGCCGAAAAAGCTTGTCAATCGCGATCGACAGGTCTGTCAATCGCGATTGACAGAGGTGTCCGTCGGGGCCTGTCGATCGCGATCGACACGTCCGTCGTGATTGACAGTGTCAATCGCGATCGACAGAGTCGGTTGTGAGTCCTGTCAATCGCGATCGACGGTGTCAATCGCGATCGACACTTTTTCCGAGATTTTCATTGTGATTTCAGTCGATCGGGGTTCTGTCCATCGCGATGGACACGTGGCAACGCAAATTCTTGTGTCAATCGTCAACTTTCAGTTGATCGCGATCGACAGTGTCAATCGCGATTGACTGAATCCTACGTGGCAGTCGGTCGATCGTGGGGTCTGTCGATCGCAATTGACACGTCTGTCGGTCGCGATTGACAGGTCTATGGGTCGCGATTGATAGGTCTGTCGGTCGCGATTGATAGAGAAACTCGGAATTTTTTTACTGTGTTTAGTGATTTAGGATGTGCTCATCATGTGCATCATTATGGTGTACTTTGTTTTACCAAATAGGCGATTTTTCTGTCGATCGCGATCGACAGATGTCGACGACACAGAGACAGTTTTGAGCTTGTTCGTACCTGCGCAGCTTGCTGGAGATGGTGGGATAGCCAGATCCTGCAAGAAAACTCAAGAAACATGCAAAAAGAGTGCACACAAATCGCTCTCTCACTCTCTCTCACAAGTGGAATGAGGGAAATGGAGGGGAGAAGGTGATATGATCAAAAACTGAAATTTTCGCGATGATGGAGATGGAGGTGGGAGATGGTGATGATGATGATGAAGTAAAAAAGATAAAAATAAGAAAAAGTAAAGACATTACCTACAACGCCAACGTCACAACTCTACGTCTTATCATCACACGCTCGTCCTCAAAGCTCGATCCCTGGCAACGACGCCAAAATTTGGTGTAGCTCAGTGATGAGTAGCACCTCCTTTAATGTCAATCCGGGAAGACGTGAGGATGGTATGATGACCTTGAGCAAGTGAAGGCACAAGTGCGTGAGTGAGAAGCACTCTAACATGCACACACATACACACACACGCGCACACAAGGCAAGAGCAAAGAGAGGGACAATGGTGTTCTTTTAGATTACTTCCAAAATGCTCATACAAGTTCAAATCTATTACAAGCTAACCCCAAAAATGAGCTCTTTAGCTCTATTTATAGTTTTTGACTAGTGTTTGGCCCTATCCAGACCTACTGTCCGGCCTAGTTAAAAATTAGGTTCTCTGGCCTATTTGGAGGTTCAAACGGAGTCTAAAAAATGTGAAAACTGATAGGTAGGTACTTCTAAAGCTCCTCAAGCTCGAGGACTCCTTGGCTTGCATAAAATGGAGCTGCAAAAATATGAAATGATATTTACAATGGTTTTTAGTGATGAAAATCACTATTTTTATAGGAATTTCTTCGAACAGTTTGACATATATTTCCTCGAGCTCCCTACTTGCTCCTTCTTCTTGTGTGCCCATCCCTTTGATGCATGAAAAATTTAGATGGCCTACTTGCCAGATCTTCTTTGACTACTCTGTCTGCTTGTGCCTTCTCTTCGCTCCGACTCCCTTCGTTGGCTTCCTTGTCTTGTGAGTCCTTCAGCTCCTTGACTTCTGCCAACAGAGCGGTTGGAGGAGGTTGCGCAGCTTGTATCACCGGAAAGAGGAAGGTTAAGATATGGGGTAAGCATGTGCGAGGGATGTCATTCTTGGCAATTTTTTTTGAAATCCTGATGCATTCATAGTGAATGCGGCTAAAGAAAAATGCGGTGAAATTCACAGGTTCGCGGGAAGCTGTATCTATCATGGAATAAAAGGGTCGAGATATACCGTAGGTGCATTTTTGCAAATTGAGCGCGATGACCAGGAATTGCAGAGCAGTACGCTCTGGTTCGGGTTGGAAAAGGATGGCAAACTCATTAGATGAGTGCCGGGAAAACAGTTCCTTCATGGTGGCAAGAGGAAGGAGTGGACCATTCTCCAATCCTTCCTGAGGAGTCAGAATCCCTCAGCAAACGTGGCTAGAGTGATTATTACACGAGGGTTTAAACATGTAATCGACCAACACTGCTTCGTAGCAAGCGTGGCGGCGATGGAAAAAACAATCTGCGCATGAAAGGGGTGACACTCCACTGAATGCCAAGGTAATTCAGCGAAGGCCAACAATCCCCGAGTGCGCAAGTACTCACTCACCTCTAGAGTGAGACCTACATGGAAGGTTGCTATGTTAGCTAGAACTTCCATGGCGCACACAGAGATACACGAAACACAGAGTACATAGAGGGCGCAAACACACAATCACAATAGTGATTAACAGTGGAAAGAACAAGATTAAATAGGAAGATGGAAAAAATCAGGCGACAAAGCCCTACTCATAATGGAGTATTGGAGAGATATCCTTCATAAGTGCGGCATGCATGCATGAACAGAAGCAATGACACAGAGGCGGCTATTAATCATGATTAAATCAGCAAAACGAGAGGATTATGATCAGATAGTGAACCAAAACACGGGGAGTAGAAAAAGAAAGCAAGTAACAAGCAAAAAAAAGAAAAATGATCGAACACACCTCAGGGGTTATCAGACGGCTGGTGATAGGGGCGGAGCTTAGAGCCATTAATCACTTTTGGAAGGAGAACACCTGTTAAGGTCGCCAATTGAAAAGTGGTTGGTCCCACCTGTTCAGCAATCCGGAATGGTCCAAACCACTGTAACTTAAATTATCTGGCAGAGCAATTGGCTTTAGCATTATAAAATAAAACGAGTTGGCCAATCATGAAGACAGGGGTTTTTAGAAAGCGATCATGAGTACGGGCTTGGCGTAGCTGAACTTCTTGAAGAATTGTGAAGCTTTCCCAACGTTGTTCATCCAATGATCTAGGAACATCTAACCGGAATGGAAAAGATTCTTCCGGCAGCAATTTCTGGGACAAGGCTACTCACAGGCTCGGGACCACTACTTCTATTGGCGCAATAGCTTCCAGTCCATAAGCAAGTTTAAATGGAGTTGTTCCGGTTGCCACTTTGTACGTGGTCCAATAAGCCCACAATACTGCAGGTAAGAGTTGGTCCCATCATTTCGGACATTCCAAGATCAATTTTCAAAGAATATTCAGCAGAGTCTTATTGGTACTCTCAGCCAGATTGTTCACGCATGGATAGTAAGGAGAGCTGAACTTATGCATAATATGAAAAGTCTGAGTCAGCACCTGCATTAAGTTGTTTGCAAAATGGGTACCCTGGTCCGTCATTATTTCTAGAGGTAATCCATATCGAGGGAAGACATTCTTCATCAAACATTTGGCCACCGAAACAGTTGTGGCAGAACGTAAAGCCCAAGCTTCCACCCACCTAGTGGCATAATCTATACAGGTCAAAAGGGGTATAATTAGGCCAATGAAATCTAAACCCCACTTCTGAAAGGGCTCCAAAGGTAGAACCCGTTGAAGAGGAAAGAAATGGCGCTGTAAGGGCTGTCCAGACCGTTGACATACATCACACTGTTGCACAAATTGAACAACATCTCTATACAGTGTAGGCCACCATAGCCCACTTTGCAGAATTTTTCCGTGAGTAAGATCAGCTGCGAAGTGAACTCCAGTGGGTGATGAGTGAGCCATGTCCATAACTGATGATGATTCATGTGGAGGGATACATCTGAGCAAGACACCAGTATGATCTATGTAATACAGTTGACCCACAATCAATCGAAATCGTCGATTGTAGACTGCAATTTTACAGTGCAGAGTAGCGGGAGTATTAGGAGGGAGACAACCATCAGTGAGAAAAATCATTAACGTATCATAGTATGTAGGGGCAACAGGAATTTGTACAGAGTCTTTGGGAGTGGTGTTGGTTACATAAACAGCCGGCGTTGTGTCATCGACACCTTCCGGAGTCTCACCGGAATCCAGTCGAGATAAAAAGTCCGCCAAGACATGTGCCGTACCGGGTCGGTCTTAGATATAATGTCCCATACCTGGTCTGTTTGTGCTATGGTCATCACCGACTTTGGTTGTGATTCTGATGGTGTCGAGGTGGAATTCTGTGCATTTGGTGTGGCGTTTGGCAGAGGAGGCTGAGTTACCGGAACTAGGTCAGGAAACACCATCAATTCCTTAGTTGTCCATTGACTGGCCTTTGTAAAAATCCACTGTTGCTCAGGAATTCCGGGTTCAAAAACTTCAGCTACCAGTTGCAATTGTTTTCCCGATCTTTTCTGTACTATGGCTGCTTGGGAATCCACTGGGGAAATATAAACCATATTTGTCATCCGATTTTGTCTTTCCTTCTTTCTTTTGTCGTACTTTGTGGCTTCTTTACAAAATCTATGAATATGCCCAACCTCGCCTCAAAAATGACACCGAGGGGGTGGGAGACAAGTGCCTTCAGCGGATGTACCCGCCTACCATCGATTTTGATTGAAATTGTTACTTCGCGGTCCTCGATAATTCCTATATCCCTACTGCTGATTGGTCCGCAACTGTGGCGGTATGTAATGGGTGGTTGCCTTGCCCTGCTCCTGTATTATGGCATTTACTACTGCTCTACCCTGCACTTTTGCATTATATGCACAGGTTTCTGTTGAGTGCCCTGTTGTGTTACAGATGGCACAATACATTTGGTTGACAGCACATGTGGAACTGGTGTGTTCGAGATTCTTACACTTAGTACAGTACACTTGTTTGGATGGATCCTCGGTTACGTTCTTACTTGCTTTCAACCATTCCAGATCCTCCGTAAACCCTCCAACTTTGTGCTCCAATTGTAAGGCCATTGCAATGACAGTGTCCAATGTCATTCCACCCACACAACGAATTATCATAATCTGTTTTAACTGTGGATTCAATCCGTTGATGAACCATTGTGTTATGACATCATCTGGGGTCAAAAGAATAGAGTTGATGGACACTTACAAGTATTGTTGGCTCATATTTGGGCTATAAGCACAAACGTTTTAGTTCCATTCTATTGCATATAATGAGCACATAAACATTGTTTACACTTCTATAGATATTGCTCATGTGTGCCCATGTAGTCATTGATATAGGGGTTATGTTTCTTCATTAAGCCTTTGGTGTTGATAAAGAGGTTTGTGGTAAGGTTTTTTTAACTAGGAGATAGCTAAATGTTGGGGTCTCTTTGGTGATGTAGGTAAAAAAATAACCTAGCCTTGCAATATGAGATGTATGGTAGTTGTTTAGAGGTGCTCAATAAGCCTAGTTGGCTTCCTTTAGGTAAGTGGTCATATGTAGTGTAGTCACTGAGTCATTTACTTTTGAATACTCATAGTTTTATGCATTTTTTGCATTTCTTAGATACTCATTTTATAGAGGGGAATCTAGCAAAAATCTTCAAGATTCGAGATTTGCAACTATATAGTGGTTGACATTAATCCTTGATACACTTATTGGTGAGCACATATAGTCTCATATAATCTGTTTGGTTGGTCATTGTTTGATCCATTTTTCTTGGGTGACTCTCTCAAAATTCTCCTAGAATTTGACACAAGTTGATCTTTTTTTAACCTTAGTGGTGTTTTGACTCTTCTAGCTTCATTATCATTTTAGATCATCATGGCATCAAAGATTTCAAGAAAATTTGGTGGATCAGGGTCTAATTCTAGTGTTCCATAGAGGAGCTATAACTTGTAGGGAAAAGACCATTTTGTGATCCATAAATTTTATGGCACAAACTTTGCTCTATGGAAGGATCATATTAAATATGTGCTGATTCAAAGGAGGGAATGGAAGCCAATAAACAAAATCTCAAAGAATCTTGTTGATATGGATGATGATGATGATTGGATTAGGTGGATCAAAGGGCTAGGTCTACCATTCGATTTCACCTGGTAGATAATGTTTACTTTATATTATTGGACTATGAAAGTGCATAGGATTTTTGGAAGATGTTATGCAATACTTATAAGAAAGAAACAATATCAAATAAACTATTTTTTATGAGAAAGTTGTATGACCTTTGCATGAAAGAAATAGATAGTAGTTTTGCTCATCTAAATGAGTTTGATCCTAGACTTTCTCAATTATAGGATCAAAAAATAGAGATGGATAATGAAATGAAAGCACTCTTGTCGTTATGCACGTTGTCATCATCATTGAATACATTTTGCATAGCTATTAGAAATAGCACACTTGGTGGTAAATTGGTATATGATAACATATATGGAGCACTCTTGAGCGAATGGATTCATAGAAAGCCTATCGCTTGCACTCAAAGTGGAGATGCATATTTTCATGAGGAAGGAGATAAGGAAGAGAGCTCACACACTCTCACATTCAAAGAGGAGCACACACACAGATTGAGGCAAAGAAGAATACTCTTCTTCTTCTTCTTCTTCTTCTTCTTCTTCTTCTTCTTCTATTACATGAAAGGAATGTACAAGAATGACCTAAGAACAAGAATACAACAAGTGCAATATATAAAGTTCAGTACATAAGGAAAAAATATAATGTCCACAAATGAGTGAGCTAGCAAGAAACAAATGTGCCATCACTCTTGGTAGATAAATCTAGTACAGCTCAATGAAATATCCCTAACATATATCCGTGTGACCACTATACATGTCAAAGAAATGAAAAACTGATACGTGTCATCCTCGATCATCACATGTTGAGCTTGATATCTCAACGCTCCCCCTCAAGCTCAATGTAATATCCTCTAATCCAAGCATCTTCTGAAACTTCTTCAGCTTGCCTGGCCATCAACTTGCTCAACTCTCAAGACTTGCCTGAATTCTACCACATGATCATATTTGTCTCCAGTGCCATTGAAGAAATTCTTCATGGACTTAACCAATTGTGTAGGCCTCAAGGTACTAATTTGTTCTCTAGGCCTTGGCAGAGGAATTCATCTGCATTTCTTTGATTCCTTGGGTCTCTATGTATCTCATTTTTTATTCTCGTTCTTTCTCTTCCCAGTGGGGTAGCAAAGCTCACCTCAGGTGTATCTCTACTCCTATCCCTTTGAATTCCATGAGCTTGAGATGTTCCAGCTCCTTGGTGACAATAAGAAACATTAGATCTTGGTTGGGGAAAAGCAAATTCAACCTTCCAAGTGTAGGCATGCCTACCATGCTTTGACACCACAAAAAACCTCTCTACGGTATTGTCTAAGTAGGTCACTTTGCTTGGGGTATCTGGATCTTTGAATTCATATATGGTAAGCATTCCCACTTCATTAGGCTAGTCAAGTTTATGCCTCTAGAAGGCCTCATCCGTCTCTTGGTTTAGGAGCAAATCTATGCTCTTATTGTCTTGGGGAACCCATTTTGGAGTGATCACTCTAGTCAAGACTGATTTGCCTTGAGGGTTTCTTGGTGCTCTTCCTAAGTTCCCTTGTTCTATGTCACCTATTTGAGCCTTTGAGATTATATTGCCAAATTCATTTGTCCTATCTGGTTGGCTTGTGACCAAAAACATTGTTCCTTCTTTATCTATGTATGAACCATTTTTGAATTTGACTATTGGATGTTCTAGTCAGTGGGTTGATCTGGGTTTTTTACTTGGACAATGGATCTTCTCAGACTGTCCTCATAGATGTGAACACCTAATCGGTTGGTCTTGATATATTCCCATTGAGTCTTGTAAGGTCCTTCTGGTTTTTCTAGGTACACCACTCCTGAGCTACCCACGTGTCTCTCCATGCCATAAGACATCTCCGAGTCAATCATTTATGAACTTGGAATGTATGGGTAATTGCTCCACTACTGGGCACAAGACCTAGCTATATGGTTGACACTATTCTTCAATGATCTAATACTTTATCGATCTCTTCCTAGGTGTCTACCTGACCTCAGGTTCATATGCCCTATCGATTAGCCAAATGAACCTTGTACAACCACATTGCTGATTCCTTCATATCAATCACTTGTTACTTTTACCTTCTTTAGTATGTATTTTATTGTCTTTAAGTATGCATCGTAAGGATCACTTAAGTTTGTTGTACTTGATGTTCTCCATTCAATCAGATTAATTTCTTCTCCCTTAAGTTGTCCCTTGACTATAATTAACCTATTCTTGAACTTGAGAATTTAAAGGCTCTTTGAACCTTAGAGTTGTTATCATGCCCTTGATCAATCAGAACATCTAAACGCACTTGACCTAAGCTAGGAATGGACTGAGGGGGTTGAGAAATCTTCCAACCTCAAGTCACTTCTCCTTGCTGCACTTGTATGCTCAAGATGCATGTTCCCAAGCATGCACACAGTGGCACCTTGCTTTGGTATCTCCAAGAGCTCTTAATGACCCTATAAAAGTTCAAAGTTTAGCTCAAGCTTTTAACTTCAATCAACAAACAACTTGATTAAGAAACTTTTAAACACCCCCCCCTTGGTATTGTACAAAATTTTCTAGAGCCCCTAGGTTTCCAAATCCCACTTGAGGATCAACTTCAAATTACTCTATCTGAAAATCACCATGATCTTTGCAACAAGCTCTAGAGCTAAAAAAACGGATTTCGTATGAAAAAATTATGTCGGTTCAGGGTTCTAGGGATTAAAATAGCCAAACAAGACCTCTCATGATATTGGTGTAATGTTCTAAGGCCTCATAATTCTATAGGTAAAAGAGTTTGTATTTATGCCCAAAATTAGCCTCATTTTGTTTACAAATTTCTCACCTTAATTTTATCCAAAAATCTCTATCTATCACCATAGACAGGTGTGTGTCATGATAGACGGTTGTCTCCCGCGATAGACAATCTCTATTGTGCATGGCTGTCTATCATGATAGATGGGTGTCTATCACGATAGATGTTGTCTGTCGTCTGTCGTGAAGGCTATCTCTCGTGATAGACAGGTGTCTATCATGGGGTCTTTCTGTCGTGATGGACTGTGTCTATCATCTATCATGGTTTTGGTTTGTCGCAATAGACACTATCTATCGTCTATCATGGAATTCATATGTTATGATAGACGGGTGTCTGTTGCAATAGAGGGTGTCTATCATCTATCGTCTATCGTGGTTTTGGTCTATCATGATAGATGGGTGTCTATCATGATAGATGGTATGTGTCGTCTGTCATGAAGGTTGTCTATCGTGATACACAAGTGTCTCTCATGATAGAGGTGTGTCTATCATCTGTCGTGGGTTTGTCTGTCATGATAGATGGCTATCTTTCGTGATAGACGTGTGTCTGTTGCAATAGACGGGTGTCTATCATGGGTCTATCTATCATGATAGACAATGTCTATCGTCTGTCGTGGTTTTGTTCTATCGTGATAGACAAAAAAAAATGCAGATTTTTAGGAATTTTTTGATGATTTGGAGTGCTCTAATGGTGTGATTTATCATGCCATGCATGAAAACACAAAACATCAACTTTCTCTATCTATCGTGACAGACAAAGGTCATCATCTCGAGACCTATGCAGAAGTTTATCATACTTGCACAAGCTGCTAGAGATGATAATACAACCAAATCTTGCAGCAAAGGCTCAAAAACACACGAAAACAGAATGCACAATAGCTCTCTCTCCCTCTCTCTCACAAGAGAAATGAGGGGAATGAGCTGGGGAAGAAAATATGACCAAACTGCAAATTCAGCAAAGATGGAGATGGAGGTGGGAGATGGTGAGGATGATGATGGTCATGATGATGAAAATAAAAAAAATAATGAAAAATAAAAAAAAGTAAAGATATTACATATGACTCCAACATCACAACTCTACATCTTACCATCATACGCTTGTCCTCGAAGCTCTCTCCTCAGCAACGGCGCCAAATTTGGTCTCAGTTTAGTACAATGAAAAGTACCAACATGAGGAGATCCACCTCATAAGTATCAATCCGTGGAGACATGAGGACTAGTATGATGACTATGAGCAAGTGAAGGCACAAGTGCATGAGTGAAAGCACAAAAGCATGCACACACATATACACACACGTGCACACAAAGGAAAGAACAAAGAGAGGAACAATTGAGTGCTTTCTATTACTCGAGAGATCTCTTACAATAGCTCAAAACTCTAACAAGCTAACCTCAAAAATGAACTCTCTAGCTCTTTTTATAGTTTTTAACTAGCTTTTGGCCCTATCCAGACCTAGGGTCTTGCCTAGTTAAAAATTAGGTTGCAGAAATTATTTGAGGGCTCAAACGGAGTATAAAGATTATGAAAATGGATAGGTAGGTGCTTCTAATACTCCAATGGCAGGTATTCAAACTATTAGAGAATGAAGACTAAAGCATACTTTAGCTTGAGGGTGAGTTGTTGGAAGATCCAGCTTACACTATGCTTGAGAGGTATTTGATCTACATCAAAAAGCTATTGGTTGGATTGTGTCAAAATATCCATTGAAGTGTTATTTTATTATGCTCATTTATTGTATTTTTTTTAAGTCTTTTTTATGGATCATTTACCAATGTAAAATCCTAGAGCTCTATACATGTAAGAGGAGAAAGAGTGTATGTATATTGCTACTATGTAATGTTGAAGTGATTAGAACTCTTTATATAGACTCTTGAAGTACTCCATGATCTCTACAAGTGGAGTTTGAATTCAAATGAAGGCATGATTAGTTGTTGAAGAGAAGCGATTCACTTTCGTACAATCTAGGAACAATGAACATCTAATTTCATCTAATTTCATCTAATTTCATCTAATTTCATCTAATTTCATCTAATTTCATCTAATTTTAGGTGATTGATTGATTCATTGATTGTCAAGCTCAACCATCTCAAATTCGTGACATTTGAACTCTCTTTTTCTCTTTTTACATGTGTAAAGCTCTAGAATTGTACATTGATAAATGATCCATAAAAAAATCTTTAAAAGAATAGCATAATTAAAAGAACACTTCAATGTATATTTTGATATAATCCAAACAATAGCTTTTTGATGTAGATTAAAAAAATCTCAAGCATAGTGTAAGCTTGATGTTCAAAAAGCTCCCCCTCAAGCTAAAGTATGCTTGAGTCTTCATTCTCTAATAGTTTGAATACATTCTATACATTTAAATCTGCAAAGCTTTATTCCTTCAAGTGCCTTCATCATCATATGTGGTACTTGATTTTCAGTTGGAACAAAAGAAATGTGAGCTCCTTTGCCATGAGCTTCTCCCTGATGAAGTGCTAATGAACCTCTATGTGCTTGGTTCTTGCATAGAAAATAATGTTTTTTGCTAGATGCATGGAACTTACATTATCTCCAAATATGTGAGGTTTGGAGCTCACAAGTCCCAAATCTGTATACAATGCTTTTAACCATATTGCCCATTGAGTTGCTATGGTCAGAACTCTATATGTTGCTTCAATTGCTAATAAACTATTGGTTGCCTCTTGGAACTCCATGACACTAGCTTTGAACCTATAAATGCTAAGTAACCAGAGGTACTTCTTCTATAATCCATATCTACTACAAAAGGTGCATTTGCATTGATTTTGATATCCAAATTTGAAGAGCAAGGATAGAATATGCCTTCATTAATTGTACCTTTGAGGTACTTAGGTAGTCTCTTATTTGCATCCATGTGTGGTCATCTTGATGAGTGCATGAATTGGATTAGCACTCCTACACTATATGAGATGTCTACCCTTGTATGAGTAGCATATATCAAGCTACCTACCAAGCTTTGATACTCTTTAATGTCTTTAATTTTCTCACCTTCATAAACACTAAGTTTATGATTCATCCCCAAAGGCATACCTCCAGGTTTAGTGTTCTCCATTTTGAAATTAAGAAGTAGATTCTGAATGTATCTCCTCTTAATCAAATACATTCCTTTGTCTATGTACATTATGTGCATACCTAGGAAGAATGAGACCTCACCTAAATCACAAATTTTGAACTCCTCTTGCATATGTCTCGTGATCCTTTGAATGCCATTCAGATCATCACCTATTATAATTATGTCATCTACATATACACATAGATAGATAAACTCATTCTTATCCCTTTTGATGAATAGAGATGGATCAAAGTTACTAGATCTGAACCCTTGATCTTGAAGGTATGTAAGCAACCTGTAATTCCAAGCTCTAGGAGCTTTTTTCAATCCATAAAATGATTTCTTAAGTCTACAAACATAATAGGCATGACTAGGGTTTTCAAAACTTGGAGGTTTTGACATGTATTTCTCTTCACTTATCCAACCATTTAGAAATGCATTTTTGTTGGAAATTAGGTAGGCCCATTACTATTACCACAGGTCCAAGGTTCCATTGGTCCAGTATATACAACATAGAATCTAGCAATCTTCCAATATTGACAAAACATGAACATACCACATTTAATCATACAAATGATGAGACAAAGATAGAGAAAGATTAGACATGTCTAAAGTGTTATGTAAGCCACTGCTTACTCACACTATCATATATACCAATGTTGAATACAATGTGGGAGCAAAACTCTCAACCACTCTATGTGAACAAAAATAGATGGATGAGTGAATGTACAAATGTAACAAACATATTCAGATGTATGAACAGAAATTTGAATACATATGAGATGTGTAACCTAATAGGATGTAGAAGAGTGCATATGAGTGACATAAAGAGGAAGGATCATTCTAAAACTAATAATCAACAAACCCTCATCTAAACTTAGGCTATGGAAGATCCTAAATCAGACACGTGTGTGAAAAGACCACATACTTAAAAAAGTAACAAAGAATGCTAACAAGTTTTCTGTCAGAAATCCTCAAACTCATATGACCATACCTTCTCGAACACCTCATCCAAATATGCATAAAGCATATATGTACTGATTCTCTTGTACCTATGCTGAATAGGACTCCTCCTGATATGGATGCCACTTCCTCCATAAACTCCAAGCAGTACTTGTGTGCATAAAGAGAACATGTACCTGAATTCTTAACATAAGATGCAAATCTTATGTTAACCTCCATCTAATGTCTTTGAAGTACACCAAAATCTTCATGTAGAAGACATCCTTCAAATACATTATGTAGATGGATGATCCATACCACCAAGCTACTAATGACCAAGTCCTCTCCATGAGCAAGAGTGTGAACACACTCTTCTCCTCCAAGAAGAACTCCATAGCTGCTTTGAAACATGCTCCAAGATAGCACCATGGTTGCCCCATGTGCTAAAAGCACCACCTCTATTGAGGGACCAAGCTCCCAAAGCTTGTGTTCAAATAGGTATTGGATGAATATAATGAGCCCATGACTCTTCTTATATAGTGTTGAGTATACTTTGAAAAGCACTTGAATAAAGCATAATAAAGCACGATCGCTTATGAACAGAATCAATCAGGAAAGAATCCGTCGCCAAATCGTTCTATGATTGCGATCTGTTGTGCATGCTTTATTATAAAAGCATGAAGAAACAAAAACCTTCTTTGCTCTGTTGCATCGCGTGGCCTCTTTGGGAGAACGATGATGTATCCAAGGTGCTCGTGCCATTTTCTTGTAGAGGAACTAGAAGAAGCAACTATACATGCTATGTACAGTGTGAACAAAATGGACCAATGACCATGGGATATTGAGACCTTGACCTTGGGACATTGTTTTCCAACAATCCCCCCTGCAATGTCACAATGGTACAAACGAACTGGGATCTTACAAACTTCATAAGCTGCAAACTTCATAAGTCGCAAACCATCACAAGCTTCAAGCTTGTAGTCCTGATTTGACCTTGAAACCTTTTCTTCAAAAGTCTTCTTCAAAACTGAATTTGACTTTCCTTCAAACTTCAAACATTGAACTTGCTGAATATGAACCATAATACCTAAGAAAATATGCAACCTAGATATCCAATAGTGTACACATCAAGCAATCATTTGCTTGATAACAAATATAGCATGTACTAACTCTGAACTTGATATCTCCTGTCTTCTTAAACCTGAAAACATACACTAGGATCCTCATACTTGCATTTACCTTATGAGAGCTTTCTCAATGTACTTCTAATGTGTCATGTAAATACACTAAACATAATTAAGAACTGAATCCTAGAACCTGTGATTGATAACTCACAACTTAGTGTATTATGAACACTGCTGGTTCATCTCTGATTGTACTCAAGTCAACTCAACTCAAATCAACTGAAATCAACTCATGAGTCTCATCAAAAAATCTATGATGTCATCATGTCTTCATCCTTGTTCAATCTGTAAGTCTTTTATACCTCTTTCCTTCAGAATCTGATATAAACATAAATGTGTGCACCTTTGAAACATACCTCTCTGAAATATCAAGTTTCTCTTTAATAGAACTCTAGAACCTTCTCTGAACAGGAACACCTAACAGGAACTTTCTCCAGACATTCTCCTTCTTCCTTCTATAGGTATGACTCTGCATTCTTTTACATATGGCTCAAAATAAGTCTTCATGTTTCATCACCCCCTTGGATGATTTAACACTAGTATCTAGAATTCTTCAAGTATATCAGACTTTATGAAATCTTGAATGTCTTCCTTCTTTCAATAAATTTGATCGTTAGTGATCAAATACCTATATCTGGAACAAAAATTTTGAATCCTTTTTATTAGCACTGTAGATGCTAATGACTTTCACTGTTTTACTCCTCAGCTTCCCAAAATCTAGAATAAGGTTAGCTGATCTATCATAAAAACCTTGTTGAAAGCATTTTAGGAGTCATAACCTTTCTGCAACGTAACAAGTATCTTCTTCTATTTTTTGCAACACAAATCTGATAGAATCTGAACCTTTGACTTACTTCTTCCAATGCTAAGAACCTTATAAACAAAGGATAGACAACTGACTCATAAATACTCAAGATCTTCAAGATCATTCAAGATCATCCAAGATCATGTAAGATCTATCAAGATCATACAAGATCATCCAAGATCATCCAAGATCAATGATCTCTCCAACAAAATACCTGTGTAGAATCTGCTCTCATCAAACCTTCATGATTGAATGTTTGATTTGTTACCTGAATGTCTCTAAGTGTCCATGCTTCTCACAAAGTTGTAAAACTTTTCTTCAAATAAATCTTTCTCAAGAATCTGCAACTCCTACTTGAAACATAAGTGGACAAACTTCTCACCTTGAGAACTCCAAAAGTTGCAAGTATGGCGTACCTGGTATCATCGTGATGGTCTATTTTTACACCTAGCAGTTGAAGCTTCGCGATGGCGTGGGCCAATTGCGATGGCGGGGGATCAATGAGATCGTCGCGATGGTCCGTGACTGTCGTGATGGTTCAAGTGAACCGTCGTGATGGTGTGAGACCGTCGCGATGGTCCAGTCAAGCCGTCGCGATGGCATGAGCCAATCGCGATGGTGTGACACAATCATGATGGCATGACCCCATTGCGATGGTCCACCAAAATGATGATTTTCAAAATGCAACTATGGATTCGTGTGTGCGCAACGATCGCCTATGCTATGGTGAACTCGCTTACCAAAAATTCCAACTTTCTCAAACCATTGCAATGGTCTGACACCTATGACAGATTCTGACAGAAAGTGGATTTCTCACCTTTTGGAAGCTTTCCTGCTACTCTGGAGCACTGTACCTACAACAAAACTCAAAAACACACATGCACATACAAGCACAAAAGATCTCTCTCTCTCTCTCTCACACATGCACAAATGAGGGGAAATGAGGAGAATAGGTGGATATGGTGAAATTTTTTATTTTTTCAGAGTGGAAGAAGATGATGCAGTGGTGAAGAAGGAGTGTAGAGGAGATGAAAAACACAAAAAACTACTTAAAAACAACAACAAAAACTGAAATTTTTACCTTCCAACACCACTTCTTGCTATACTCTTACCATCACACATTCGTCCTAGACTTGATCCCCAGCAACAACACCAAATTTGGTGTTGCTATAGTACAATGGTAAGCACCACATTAAGAAGCTCCACCTCCTTAATGTCAATCTACAGAAGAGATAGGAGTGATATGAAGATCGTGAATATGAGATGTAGTGAGAGTGAAGGTGAGAAGCATAGAGATGCACACACACATGCACACACACAATGAAGAGACAAGCAAGACACAATGGAAGGTTGAAAATAGATTCTGTTACTCAAGATCACTCTTACAAGCTCAAGCTCTCACTAACTCATACAAGTATACACTAGCTAACACTATCTAACCTCAAAAATGAGCTCTCTAGCTCTTTTTATAGTTTTTTGACAATTTTTGACCGGTTTCACATCTAGTGACTGGCATAGTTAAAAAATAGGTTCTAGGTGCTATTTGAAGGTTTAAACGAGGTCTAAAAATAACCAAAATTGGTAGGCTCGTTCTACCTAAGCTCCTCAAGATTGAGGACTCTTTGACTTGCACAAAATGGAGCTACTAGATACAAACATGGTTGTTCTATGTTACATATGATACAAGAGTGATGAAAATCATTGTTGAGGGTTTTGGAAAAGTATTATAAAACATATTTCTTTGAAAAAATAATCCGCATGGCTCCCCACTACTTTGTTGTAATCCACATTCACATACTTCCTCGTTGTCTATGCCTCTAGCTACTGCCAACATACCGGTCCTCACATCTCCGCAGATTGACAATTAGGAGGTGAAAGTCCTCATGTTGGTACTTGCCATTGTGCTAGAGTGACACCAAATTTGGCGCCATTTTCGGGGAAACAGCTTGGAGGACAAGCGTGTGATGGTAAGAGGTAGAGAAGCGACGTTGGAAGGTAAAAAAATCACCATTTTTAGTTTACTTTTTTATTATCTCTTCATCTTCATCATCATCATCATCACCACCATCTCCTCCCATCTTCACCTTCTCAGAGTTTTTTACTTTTTGACTGTACATTCCCTATTTTCACCTCTTTTTCTTCATTCTTGGATGTGTGAGGAGTTCTGAGAGAGCTTAGAGCTGAAGCATGGATGAAATATAGAGATTTGCACCACTAAAACGTCAAAAAGCTGAGTGGTGGTATCGTAGAGTGACAAGACCTGCGTCTGGTATCGTGAGTGAGATATCTTGAGTTTGGTGAGACCTTGCATCTAGAGGCACATAGGAATGACAAGGAGAACCTAAGGTACACATATTTGCAAAAACTTTTGAATTTGGGTGTCAAAAACTCCAAGTATCATGTTCGGTTGAGTTTTGGTATCGCGATATCAAAATTCTCGTGTCTCGCAATACTTGTCGAGTTATCGTATCGTGCACACCCACTTGGGGTATCGTGATACCATTCTGGTATCGTATCGTCAAGTGATAGTATCGCGATCTTGGTCACCTCGGTGGTATCGTATCGTGTCGTTCACGGTATCGTATCATCGATCGAACACTATCGTATCGCATGCAAATTTGGTATCATATCGCCCACGTGGTATCGTATCGTGTATAAGGTGGTATTGTATTGTCCCTTACGCTGGTATCGTATCGTCAACAGACCAAGTATTGTATCATGACATTGGTATTGTATTGTGAGGTTGGTATCTTATCGTGAACCTGGTGGTATCACCTAGCGAGTGGTATCATATCATGAGGTGACTTGGTATCGTATCGTGCCTTAGATCCCTTGGTATTGTATCATCTGATATAGTAGTATCGTATCATGGAAGTTTGTATCGCCTTGGTGGTATCGTATCATCTGAGGCAGTATCGTCCATGGTAGTATCAGGTATCATGGAAAAAGAGGTATCGCATCGCCTGTTTTGAGGTACTCCTAGAGAGATCTTGTTTCCCTGTTTTAACCCCCTGAACCCTGAACTGATATAACTTTCTCACACGAAATCCATTTTTTGTGATTTTGAGTTCGTTGGAAAGCCTGTGGATTATTAGATATAGTATTTTGAAGTTGACCGTCAGGTTGGACTAGGAAGCAAGGGGTTCCATAAGATTTTGAGCAATACAAAGGAGAATTTTGGAGTTGTAGACAAGGCTTATGAACCTAAGATCAAGTAGACACATAGGAAGAGATAGATAAAGTACCAAATCATTTGAGACTAGTGTCAATCGGGGGCTCACAACTCAGTGGTTAGCACTATGTGCTGAGTTCATAGATGAGTGAGTCAAAAATGTCTTTTAACTTGGAGAGACTCTTGGCTTCTGAAGACATGCATAGTTTAGTACCTAGGGAAGGTTTTATGTCTATAGTGGAAGGGGAATATTGAATGTCTCTTCAATACATATCCACTAATGTGCAAGGAATACCCATCTACCTCGATGGTCTACACATGTCCATAGCAAGAATGATAAACACGACAGAATCTGAAAAAGTTCCAAGACCAGTTGTCAAGTATGAAGGTGGAGTTTACATGGACAAGATGGGCCGGATCTATGTAGTAACTGAAAACCCTGATCAAATTAATGATAGAGGATAATTAGAGGGACAAGGAACTTCCGAAAAATCTAACCAAGAAGAATGGGGACTACCCCAAGGGGCAAGTTTGTGGTGACTCAAGTTTTGAGAGGGGATTTGATACCTCAAGATGATTACCTATTGGACATATACTTGATCCATGGGTCTGACCTACTCCTCTAAACTGATTCACCGACACAAGGAGAAAACATCAGCCCAAAAACTATATACAAGTTAAGGGATCCAAAAAATCCATCTAGAGTTACTTACCTAGACCAAAATCAAAGGAGATATTGGTCTGTAGATGAAGTGGAGGGGTCTAGATTAAAGTACATGGATCTGCCTATACTCCCTCCTCGAGATCAGGCAACTACCTCACAAAACCCATTCCAAACCCAACGAAGAACGGAAAATGTGATGTCAAGACAAACGAGCCAACATAGTATGCCGAACAGACCTAAGGTGCAATCCACCATGCCAGGAATTAACTCCCACAACCAAACTAGCCAGAGAATGGGAAATATGAATAGAACCACCCTTAGGGCACAACCACCCCAAGGTGTAGGAGCCAGAATACACCTGATAAAATCAGCTTTTCCCATCATAATTTGATCCCCAGAGCCTGGTAGAATATTGAGATCAATCCAATTGGCCAAATGTATGCGAAATCGTTATGATGGCATAGGAGAGCCCTATGACCACATGGCACAATTCAAGCAGGTCTTGCGAGCGGAGCAAGTGGATGACTTTTTTGTGCAATATGAATCCTTTGGGCTAATCCTCAGAGGAATAGCCTTAACTTGGTTTCAATCCATGGATCCAAATTGCTTTGGCCATATCGAACAATTCTTCCCAAGAATTTATTGGGGAATTCACTAAGCCAGGAATCAAGCACAATTCCTCATCCTTAATACATAGTTTCAAACAAGCTCCTAATGAGACACTAAAAAATGCAGCACAAAGATTTAACCAGTACATAGCCCAATGCCCTGTGACAGAGAGACCTTCTCAGCAAAAAGTGATATCCCTATTTTTACAAGGTCTAAGCAATGGAACATTGAGAATCTTAGTATACATAAAACGACTGCAAACCCTAAGTGAGTGTCTTTCGGAGTGCATAGATTTGGAAGACAACTTAGCTGAGGATCTCAAAACCATACAAGATCCTACCAAATCAGAGGATACAAGGAGCAATGAGACTTCTAATTTGAGTTATGTGGAGGAAGTGGCAGAGTTAGTGCCCAAGAAATTAGGAGTACAAGGACAAAGGAACTACCAAAACTCTTCCTTGAGAGTTCCAATGTTAGGAAGTTGCACACATTGCGGTGGATATCATCCATCTCATGTCTGCACTAGAGAAGGATTAGGGTTATCACAACCTTACCCTTACAATAGAAAACCAACTCAAGAGCCTAACAGATACTCTTATAGTGGGCAGAAGTACACCAACCTCAACACCGTAAACTATCCAATGGATAGACATCCACGAACGTTTGTACCACCCCAATGTAGGCCATACAGATACCCCCGTAGAGAACAAGGCAGAGAAATTCCTAGGTATAACCCATGTACAGGACCACGAGGAGCAATTAGACCATATGAACATGGAGGATATGGCCAACCTCAACGTGTACTAGGACAACAACCACCCCCATCCATAGAGTGTAGTTCCAGGAAGGTATACCCAACTGGAAGGGAACCTAGAGAAAGCCCTAATACCATTGACACCTTTGATCAGTTCCAAAACATCAAATCAAGGTTTTGATCAGACCCAAGGAGAGTCTCCCTGTTTTGAGGCAAGATTGATGGAATATGACCAGAGCTACATGATGCAATACTATAATTATGAGGGACATGCAAACCCTTATGGGCCAGAACATGCAAATCTCATGTATACGAGTCCTCACCCTAGGCCCCAAGTGAAATAAACAGGACCACAAGTCCTTAGAAGACCATGTTCTAGATATTAGGCCAACCATGTCATTCACGAATGTCCCCATCCACTAGCTCCCGGACAAAGGCAGAGCGTCACAATACAAGGCTTTTGTCCTGAGTGTGGCAAGGAACAACTCCCAAGAGATTGTCCCAGGAATCCCTCTAGTGCACCCAAGGTTACACCTGTTAATGTAGTAGGCTTAGTAGGGGATCAAAGTTGTAGTGGAAATAATGTGGTTCCTATACAGGCAGTTACTAGGGCACAAGCCTTACAACAAGCTAAACTAGCCAAGCAATCAGAGCCAAGTGAGTTAGAAGAGCCTAGTAAGAGAAAAACAAGAACATGGAAGGATACTAGAGAGAAGGCCAACTGTAAGTGGACCAAAATGTTATCTGAACTAGAAGAAAGCCTGAAAGATGCAAAAACAAAAATAGAAGATATTACCTCTCAAAACCCCTCGCATGTCAAAACTCCATCCACACCACCTCATACCCAACCTCATCCCCACCCACCAACCACTGTAAATAAACTACAACCAGGATCTGTTCTTGCAGATCCAACCCCAGAACACTTGGACATGATGTTCAAGGCATACCATGCTCGACTTCAAGAAGGGCCAACACCTGCAAACCTAGACAAGAGCTATCCTAGAGCAGATTTAGAGATTGAACGGACAAAAATGTGCATAAAGATGGTGGAACTAGCTCAAGCTATGTTCGATGCCAATCAATTGTTCAATCAGAAAAATTCTATTACATCGGGTTTGCACTACCAGGGCTTACTAGATAGATTAGAGAAGTTGGTAAATAAACCACAAGTTTATTTACCTCCACAGGCTCAACGAATGGTTGAAAGAGAAAACTCATCACCAAAGAAAGTCTATGTTCCTGACTCCATAGATGATAGAGAATCTCTTTCAATTTAGCAACACACTCAAAAGTTCTTGCGGGAAATACAAGAAGAGAAATGGGACAAGGAGAAGGATGTTTCTCCTCCTATTCTTGAGATTGATGACCTTCACAATCAATTTCCACAAGATATTCCATCTATTTATGGAGACCAAGTAGAGAAACAAGGAGAAGAGAGGTTAGAATTTGAATCCAATTCTTTACAAGAGTTGCCATAGTTCACAGGCCCATGGGAATCTCAATCTCTCCAGGTCAGAGCTCCCACTATATTGATCAGCAACAAAGACTCGGTGGTTCCAAGAAACACTAAAGTCCTGAAGAACACTAAGGTTTAGTGTCATCTCGCTTCAGAAGAGCTGCTCAAAGTAAAACCTAAGTTATGGAAACATGTGGCAAAATAGGTTCCAGAACTTGATTCCAAAATGCCAAACGTAGGCTCTAAACAGAAAGTACCGGAGATACCTCTAGACAAAGTAGGGGACATGAGCGGAGCTGAGGAAGGTAATACTTATCTTCCAGTCACCTACCAAGGTTACACAACAAAAGGGATCATAGATTCAGGTTCTAGTGTTGTTATTGCAACCACCTCCTTGTGGAAGCAATGGGGTAAACCCGCTTTAAGACCAAGTATAATGAAGCTTCACATGGCTGACAGCCATGTGGAAAGACCTCTCCGATTTCTAGAAAGGATAACTCTAACCACTTGTGGTGTAGAGTTTGAGAACACCTTTGCTATATGTGACTTTGGTAAAACTAGTACCTATGAAATGATCCTAGGAAGACCCTTCCTATGACAACTGCAAGTTGTACAAGATTGGGGAACCAATTCCTTGTACTTGCAGCACTTGGTGGTAACAACCAAGGTCAATTTGAAGGATTACACCTTCCGAGATGTACCACCTATTGGAGTTTATTGACCTCCAAAATATAGCTAGAAGTAGGTGGAACCCCCTAGGAACAAGTTGACCTTCTCACAAACTTCATCACAAAAAATAAGTCATGCTTGTCTACTCACTCATAAGTTTTCTAAAAATGTTCTAACCACATATACTAGAGACCAAGAGCTTTCCAATGAGCCAAAGAACACTCAATTTGGATAAATATACAAGGCAATATGACCTCTGCAAGTTTGAGGTTTAATGGAGACCTTCAGCAGAAGTGAACCCGAGAACACACACTACTTGCAAAGAGTACTGCTCTAAGCCCACAAATCCAATGATTATGAAAATTGATAGTATGAAAGTAGACACTAGGAGCTTTCAAATGAGCTATCAAACATCTAATTGAGATATATAATGAGGGAGATAAAATCTTTGCAATCTCTCCATACAAAATTATAGCAGCATAGAGCTACACATATGACTCTCTTTGACTTCCTACAAGATCACGACTTCTCCCCTCTTTTTATAGCATGGGGAACTAATCTAAAACCTTCTTAATACATCTAAATTCGTGGTAGACACTTGGGGTGAGGTATTACATGACTCAATTTCTCAAATAAGTAAAGTATTGATGTACTTTGAGAACTAGCCACATTGACCTTCCACTAGGACATCACTGCAGCTCCCTTGTGACTCACTAATTTGACTCACCATGTTCTAGAACTCACGTGGTATTTTGGCTATCTTTTATGAATAATATGAGCCTTCTTGAAGTATTTGAAGACTTCCCAAAGGTATTGTTGGAAGAAGCATTTTTTGAAGAGAAATATTTGTAAAATGTCAAAAAATTGTAGAAATATTTATGCAAATGATGTAAAATTGAGGAAGAGTCTTCCTCATGTAAATTAGAATCATATGTATTTTTTCTAGAATTTTTGGAAGCTCTTTGATAGCATATTTTTAGATTAGAAGGGAAAAGGACCAAAAATCAAGTGTGAAAAGGGACACTTGAAAATGTATAAAAGATAATTTCCTCTATTTTGAGAGGGTTGGTTGTATTATTTTGCTATCCAAGTAATTTGAATAGCTCTCCTTGCAAAAATCGTGTTTCTTCCTTTCAAGTACTTTCTTTAGATTTGTTGAGTCTATTCTATGTGTATTCCATGGAATTTTCAAGCTTCTATTGTGTATTTCTGATTAATGTGTATGAAGAGAGGTGATTATTGATGTATGGAGTGAGGAAGTGCTGAAGAATAGAACTAGAGATGGAAATTGTCAATTTTCACAGAATCACGATTGTCTCCTCTGAAGGTTACAGGTATCATTTTTGAGATTTGACTTCATAATTGTGTTCTGCTGAGAAAATAACACACTTTAGGCACCAAGATCATTGGAAATGATGTAGTATTGCTCAAGATAATCAAAACCCTAGAAATTCTCTTCATCTTCATCATTTCTCAGAAATCAGTCATATTTCTTTTATTTTTTGGATTCCATCATCTAGAAGGGGTTGTGGTCTTTGTATACTTCTCGGATTGACAAATGTAAGATGTATTGTTGATTCTTTATGCTAAAATGATTGGAGAGGCCAACTCCAAAGGGTAACAACAAACAGGTATTTACATAATTTGAAACTTGTATCATACATAAAACAAATGTTCACAACATTCTCCCCCTCAAGTTTCAAAGGGTATTTCCTTCATGCCAAGAATATAGTTGAATCTTTGAAGCTTTGGTCCATCCAAGGATTTGGTGAAGATATCTGCAACTTGATCCTTTGTTCCCACAAAAGAAACTCGTACTTCATTGTTTATGGCCTTCTCTTGAACATAATGATAGTGTACCTCTATATGATTTGTTCTAGCATGAAAAATAGGATTTTTGTCATATGAATGCTGCTCAAGTTATCCCCATATATCAGTGGTACATCAACCTGCACAATCAAGTCATGAAACAAATTTTTAAACCACAAAACCTCAGTAGTAGCCAATGCTAAACCTCTATACTCAGCCTCTGTAGACAATAAAGCAATTGTAGGCTTTTTCTTTGAACTCCATGTTAATGTCTTTTTTTTTGCTATTACCACATGTCCACTTGTGGATCTTCTGTCATCTTTGTATTTAGCCCAATCTGCATCACTAAAGACTTTAAGAGTTAGATCAACATCATGACTATAAAATAATCCTTCGTTCATGGTACCTTTCAAATACCTAAGCACTCTTTTTGTTGCATGCATATGAGGTACTCTAGGTTCATGCATAATTTGTCACAATACTCCTACTGCATAGCATATATCAGGTCTAGTTTTTGTTGCATAAATCAAAGATCCTATCATGGATCTATATGCATTCATATCATGCAACTCATCATCTTACTTTGCACTCAGCTTTACATTACATTCTATTGGAGTAGAAACAAATTTACATTCCTGCATACCAAAACTTTTTAGCATGTCACATATATACTTTCTCTGTATCAACCACATACCTTCATCGACATACACAATTTCAATCCCAAGAAAGTATCTAAGCAAACCAAGATCTGAAATTTTAAATTCTTTTCCCAATTACCTTTTATCTCTTCAATTGCTTTTGCATCATTCCCTGTAATCAACAAGTCATCCACATAAATGCATACATAGGCACACATGTCATCTACATGCTACATAAAGTGCATGATCAACATGACTCGCTGTGTATCCTTGCAGCATAAGATACTTTACCAATCTTGCATTCTATGCCCTTGGTCCCTGTTTAAGACCATACAATGCCTTCATTAACCTGCATACATGATTAGGACATTTTGCATCCACATAACCATCTGTTTGTGACATATACACTTCTTCACTTAACTCACCATTAAGAAAGGCATTCTTTATATCGAGTTGATATATATTCCATCTTTTACTTGCAGCTAAAGCCAACAAAGTTCTCACTGTTGCCATGTTTGCTACTAGACTAAATGTTTCCTCATAGTCCAATCCTTGAGTTTGATTATATCCTTTTGCTACAAGTCTAGCCTTATATCTTGACACAGTACCATCACTATTTCTTTTAATCTTAAAACCCCACTTGCAACCAATTACCTTTTTTTTTGGTGTCTTTGGAACTAAATTCCAAGTCTTGTTATCCTATAGTGCTTCCATTTCTTCTCTCATTGCCTTCTCCCACTTTTCATCTCCTTTTGCCTCATTATAACATGTGGGTTCATTTTCCTGCTCAACTTTTGTCATAAAAGCATAATGGGTATTCATAAAAGATTCATAAGTATACCTTTGAGGTTGCTTACTCACTCTTGAAGTTCTTCTTACCTCCAATGTAGATGCTCTTCCTTTCTTATTAGGAACCTTTGATGATCCCTCCATACTCATATACACCACTAATTTCGTGTTCTTCATCATTAACTTCAATAGGTTTGAGTTTACCTTTACTTTTAACACTTGGAGGTGACTCTTGCCTTAATCTTCCATTGAAAGGTAGCTCTCTTTCTTCATCCAAACCACTTTTCTCATCACTTAAACTTCTTGTGGGTTGAGGTAAGCACTCATCTCCTTCACCTGTATCTTCTTCATCTCCATTTATGACCTGCAAACTTTTCTTATCTACATACCATGAAAGTGATTCATCAAGGTTTACATCTCTTGAAACAACCACCTTATTGGTATGAGGATTATAACATCTATATCCTCTTTGAGTATCTGCATAACCAATAAATATACACTTTTCTAATTTCACATCAAGTTTTGATCTCACTTCACTAGGTACATGTACATAACATACACAACCAAATACTTTCAAATGACTTACACTTGGTTTCCTTCCATGCCATACCTCATATGGTGTCAAATGATGAACTCTAGCAGTAGGTACTTTATTCATAATGTACACACTTGTGCTAACAACTTCAGCCCAAAAAGAATAAGGCAAACACATATCATTTAGCATGCTTCTAGATGCGTCTCCTATGATTTTATTTCTTCTTTCTACAACTCCATTTTGTTGTGGAGTATACCTGCATATAACTTCTCTTTTGATACCTTCATCATACAAAAAATCAGTAAAAGCTTGAGAGAAATACTCTCCTCCTCCATCGGATCTTAGCTTCTTAACATATCTTCCTGTTTGCTTCTCAACAAATGATTTCAAATTTTTGAAACAATCAAAGACTTCACTCTTATGTTTAATGAAATACACAAATCACATTCTACTATGATCATCAATGAATGATAGATAGTACTTATTACCAGCCAAAGATGCCTCTTTAGTAGGACCCCTATAAGATCTAGCAATCCCCTGCTTACATAGTTTGAATGCTTGAAAGGTTGTCTACTCTGCTTACCCATTTGACATGCTTCACAAAGATGCACCATATGTTGCTTAGTAAGATCAGGTAATCCTTCAACAATCCTCTTCTTTGATAGCTCGTTTAACCTGTGTACATTCATGTGTCCAATACTTTTGTGACACAGATCAAGCTCTGCTATTCGATGCATACCATAAGCGAAATAGTTTGTATGATTTGGATTTACCTTGAATGTAAAAAATCTACCTTGTTTTTGACCTCTAGCAATCAACCTCCTTTGCTTTGGATCCTCAATGAAGCAAGTTGCATGATTAAATATTATTTGAAAACCTTTTTCTACCATTTGACCAATTGACATCAAATTCTTAGTGATCGTTGGCACATAAAGTACATCCTTCAAGCAATTTGTCTTGCTCTTATCCTGCATAACAACATCTCCAATCTGCATAATCTTATGTGTTGTATAATCTCCTGTTTCAACATGACCTTTACATGAAGTATTTTGCATATTTGAAAACCATGAAGCATCATGTGACATATGGTTAGAGCAACCACTATCTACATACCATACATCACTATTGCAAGTCATCTTAGTTTCTATATTCATCATAAGAAGAGAATCATAATCATCACTTTTACCTTCAACTGCATAATTTCCTTGTTGTTTACCTCTTCCTAAATAGCCTCCTCTTCGATTACCACCTTGATTATTTTCATTTTGATAGCAATCTTTGGCATAGTGTCCATACCTTCCACATATATAGCAATTGTTGTTATCTTCACTCCTTTGTCTTTGATTGTAGTTGTAGTAGCCTCTTGTACCTTTAGTGCTTGATCTTCCTCTTCCTCTTGTGTTGAAGGAGCCACTTGAAGCCCCTTGATCATTGCTCCTTCTTCCTCGACCTCTATTTGAACCTCTTCTACCTCTGTTTCCACCTCTTGATGATCCTACATAAAGAGTCTGTCCTTGAGATCCTTTTTTATTTGAAGTAGAGCCATTTAGATTCATCTCCTCTGTGACCATGAGAGCAACAAGTTGATCAAAGTCTAGTAATTCTCCTTTAACATAAACTGAAGTAATGAATGGTTTCCATCTCTCATCATCCTTGAGTCCGTTGAGAGTATGTTCAACCAAGTCGTCGTCCTCCACATGAGCTTGAATTGATCCTAGTTGATCTGCAATCTCTTTAACCTTCAACAAGTAATCATTGACCGATGTCCTTGTATCTTTCTTTATGTTATTCAACTCATTTTTTAGTTGAATCTTCCTTGCTCTTGTACCTATAGCATACAACCTTTCCAATGCAAGCCAAACATCTCTACTTGTGTCTAGATCTTGTATGTGTCCTACCATTGAATCTTGAATATTTTGTGATAAAATGAATATAACCCTTTTGTCTCTTTCATTCCAAAGTCTAAACTCCCTCAATTGTTGCTGACTTGGATCCTCTAGTAATATAGGTTTGATATCTGTTCCATCAATCAAACCATACAAGCCTCTACCTTGCAAGTATGCTGTGATTCTAAATCTCCATGCTTGATAGTTGTTCTTATCAAGCTTCTCTATTTGTGCATGTTGATCGCCCATTGTGTAAATACTAAACTTCCTCCTTTGACCTTCCTTTTGGATATGTGTGATAAGAAAAAGTATGAGATTTACCTTTGTAATAAATTTTATGCACCTTTCTTTGCTTGGATGTTGCTTGAGATGCTTCCTTGCTATCTCCTTCTACCTTTGTGTGGTGTCGATGATGAAACTCTGCTCCAATAGCTTCAAATTCTTCATCAAGGTAGTATAACCTTCTCCAAGATTCAATTCCTTGCTCTTATACCAATTTTGGAGTTTATTGACCTCCAAAATATAGCTAGAAGTAGGTGGAACCCCCTAAGAACAAGTTGACCTTCCCACAAACTTCATCACAGAAAACTAGTCATGCTTGCAGAGCTTACTTTTCACTATTTATTCATAATTTTTGTTTTAATTCTTCTAACCACATATACTAGAGACCAAGAGCTTTCCAATGAGCCAAAGAACACTCAATTTGGATAAATATACAAGGAGATATGACCTCTGCAAGTTTGAGGTTTAATGGAGACCTTCAACAGGGGTGAACCCGAGAACACACACTACTTGCAGAGAGTACTGCTCTCAGCTCACAAAGCCAATGATTATGAATTGACAGTATGAAAGTAGAGACTAAGAGCTTTCAAATATCAAACATGTACTTTGCATATATAATGAGGGAGATAAAAGCTCTGCAATCTTTGCATACAAAATTACAGTAGCATAGAGCTACACATATGACTCTCTTGGACTTCCCACAAGATCACGACTTCTCGCCTCTTTTTATAGCATGGGAAACTAATCTACAACCTTCATAATACATATAAATTCGTGTTAGAGACTTGGCTGGAGGTATTACATGACTCAAGTGCTCAAATAAGCAAAGTATTGATGTACTTTGAGAACTAGCCACATCGACCTTCCACTAGGACACCACTGCAGCTCCCTTGTGACTCACTAATTTGACTCACCATGTTCTAGAACTCACATGGTATTTTGGCTATCTTTTATGAATAATATGAGCCTTCTTGAAGTATTTGAAGACTTCACAAAGGTATTTACATAATTTGAAACTTGTACCATACATAAAACAAATGTTCGCAACACCACCCCTATAGGGGAATCCTATCCACAAGGAGCAAGAAGATTCAATCTCTGTACATTCTAAAAGTTCATCTGATACATCCTGGATGCACAAAGATACTCATTTGTGGATGTGCAAGGTCGCAAAGGAAGAGTAAAAATGCCTAAACGCAAGATAAGAAGGAACTTTTCAAGGAAATAGACTAGTCAAAGACCCAGCCTGTACATCGATGATATTTCTAGATGAGGAACTTGAGCCTCATGGTTGGGTAGAAATCTTAGCCACCATGGATATTGATGTCAATGAAGAGCAATGGACACCTCATTGTGATAAAGAGGGGTATGATATTTCTGAGTTCATGTGTCAGCCCTTGCTAGAAGAATGTGACTATAGTGACTTCATAGAAGAAGAAGAGAATGATGAAGATCCAGAGTCCATTGTGATGGATAGTTGCCTTATTTCAGAGGAGCACTATCTAGAAGACATAGGAGTATTTACACAAAAAGAAGACGAACCTCTCACAAGCATCAAAGCCATAAACTCAAAGGATGGAAGTGAGGGTGCTCAAAAGAAAAAGAAAAGAAAAGTAGTAAAACAAGAAGAGGAGAAATCATTGTTCAAAGTACCAGAGAATTTCAAGGATTACGAAGTCGAGGACTGAAAAATTTTGGTACAAATCCCTAAGAGAGTGGCCACCACAGCAGAAGCGTATGATAACAAAGAAAAGACCAAAAATATCGTAGTCACCATTGAAGAGAACGAAGAGAGATGTGCGTACATAGGAGATGACCTAAGTAAAGAAGAGGAAGCAGAGTTGGTAGCCTTATTAAGGGAATATAGGGACGTGTTTGCATCGCACTATAGAGACTTGAAGGGAGTAGATCCGAAAATTTGTCCTCATACAATCCCAATGATAGCAGATGCCAAGCCCACCAAACATAAACCCTACACATATAATGACACTTATGCAGCCAAAATAAAAGAAGAAATTGATAGACTGATTGAAGCTGATTTATCTATGAGATTGAGCATACTGAATGGGTGTCCCCCATTGTAGTGGTGCCCAAGAATATTGCTCTAGAAGATCAATACAAAATGTCCTTTGCCACAAAGTGGGGAATCTTTGCATTTCGTGTGATGCCATTTGGACTCACCAATGCACCTGCAACATTTCAAAGGCTCATGTGTCATGTCTTCAAAGAGTTCTTGCGAAAAAGCTTAGAAGTATATGTGGATGATTTATGTGCTCATTCCCAAGAAAGGAGATGTCACATCCCAGATATCAGACAGATCTTTAATAAGTGTAGAGAATATTGAGTGTGTCTGAACCCAGAAGAATGTATGTTCATGGTACTATAAGGTAAAATCTTAGGTCATATTGTTTCTAAGAATGGAATATCTACAGATGAGGATAAAGTAAGAGCTATAACAGTGCTACCGAGGCCAAGGAATGTTAAAGAGGTACAAGCCTTTATGGGCCATTGTGGATATTACCGCAGGTTTATTCACATGTATGCAATCATAGCTAAACCTCTTTATGCCTTGACAAATTCCGAATGGAATGAGGAATGCGAAAATTCCTTCAATGAGCTGAAGAGACATTTGTGCACAACACCAATACTGACCACTCCTGATTAGAATAAACCATTCCATGTCCATGTGGATGCATCCAATCATGCAATAGGATGTGTGCTAGCACAACCCACAGGTGAAGGAAATCTAGATTTGCCTATAGCATATGCGAGCAGACAACTAAACGCAGTAGAACGAAACTATACAACAACCGAGAGAGAAGGCTTAGGCATGGTATATGTCGTAAAGAAGTTTAGACACTATCTATTGGCCAACAAGTTTAAGTTTTTCACTCATTATCAAGCCTTATTATATTTGGTCAATGAACCTTGCAATACCAGACGCTTAGTAAGATGGTTCCTCTTACTAATGGAATATGACTTTGAAGTGGTTGTTAGGAAAGGTAAGACCCACCTCAGAGCGGATCACCTTTCTTGCATCACTTTAGGAGAGCCACCACAGGGAGTGTTTGATGAATTGCCCGACGCTTATCTGTTCAATCTAGAAGTTGTTCCTAAATGGGCAAATAAGTTGGTATCAGTCCTAACCTTTGGACATGCAAATAAGAATGTAGAGACGAACAAGGATGAAATTTTATGATCACAAAACTATCAAATATTGGCAGGAATCATGTATAAAAAAGGATACGGAAGGTGTTCTAGCTTGTTGTGTCGAGGATAATAGTTGGTTGCAACAAGCCCATGAAGGATTTCTAGGGAATCACTATTCTAAACAACAAACATTGCAAAGTCTAAAACGTTTAGGAGTGTATTGGCCTAGTATGGACAAAGAAATTCATGAGTGGATCAATAATTTTCTAGTGTGCCAGAAGAGACCCCTTGTGGAGCATGCGACTCTTTATCACGTATCCTTAATTCCATATTGGAGTGCTCCATTGGTTGAATTCATGAGATCAGGAACATTATCCAATGAGGCTAGTCTAGCAAGGAAACAAAGCATGGAGCAAGAAGCTCAAGACTACACCCTCATAGGAGATAACCTATACCGAAGAGGCAAAGATGGTTATTTAAGGTTGTGTGTTCACAAATTAGACTATTTGAAAATCTTAGAAACTACCCATAGTAGTGTTGGAAGCGGACATTCTGGTCCTGAGCGAGTAATTAAGACTATTCTATTCTTAGGACTTTGGTGGCCCACTCTTCATATGGACGCACATACCTATGTGAAGAAATGTGATACACTCCAACGTGCACAATATCCAAGAAGGAAAGATGAAATGCCTTTGAGGCCAATGATGGGAGGACGTGCATTCTCAAAGTGGGGTATTGACTTTGTAGGTCCTATTAACCCCCTAGCTAGAAACTCCCATGCCGAATACATTATTGTAGCCACCGACTACCTTACAAAGTGGGTAGAAGTCAAGCCCAAAACAAAGAATGATGCTCAAACAATGGCAAAGTTCTTATTTGAGAATGTGTTCACGAGATATGGACTCCCAATAGAGTAAGTAAGTGATAGAGGTACACACTTCTTGAATGAAGTCATTGAAAATCTCCTCCAGGAGTCCTTGGTGATACATAAGAAGTCTGCCCCTATCATCCACATGCTAACGGTCAAGCCGAGAGCACAAACGAGATCCTATGTAATGTATTGAAAAAATTGGCGAATAATAAACACTCTGATTGGGATAAAAAACTTCATCATGTTGTTTGGGCTTACCGAGTTGCCTATAAAATGGTACCCAATGCCACCCCATTTCAGATGGTCTTCGGAAAAAATGTTATGCTACCATTGGACTTCCTAATCACAACTTTAAAAGTAGCACAAGAGAATGAGTGGAATGGACATGAGTTATCCTCTAGGATATTTGATCTAGAATGCTTAGGTGAGAAAAGAGTACGAGTGGTTGCAGGCATCTATGCTGCAAAGAAAAGGAAAAAGGCATAATTTGATGCACACATAAAGGATAAAGGACTGAAAGAGGGAGACCTAGTGTTGGTTTATACACTAAAGCAACATGCCCATAAATTGGAAAAAAGAGGATATGGACCCATGATCATTAATAGAATTTCCACTAGCGGTGCTATTCAATTGGCCACACTAGAAGGTGATGTCTTGTTGAGCTATATTAGTGGTTGTCGAGTCAAGCTATATCAAGAACCTCTTATAGAGAATATGCTATTGAGACTCAACACTGCTAAGAAGCAAAAAGAAGAAGCACAGGCAGAGGCTAGAGAATGCATTAGAAGAAATAAATTAAGATGCCTAGGCCTAGATATCAATCTTGAGGCCCAAGATACCATATGGCCATGTGTCAAAACCTCAAGTGCAATTGCTTCTCGAATAGTTGACCGACGCCCCTTTGTGACCATAGCGGTGGGACAAGGGAAGAATGTAAGGACTGTGAAAGCATTGACTGACTCATGTGCAACAATGAGTGCGGTTAGACTTTCCTACTGCCAAGATTTAAAATTGAACATCAATTCCATTGATGCCTATCTCATAGGATTGGGAGGTGTGGAAACCCCCCGTTTGGGTGAGGTAGAGCTTCCCATTTATCTTGAAGATGTTCCAATGAGAGTCAAAATGCTAGTGTATCATGATGAGGACCTTATAGAACCACTTCTCTTGGGTCAAGATTGGATCTTTGACCATGCAGTCAACTTAAATCTCAAAAGCCGATTTCTTCAAGTTTGGGTACATGAACAATGCATCATATTAGAAAAAGGTAACTGCATGAGCACAAATCCAAGTAGCACACATTATCTTAGTTCCTCTAGGCCCAATCTGAGCAAAGAAGATGTTGTATGTGTCAAAAAATCTATGATCCAGATGGACTCAATCATGGAAGAACAGTCTCAAAGGAGTGAGGCCCCCTCTTCTTTTTCAAAGACTACTACAGCCACAACAATTCAACCAAAGAGGAAAGCAAAATAGTACACATGCACAACTACATCAAATAGACAAACAAAGTGCAAGAAGAAAGAAGCTCATGGCACAAAGCAGATCTGGGTACGAAAAGGAGAGCAACCACCAGCTTTGCCACAACCATTCCCATTGAAGCAAGCCAACCATGCTAAAAGACATACCAAGAAACGAGGACAAGCTCAATCACAAGGTCTCTGACAAATTTGGGTACTAAAGCAATCGATGAAGGCTGACCATAATAACATACAAATTTTGGTGCCAAAGATGTTTGTTGCAGCTCAACAAGGACAAGTACACATGTTGGTACCCATGCCACTCTTCCATGCACAAACACCACTGATCTCCCTCACAAGAAAAGTCTCAACAAAGAAGCCAAGGAAAAATAAGGGTGAGAACGAGGCACAAAGAGCCACTGAAGATCAACTCACCTCTTTGACAATAATAAGAAGACAACCATCAAGAATATGGGTTTGGAAGCCAAAAGCACTAGTAGCACCCATAGACCCAAACCACGAGGGCTACAAAATTTAAGCAACCACTCAAAGATGAAGAAGTCCGAAGTGACCTATACATAGCCACACATAGTTCTAAGGTGGATCCCTATCAGGAGGAAAGATCAATTGTCATTCGAGGATCCATTGGATGCCTCCGACAAAGGCTACATCAACATCTGCAAGAAACATTGAAAGCCTCGACATGTAACAACTATGTGCCTTTGGCATAATCTTGTCTTTTGCACCATCAGGTCATGCATTTTCCAAAGTATGCATTATTATAGGGCCACCTTACACGGCTGTGCATAGACACAATTGAGAATCCCAGACACATATGACACATTGGACACATGTAAAATATTTTTTATGCTAACATCCTTCTCTTTGTTTTATGACATTGTTCCAAAAAAAAGGGAGAAGAAGAAAAAAAAGCATACTTGAAGAACTCCCATGCGAACCATCAACAAGGACATCCATCAATAGAAAGGCAAGTTAATCGTCAATCACCATGATGGGAGTACAACACGACGAGATAAACACCGATCGAGCTTTCACCATGGTAAGCACACTTTGACAACACTATAACCATGATAGATTAGGAAACCTCTTCATCAACACACCCTTGAGAACTTAGCTCAAGACCCAAATTCTTGCACCATACTTCTTCCAATGCATTACCCAAGTATGCATTCATAGGGCTACATTACAAGGCCGTGCACAAGGCACATGATATTTTCAACCTATGCACTAATGCATTTACCCATCAATCATTCTGGGCCACACATACTTGGCATCACACTATGAAACTCATGTTTCAAAGATTCAGGGGATATCAAGGGTACAACAAAAGTACGTATAAAGCAATTCATAGTCAACGGCTACTCAAGATCAACATTGACAACCTCTTTGGAGCAATTAGCAATCTTTGAAAGCACACTAATACTCCCTCCGGATCAAACCCAAGAAGAATTACATACAATGGGACTAGAACATGCATAGGCTCGCAAGGGAAAACTGAAGAACCAAAGAACCGACCAAGCTACATCTAGAAGATGGACTGCTCTTGTTGATACATGAAGGACACTACCTCTCAAGTAATACATGGAACACCTACTACAACAAGGGTCTATCAGGGATGATAGACTAGAGAGAGGGGGAAGTGTTGACACTCAAGGTCAAGCTCAAGCATGGAAGCACATCAAAGGAACTGGGCACACAAGAATAAGGGGATTGTAGGGAGCTCTAAGAGGCATATGTCAAATTTTCAAAAGAAATCCCTATAAAAATAGTGATATTTGTCACTAAAACCATTGTAAATATCATTTCACATTTTTGTAACTCCATTTTGTTGAAGCCGAGGAGTCCTCGTGCTTGAGGAGTATTAAAAGTATCATCCTACCAGTTGTCATAATTTTTAGACTTCGTTTGAATCCCCAAATAAGCCTTGGAACCTAATTTTTAACTAGACCAGACACTAGGTTTAGGCAGGGCCAAAACTAATAAAAAAACTATATAAAGGGATGGAGAGCTCATTTTTGGGGGAGCTTGTTGTAGATTTCAGCTTTGTATGAGAGTTCTTTTGTAATCGAATTCCTTCCATTGTTCCACTCTTTGCTCTTACCTTGTGTGCATGTGTGTGTATGTGTGTGCATGCTTGTGTGCTTTCACTCACGCATTTGTGCACTTCACTTGCTCTTGGTCTTCATATCGGTCCTCACGTCTCCAAGGATTGACAATTAGGAGGTGAAATTCCTCATGTTAATACTTGCCATTGTGTTAGAGTGACATTGATGCCTCTGACTACTGCCGTATGTAATGCCAATAGCTGTCAATCGTGATGGACAGAGATGTCCATCATGGCCTATCAATTGTGATGGATAGTGTCAATCGCGATGGATGGGTCCGTCACCAATTGATGGTGTCGGTCGTGATTGATGGTCTCAATCGCGATGGACAGAAGTTTTCGGATTTTTTTGTGATTACCTATCAATCCTGGGCCTATGAGTCATGATGGATCGTATTTTCATGGAGATGAGGTGTCAATCATGATTTCTCTATCAATCGCAATGGATAGGGGTGTCCCTCATCATGGAAATGTGTTAATTGTGATGGAAAGACAATCTATCACATGTGTGAATCACAATTGATTGATTTTTTTAGATTTTTGTGTAACTATGCATCAATCGAGGGTCTATATGTCATGATGGATAAGTTTTTGGCCGTGTCTATGTGTCAATCGTAAGTTTTGTGTTGATCGCGATGTAGAGGGCTATCCATCATGATGGATATCATTTTCCATGATGGACAGCAGTGTCCATCGGGGTTTGTCAATTGCCGTGGATAGGCAATCCATTGCAATGGACACTGTCAATCGTGATTGATGGTGTCAATCATGATGGACATCAAAAATGCAATTTTTTTTTAAACTCTTGTGGATTTGTGATATGCAAGGCCTTTAGATCATGAATATGCACTTAGTTTTACCAAAAGGTCATTTTTTCTGTCAATCGTGATTGACAGAGCTCAATGCCTTGGGACTTGTGCAAAGCTTTTTCATACTTATGCAAGCTGCTGGAGATTACGATATAGTCGAAACCTATAAGAAAGGCTCAAAAACACACAAAAGCAGAATGCACAATAGCTCTCTCTTCCACTCTCTCACAAGTGAAATGAGGGAAATGAGGTGCGAAGGTGATATGACCAAAAAAACTGAGAATTCAGCAAAGATGGATGGAGGTGGGAGATGGTGAGGATGATGATGGTGATTATGATGGTGAAGTAAGAAAGAGAAAATAAGGAGAAGTAGTGACATTACATACGACTCCAACATCACAACTCTACGTCTTACCATCACACACTCGTCCTCAAAGCTCTCTCCCTGGCAATGGCGCCAAATTTGGTGTGACTCTAGCACAATGGCAAGTACCAACGTGAAGAGATCCACCTCATAAATGTCAATCCGTGAAGACGTGAGGACTAGTATGATGACTATGAGCAAGTGACAGCACAAGTGCATGAGTGAGAAGCACATAAACATGCACACACACACATGCACACAGAAGGCAATAACAAAGAGAGAAACAATGGAGTGCTTTCTATTGTCCAAGATCTCTAGCTTAAATCTCTAACAAGCCAACCTCAAAAATGAGCTCTCTAGCCCTTTTCATAGTTTTTGACTAGGATTTGGCCGTGTCAAGACCTAGTGTCCATCCTAGTTAAAAAATAGATTCTTAGGCTATTTTGTAGGCTTAGATGAGCTCTAAAAATTATGAAAATTGGTATGTAGATACTTCTAATACTCCTCAAGCTCGAGGACTTCTTGGCTTGCATAGAATGAGTAGGAATTAATAAAGAAATGGTATTTACAATGGTGTGAAGTGACTAAAATCATTATTTGGGAAATATTTCTCCTTGAAAAAGTATGTGGCTTACTTGTCGGATCTTTGTTGATTGCCTTGCATGCTTGGTCCTGCTTGGCTCTCCCTTTGTTTTGACTCCCTTTGGTGGCTTCCTTGTCTTGTAAGGCCCTGAATTCCTTGACTACTACCAACACCCCCCCCATTTTCGTCATCCCTGACAGACTCTTGTTGTTGGGAGTGCTTTATGTAATACTGGACAACATCGGTGGCGAGGTCATGTTCCTGAATGCATAGTCCTCTTGCCAAGTTTGTCATCATGTGATCCCAATCAACTCGACCTAGAATGTCTGGATGTGGCAACTGTAATTGATCTACATGTATGGCTTGTTCTACTGCAAAGAGATGTAACAAATGTGTTGGTTTGGGAATGAAAATTTCGGCATTGTATTCCTAGAACATGGTAGAGAACATTTCTTCAAAAGTCTGCTTGTAGGAAGCATGTAGATACTTGATTCATGCATGCCATATGTATATTGTGTTTACAAAGGGGGTTTGGGTCAATTCATATACCAAATCTCGATTGCCTTCAAAACATCTAGGGGCTAAAATGTATGGAGCTTGAATTTTTTGAAAGGCCTTGAATACTACCGTCATGAGCTTGAAGATCTTCATACACACCTTTGCTGCAATGTCAGAACAGTGTTGTATGGTAGAGATCATGTACGCTACAATGGGTGATGCTTTGGGTGGAGCAAAATATGGATAGCTTACCCAATCTGAACACCCTTTGTTGTTGCATACTTTGATGGCAAAAGCTTGCCAAGATCTATGGCAGACCACTAGGCAATAACATGGGCTATATTTAATATAGAGTGGCATAGTGGCCCTTGTGCACATCATTTTTGGGTATTCCATTAACAGTCACTCACATCGAGTAGGTTGAAAAATTGAGCCTGCTCATGCATCTTCTGGTAGATCATCTGGCTCAAATTGAGTAGCGAATGTTAGTTCTTTGCCTATATGTCTCTTAGTCTCATCATTATAATCTACTAACAAGACAAAATATGGCATATATTGTGTTTCATATGTAGTAATGAGTCTCTAATGAGATAGGTTTTGAAAATTGGAGGACTTAAGAATTGTATATTCTAGATTGGAGAGCGACCAAATTTGTACGACTACTCTGTCATCATGGGTTTGGTCGATCTGCTCTATCCTCCTTAGCTAGTCAGGTGCTTCTATCTCAAAGGTTTCTTAGTCATCAGCAATGGCATGACCTGCGGGTACGGGCATTGGCTCATATGGTTCTTCAAAACTCTCTTCGATTGGAATCTCCACCACTGTTTGGGTTCTAGTTCTTCAATTGGAGAGCGTGGTCTTTCATATGGTAGTAGTCTTGCTTGTAGTTCTTTCACCTGTTTCCTTAGGACTTCCACTTCCTCTCTAGACTGAAGGGGAATGGTTGGCTTCTGTTGAGATGTCTTGATAGTACCTAGCTGATTCTTGAGGTTTGCACATTCTGATTCCAGCTTTTCATATGACTCTAAAAAGTTGGCGTGTTCCTCGAGTAGTATCCTTATTTCTTCGCAGGGAACAACTCGATACTTTCTAGGACTAATCTTTATACCTAAGGTACCTTCCATAGCAGCTTTAAGATTGTTCTAGTTTTGTTGTTGCAATCTCTTGTTCTCTTCCAATGCCAAACATACATGCTTCCATAGAAGACCTAGATTTCTTCGTAGTTTAGCATTGGTTAGAGTTTGCACTTGGAGCATGCTCTCCAGTTCTTTGACTGCTCGATCATCGACATTTGACATCTTAGTCTCTAGTTCTATGTGAGCCTATTGTAAGGTGGAGTATTTTGCCTAGAGTGTTTGGTTGTTAGATTCCAAGGCGATGACTCTTGCTTGTAGTCTCTCCAATTTTGCTTGATAGGCAGCATTCCGCTCTTCCAATCATTGGTACTCTTGTTGTAGTTGGGATACACATTGAATTATTGCAATAAATGTACAATGTACAATATGAGATGCAAGAGAGATGGGTTGGAATGTAAGGGGAATGGGAATGGGGATGGGAATGCGGATGGGAATGGGAATGGTGGATGCAGTGTCAAACAAAGAGGTGGGTGCAGGTGAAGGTGGTGGTTGGGGAATGGGGGATGGTGGAATTGTGGGGGGAGGGGGAGGTGCGGTGGATGGTGAAATGTCCATAGGATTGGATAGTGTGGTATGTACGGGAGCTACCATATAAGTGGGGATGGTAGGTGAAGTGATGGTGGTGTGTGTGTAAAGTGGAGTGGAAGTGAGTGTTTGTGAGCCTAACACATGTGGTGTGGGGACATGAATGAAATTTTCCATAAAAGACACGTAATGTGGTGGGGCTATGATTGCTATTGACGTGTAGGGAACGATGGAGGAGACAAATGGAAAATAAGGACCATGGGGAAGGGGTACCTAGGAATGGGGGTATACAAGGATGCCTAAACTACCTTCAGTGGATCTTGGGTGTCTGGCCAAGCTAGGTATCATGGGGTGTCCAATAATGAGTTCGTCTGAAAAAAATGGGGAAGTGAGAAGAGGGTTGGTAGTGGAAGAAAGGAGTATGGTCTATGTTGGAACAATATGCTTGAAGTGGATATGATCTACATCAAAGTCATCGTTGGAATGATGGCACATATACTCATTGTAGAGTTTTATTTACATGCATTTGATGTATTGAGAGTTTGATCATAGGATCACCCTCTTGTGTAATTCATAGAGTATTTCTCTTTGTAAAAGAGAGGAGTAAAATGCATAGAAGCCACGAGTTAGAAGTGGTTGGGATTGATTCTCAATCAATCAATCAATCAAAAGGTAGATGAGATTTCAAATTTCTCTTTTCCTAGATTGTAGGAAATTATTTCAATCAATCTAAACTTAGAAATCCGCCTAATTTCGAATTCATATCCTTGCAGAAAAGGCCTCACCATGTAGTCAAGAGTCTATATAAAGAGTCCATAACATTTGTACACTAATGAGGATGATGATTTGAAGCAATACATATATGTCTTGCTCATTGCTTGGTGCCACTTTAGTTTACTGCTCTTTCTTCCTCAAATTGAGTTAACTTGTAGAGAGTGCTCCTCTCTATAGAGCTCCAGATACAATGATTAAGGTCTTATTGGAAATGTATTACTGTCTAGTTTATGCTTACGAATTGTGAGAACATTTGGTTCATTAATTTCATAGAAATTCAACATTTACAGTCTCAGGGTCATTCTCTGCAACACACTGAAATTTTGGGATGATAGTAGTCCAGTGTTAAGGTGATTTCACTTTGGTGTGCAAGGGATGCTCAAGAAAGGTCATACATAGTCAACTCTTTTTTTTATTTTCTATTATCACATGTTAGAGGATGCAAGATAACTTGGGATGCCTTAGAGACTTTCCTTTCTGCTAGTACAAAGGCAAGGAAGAAGCATCTTTGGAATGCGTTCAACCAAATGAAGAAGAGTCTGAAACAAACCATCACTAAGTTTGTTACAATGGTCAAGGAGGCAGCTCATCAATTGGCATCCATTGGAGAGCTGATTAAAGAAGAGGCCATCATGAGGCAAATTCTCAATGGGATTAGAGGTGACAAGCAATGACAATCTTTCACCACAGCCTATGATCTCATCATGGATGTGTAAGCTCCAGACTTCAACATCTTTCTTAGACAACTCTTCAATCAAGAGGCCAAAAATAGCATACAAGCCTAAGTATTGGCTTGAGTCCCACAAAGTCATAGAAAAAGCTTTAAAAAGAAGACCATGTAAAGTTCACTTGTGAACTACCTCTTGTAATTTTTTGAAGAGTTTACTTAATGTAAAAGTAAGAGAATCTTAAGTGGTTGAGTCCACATGATCAAAAAGGGAAAGAGGAGCCATGAATTTGTGATTTGTGGTAGGTATAGAATCAAATCAATCATTGATTGATAGGAGAGTGATTGAGGGAAGTTAGCCTCCTAAACTCAACTATAAATAGATGGCAGTTTTAGTCGTGGTTAGAGAGACCTATGTGAAGACCTCCAAGAGCTGAGCTTTATGCCATATCAAGGTGTGATTACAAGGCACACATATGTATCAGTAAGTCCATTGTATTGTACAAGCAATATACTTTCATTTTCATTATCATTTGGGTTCATATTTCCATGTTCTTGTGAAGTGTACTACTCACTGCCATGTCTCTCAGTTTTCTCAGTCAGATTGCAGAGATTGTTTCTCTGAGCTTGGTGCATTATTTTCGGTGATTTAACTTGTTAAAGTTAGCTCTATAAGTCTACTATATGCTCCCAAATTTTCATGTCATTTGGATTTTTCAATATTCAGTTATGTTCAGTTGAAGTCAATAGTATCTGTTCATCTTCACTTCTCTATCAGGTACCCGACTTTTTTACTCACCTTGTCAGAGCCATTTCTCAGTGGTTACTTATCTAAATTCAGTGATTTAAAACTTTTTGGGTTCAGCTTACTGTCTAGTATAACAATACAAATTTTCATAATCATTGGATTCCTACATGTTGAGTTATGTTCATTTTTTTGCTCACTGGTCTCAAATTGTAGCAGCCCGTGAAAATTGGGATGATGTCATCACTTGTTAAAACTCATTCTTAGTGTGTGGTTTATTATTTTTGATGCGATTACTCTTGAAAGTTAGCTCTTTAAGCTACCTAGACTTCCCCAAGAGGAATTAAGCTAATTTCTATTGTGCTCAGAGAATTATGTAAAACACTAGACAGTTGTATGAACCAAGAATAGCAAGTTTTCACCTCTGAGCTAACTCCAACTTATCTATTTTGATCTATCTTTTTGAGAGTGATCTTCCAAGGTACATAGGGTGTCTAATACATCCATTGGAAAGCTAAAAGGGCCCACCATATACTCCTGGAGTTCAATTGGCTGGTGTATATCAAGGATTTTGCAACACCTCTTCATCTTCAAGCACATACCTATCCATCTCTTCACAGTGGTATCAGAGGAAGGTTGGACAACATGGCAGATGGATTTCCTTCATCAATTGACAAATTGGACAGAGGTAACTACTCAGCTTGGTCATTAAGAATGGAAGCTTATCTCCAAGGTAGAAGTTTATATGGTTATGTGGCTGGAGATGAAGTTATGCCAAGTTTCAGGAACAAAAGTCAACCAACACAAGAAGAGCAAGAAAGATTGAGCACATGGTGCTCCAAGGATGCACTTGCAAGGTCTTATCTCCTCAACTCTATCTCAGATTTTTTGTTGCCTCACATTAGAACTTGTAAGACATCACAGAAAGTGTGGGATGCACTTGAAGCTTTCTTTTCTTCAAGTACCAAAGCTAGGAAGCATCAACTATGGCTGGATTTCACAACTCTCAAGAAGGCTCCCAAACAAAATGTGACTGATTTTGTCACAAAGCTCAAGGACATAGCGGATCAGTTGGGAAGCATTGGAGAGGTACTAGATGAAGAGCAAATTGTAAGGCAGGTCATCAATGGCTTGAAGGCAGATGACAAGTGGGAAGCATTCACCACAGCTATGGATTTGTACATGGACATGCATGTACCTGATTTCAATACACTCATTGGACTACTACTTACTCAAGAGGCAAAGCTTATAAAAAATGAAGAAAGCTCTAAAGGTAATCAATCTTCAGCTTTATACACTGATAAAAGCAAGTCCAAAGATAACAAAGGAAAGGCAAAGAAAGTGGATGATGAATCAGGTACATTTCAAGCTAACTATGCAGGTAGAGGAAGACATGGCAGAGGTAGAGGAAGAGGAGGTAGACAAGGCAGGGGGAGATCCCAAGACTCCAACTCATGTTCTATTTGTGGATTAACTAATCATACAACTGAAAATTCCTTTAGGAATTCCAGGAATCAAAGAGGCAGAGGATACAATAGAGGAAGTTATGGCTACTCAAGAGGAAGGTTCAACAATTATCATGGCAACTACAACAACTACAATCATTCAAACTATCAAGGAGGCTACAAAGGAAGGAGAGACTACAATAACTACACAGAAGACTCAAACAAAGAGGATTCATTATTGATCATGAACATGGCTATGCCACAAGGTAAATCTGATGAGCATGTTTTCTACATAGATTCAGGTTGTTCAAATCATGTGGCAAGAAATGTGGCACTCCTATCAGATTTAGAAGATCCAAGGAATAAGCATGAGGTACAAACAGGAGATGACACAAGACATCCTGTGGAGAAAATAGGCAATGTCAAAGCACCTGATGGAAACATCAACCTACTCATTAAGGTACTCTATGTCTCTACCATTACAAAGAATTTGATAAGTGTTGGGCAGACAGTAGAGAAAGGGTTGCAAGTCAGGTTCACAAAAGCAGGAGCATTTGTTGAAGATCCAAATCAGAAAAAATGCAAAAGGTGAAAAGATAGGTAGATTGTTCACATTTGAATTACAGAACACTAGAAACATTGCTCTCTTTAATTATGGTAGTCAGACACTCACAGAATTGGAAGTATGGCACAAAAGGTTAGCACATATTGGTGAAAGGTCATTAAAGCAAATTTGCAGGGACCAAAGTGTACTTGGACTCCCTAATTTGTCAAAACAACATATGATTTATAAGTGTAGTGCATGTCAATTTGGAAAGTCTCACAGGTTACCATTCATGAAGAAAGGTTATATGCATGGAGATCTCTTGGAGTTGGTTCATACAGATGTATGGGGACCTAGCAAGGAAGCTTCAATATCTGGATCAAGGTATTATGTCTCCTTTATTGATGATTGCAGCAGATGGACTATCCTATTCTTTATGAAACACAGAGATGAAGTTTTTTCATGTTTCAAAAGATATTTGGCTCTTGTGGAGAATCAAAAAGGTAAATCACTAAAAAGGCTAAGGTCAGATGGAGGGGGAGAATACTTCTCCCATGAGTTTGATTCGTTTCTTCAAGAAAGAGGAATCAAAAGAGAGGTAACTACAAGGTACACTCCTGAGCAAAATGGAGTGGCAGAAAGGAGGAATAGGACAATTGTTGAAGCTGCAAGGTCCATGTTAAATGAAAAGCATTTACCTAATTACTTATGGGCTGAGGATGTATCTACAGCCACTTACTTGATTAACAGGTTGCCTTCAAAATCCCTTGATGGGATGACTCCATATGAGGCTTGGAATGGAAGAAGACCAAGCTTAGATCATTGTAAAATTTTTGGATGTATTTCTTTTGCTCATGTTCCTTCACAGGTTAGAGGCAAGATGGATCCAAAGGCACAAAGGTGTGTATTTATTGGATATGACAACAATCAAAAGGGCTACAGGTTATACAACCCTACCAACAAAGGATTCTTGGTAAGCAGAGATGTATTTTTTGATGAGAACAATTCATGGTATGAAGATTCATGCAAGAAGGTCAATTTACCATATAATCTTGAAGAAGATTTTTCCAAAGCTTGGTAGAGAACAACCAAAGATTGAAGAACAAGACACCTCAAAGGATGATGAAGAATCTCAGATGGAAAAGATCAAAGCATGGAAGTCTAAAGGTAAAGCAAAATTGGAGGAACTTGGACATGAGGCAGAATCATCACATCATGGCCTAAGAAGATCTATGAGGGAAAAGAAAAAACCAGAAAGGTATGGGTTTGACACCTCATTAGTAACTAAACATTCTATCTACATAGCACACGACATAAACCAAGAGGAGCCATCATCCTTTGAAGAGGCCAAAGAAAAATTAGAATGGAAGCATGCAATGAAGGAAGAGATTGAAGCACTTGAGGAAAATAGCACTTGGGATTTGGTGCCCAAGACTTCATCCATGAAGGTAATAGGCTCAAGATGGGTCTAAGAACTCAAGAAGAATTCTGATGGTTCCATTAACACGTATAAGGCAAGGCTTGTAGCAAAAGGCTTTGCACAAACTCAGGGAATTGATTATGAGGAGACTTTCTCTCCTATGGCAAAGATGCCTACTATTAGGGTTTTGCTTAGTATTGCCTCTTCCAAGAATTGGAAGATACTTCGACTAGATGAAAGAATGCATTCTTGAATGGTTGGATAACAGAAAAGAGGTATATATGGCACAACCACCTGGTTTTGAGAATCAAGTTTATCTTGATTATGTGTGTAAACTTAACAAAGCATTGTATGGTCTCAAGCAAGCTCCAAGAGCTTGGAATTTCAAGCTTGTTTCATTCTTGCAGGACAAAGGCTTTCAACCAAGCAAGGCAGATCCTTCACTCTTTATTAAAAAGAGTAATTCTGAGGTCATCTACTTATGTGTATATGTAGATGATATTATATTGACAAGAAATGATGCAGATGGTATGAAGAAGATCAAACATCAGATGAGAGAAGAGTTCAAGATAAGTGATTTGGGTTCACTTACCTACTTCCTAGGCTTGGAAGTTGTCTACAAAGATCATGGTTTGTTTCTCACTCAAAGAAAGTACATTAAGGACATGTTGGCAAAATTCAAGATGCAAGATTGTAAGATTGCAGGTACTCCAATGGAGGTCAATCACAAATTGAGCTCACATGAAGGTGAACTCATAGAGGACATCACATCATATCAAAGTCTAGTGGGTAGTCTCAACTATGCCACATTGACAAGAGTAGATATATGTTACAGTGTGAGTGTGCTAAGTCAATTTATGCACACACCAAGGAAACCACATATGGATGCTGCCAAAAGGATTCTCAAGTATCTCAAAGGAACCATAAATGAAGGACTTTACTATCCTTATGTATCTGATTTAGGTTTGAAGCTATTTTCTGATGCAGATTGGGCTGGCTCCAAAGAAGATAGAAGGAGCACTTCAAGTTATCTTACCTTTGCAGGTTCAAAGCTTATTTCATGGTCATCCAAGAAGAAACCCACAGTTGCTCTCTCTTCTACTAAAGCTGAATATAGAGGTCTTGCCATAGCTACTCAGGAAGCTATGTGGCTGAAGACATTATTCAAAGATCTTGGATTGGAGTTTGGAACTCCAACTATTTATGGTGACAATATGAAATCTATTCATTTGGCTGCTAATCCTATTTTTCATGCAAGGACTAAACATATTGAAGTTCATTATCACTATGTACGAGAAAAGGTTCTAAGCAAAGAGATTCAAATATCATATGTGTCCACTCATCAACAATGTGCATATATTCTAACCAAAGCATTGGATGGAACAAAGCTTTGCAAATTCAAGGCTATGATTTATTTACAGGTAATCTTGGAAGATTGAAGACCTCAAGCATACTTGGCTTGAGGGGGAGTTGTTGGAGCAAGTCTATGACAAGCCTAAGTATTGGCTTGAGTCCCACAAAGTCATAGAAAAAGCTTTAAAAAGAAGACTATGTAAAGTTCACTTGTGAACTACCTCTTGTAATTATTTGAAGAGTTTACTTAATGTAAAAGTAAGAGAATCTTAAGTGGTTGAGTCCACATGATCAAAAAAGGAAAGAAGAGCCACGAATTCGTGATTTGTGGTAGGTAGAGAATCAAATAAATCATTGATTGATTGGAGAGTGATTGAGGGAAGTTAGCCTCCCAAACTCAACTATAAATAGATGGCAATTTTAGTTGTGGTTAGAGAGACCTATGTGAAGACCTCCAAGAGCTGAGCTTTATGCCATATCAAGGTGTGATTACAAGGCACACATATGTATCAGTAAGTCCATTGTATTGTACAAGCAATATACTTTCATTTTCATTATCATTTGGGTTCATATTTCCATGTTCTTGTGAAGTGTACTACTCACTGCCATGTCTCTCAGTTTTCTCAGTCAGATTGCAGAGATTGTTTCTCTAAGCTTGCTGCATCATTTTCAGTGATTTAACTTGGTAAAGTTAGCTCTATAAGTCTACTATATGCTCCCAAATTTTCATGTCATTTGGATTTTGCAATCTTCAGTTATGTTCAGTTGAAGTCAACAGTATCTGTTCATCTTCACTTCTCTATCAGGTACCCGACTTTTTCACTCACCTTGTAAGAGCCATTTCCCAGTAGTTACTTATCCAAATTTAGTGCTTTAAAGCTTTTTGGGTTCAGCTTACTGTCTAGTATAAGCTGACAAAGTTTTATAATCATTGCATTCCTACATTTTGAGTTATGTTCATTTTTCTACTCACTGGTCTCAAACTGTAGCAGCCCGTGAAAATTGGGATGATGTCATCACTTGTTAAAACTCATTCTCAGTGTGTGGTTAATTATTTTTGATGAGATTACTCTTGAAAGTTAGCTCTTTAAGCTACCTAGACTTCCCCAAGAGGAATTAAGCTAATTGCTGCTATGCTCAGAGAATTATGTAAAACACTAGACAGGTGTATGAACCAAGAATAGCAAGTTTTCACCTCTGAGCTAACTCCAACTTATCTGTTTTGATCTATCTTTTTGAGAGTGATCTTCCAAGGTACATAGGGTGTCTAATACATCCATTGGCAAGCTAAAAGGGCCCACCATATACTCCTAGAGTTCAATTGGCTGGTCTAGATCAAGGATTTTGCAATACCTCTTCATCTTCAAGCACATACCTATCCATCTCTTCACAGTACAAAGGCAAGGAAGAAGCATCTTTGGAATGCGTTCAACCAAATGAAGAAGAGTCCAAAACAAACCATCACTAAGTTTGTTACAATGGTCAAGGAGGCAGCTCATCAATTGGCATCCATTGGAGAGCTGATTAAAGAAGAGGCCATCATGAGGCAAATTCCCAATGGGATTAGAGGTGACAACCAATGGCAATCTTTCACCACAGCCTATGATCTCATCATGGATGTGTAAACTCCAGACTTCAACATCTTTCTTAGACAACTCTTCAATCAAGAGGCCAAAAATAGCATAAAGGAAGGTAACTCCTATTCAACTAGTGCTCTATATGTAGATAAGAAGGACAAGAAGCTCAAAGGCAAGAAGAAGGAAGAAGATGAAGAAGAGACTTCCCAAGCCAACTTTGCAGGCAAGAGCAAGTGGAAAGGGGAGAAGAAAGAACCAAAGCATGACAAGAGCAAAGGCCAAAATGTTCAACCTTATGTCATTTGTGATAAGACCAACCACACCACTCAAAATTGTTGGTTCAACGGGAAGACCCTGAAAGGAAGTGGAAGAGGTGGATATGGCAGCAATAGAGGTAGAGGTGGACACAACTTCAACAATAACAATAGAGGCCATAACAGAAGGGATTACAACAATTATTTTGAAGATCAACAACATGAAGACTCATTACTCTTGATGAATGTAAGCCACAAGGAAGGTAAAGAAGATGATCATTTAGTCTACATAGATTCAAGATGCTCAAATCATGTTGCAGGCAACATTGCTCTTTTATCTGACTTAGAAAATCCAAAGCATAGACATGATGTTCAAACAGGGGATGATACATAGCATAGTGTGGAGGAGATTGGTAATGTCAAAGCCTCCAATGCAGGAAAACTATTTTGAGCAAGGTTTTGCAACTCAAGGTCAAGCAAAAAGCATGGAAGCACATCAAAGAAGTGGAAACACAAGAAGAGGAAGCATATAGGGAACTCCATGAAGTATATGTCATTTTTCAGAAGAAATCCTTATAAAAATAGTGATTTTTATCACTAAAAACCATTGTAAATACCATTTCATATTTTTCCTGCTCCATTTTGTTCAAGCTCAGGAGTCCTCGAGCTTGAGGACTATAAGAAGTACCATCTTACAAATTTTCATAATTTTTAGACTTTGATTGAGCCCCCAAATAAGCCTTGGAACCTAATTTTTAACTAGGCCCGACACTAAGATTGGATAGGGCCAAAACCACTTAAAAAAAAAGAGCTAGAGAGCTAATTTTTGGGGTTAGATTGTGAGAGATTTGAGCTTTTGTAAGAGATTTCTTTTGTAATGGAAGATTTCCATTGTTCATCTCCTTGTTCTTACCTTATCCGTGTGTGTGTATGTGTGTGCATGCTTCTGTGCTTCTCACTCACGCACTTGAGCCATCACTTGCTCACAGTCTCCATACCAGTCCTCATGTCTCCATGGATTGACATATATGAGGTGGATCTCCTCACATTGGTACTTACCATTGTGCTAGACTGACACCAAATTTGGCAACGTTGTCGAGGAGAGAGGTTTGAGGATGAGTGTTGTGGCTATAAGACATAGAGTAGTGAGATTGAAAAGTAAAAATCATCATTTTCTATTGAGTTTTCTAATTTTTTTTTCCATTGTTGGAGTTTATTGACCTCCAAAATATAGCTGGAAGTAGGTGGAACCCCCTAGGCACAAGTTGACCTTCTCACAAACTTCATCATAGAAAACCAGTCATGCTTGTAGAGCTTACTGTTCTCTATTGGCTTAGAATTTTTTAAAACTGTTTTAACCACATATACTAGAGACCAAGAGCTTTCCAATTAGCCAAATAATGCTCAATTTGGATACGTACACAAGGAGATATGACTTCTGCAAGTTTGAGGTTTAATGGAGATCTTCAGCAGGGGTGAACCCGAGAATACACACTACTTGCCAAGAGTACTGCTCTCAGCTCACAAATCCAATGATTATGAACATTTACAGTATGAAAGTAGAGAGTAAGAGCTTTCCAATGAGCTATCAAACATGTAATTGGGATATATAATGAGGGAGATACAAGCTCTGCAATCTCTGCATAGAAAACTACAGCAGCATAGAGATACACTTATGACTCTCTTGGACTTCCCACAAGATCACGACTTCTCTCCTCTTTTTATAGCATGCGGAACTAATCTAAAACCTTCCTTATACATCTAAATTTGTGGTAGACACTTGGGTGGAGGTATTACATGACTCAAGTGCTCTAATAAGCAAAGTATTGATGGACTTTGAGAACTAGCCACATCAACCTTCCACTAGGACACCACTGCAGCTCCCTTGTGACTCACTAATTTGACTCATCATGTTCTAGAACTCATGTGGTATATTTGCTCTATTTAATGAATAATATGAGCCTTCTTGAAGTATTTGAAGACTTCCCAAAGGTATTTACATAATTTGAAACTTATACCCTACATAAAACGAATGTTCGCAACATTCTCCCCCTCAAGTTTCAAAGGGTATTTCCTTCATGCCAAGAATATAGTTGAATCTTTGAAGCTTTGGTCCATCCAAGGATTTGGTGAAGATATCTGCAACTTGATCCTTTGTTCCCACAAAAGAAACTTGTACTTCATTGTTTATGGCCTTCTCTTGAACATAATGATAGTGAACCTCTATATGCTTTGTTCTAGCATGAAAAATAGGATTTGAGGTCATATGAATGCTGCTCAAGTTATCCCCATATATCAGTGGTACATCAACCTGCACAATCAAGTCATGAAACAACTTCTTAAACCACATAACCTCAGTAGTAGCCAATGCTAAACCTCTATACTCAGCCTCTGTAGAAGATAAAGCAACTGTAGGCTATTTCATTGAACTCCATGTTAATGTCTTGTTTCCTGCTATTACCACATATCCACTTGTGGATCTTCTATCATCTTTGTTTCCAGCCCAATCTGCATCACTAAAGACTTTAAGAGTTAGATCAGCATCATGACTATAAAGTAATCCTTTGTTCATTGTACCTTTTAAATATCTAAGCACTCTTTTTGCTGCATGCATATGAGGTACTCTAGGTTCATGCATAAACTGTGACAATACTCCCACTGCATAGCATATATCAGGTCTAGTTTTTGTTGCATAAATCAAAGATCCTACCATGGATCTATATGCATTCATATCATGCAACTCATCACCTTCCTTTGCACTCAACTTTACATTACATTCCATTGGAGTAGACACAAATTTACATTCCTGCATACCAAACCTTTTGAGCATATCACATATATACTTTCTCTGTATCAACCACATACCCTCATCGCCATACACAATTTCAATCCCAAGAAAGTATCTAAGCAAACCAAGATCTGAAATTTTTAAATTCCTTTCCCAAATTACCTTTTATCTCTTCAATTGCTTTTGCATCATTCCCTGTAATCCACAAGTCATCCACATAAATGCATACATAGACACACATGTCATCTACATGTTTTACATAAAGTGAAGGATCAGCATGACTCGCTGTGTATCCTTGCAGCATAAGATACTTTACCAACCTTGCATTCCATGCCCTTGGTGCCTGTTTAAGACCATACAATGCCTTCTTTAACCTGCATACATGATTAGGGCATTTTGCATCCACATAACCATCTGGTTGTGACATATACACTTCTTCATTTAACTCACCATTAAGAAAGGCATTCTTTATATTGAGTTGGTATATACTCCATCTTTTACTTGCAGCTAAAGCCAACAAAGTTCTCACTGTTGTCATGTTTGCTACTAGACTAAATGTTTCCTCATAGTCCAATCCTTGAGTTTGATTATATTCTTTTGCTACAAGTCTAGCCTTATATCTTGACACAGTACCATCAGTATTTCTTTTAATGTTAAAAACCCACTTGCAACCAATTACCTTTTGTTTTGGTGTCTTTGGAACTAAATTCCAAGTCTTGTTATCCTGTAGTGTGTCCATTTCTTCTCTCATTGCTTTCTCCCACTTTTCATCTCTTTTTGCCTCATCATAACATGTGGGTTCATTTTCCTGCTCAACTTTTGTCATAAAAGCATAATGAGTATTCATGAAAGATTCATAAGTATACCTTTGAGGTTGCTTACTCACTCTTGAAGTTCTTCTTACCTCCAATGTAGATGCTCCTCCTTTATTATTAGGAACCTTTGATGATTCTCCATACTCACACACATCACTAATTTCCTCTCCTTCATCATTAACTTCAACAAGTTTGAGTTTACCTTTACTTTTAACACTTGGAGGTGACTCTTGCCTTAATCTTCCATTGAAAGGCAGCTCTCTTTCTTCATCCAAACCACTTTTCTCATCACTTAAACTTCTTGTGGGCTGAGGTAAGCACTCATCTCCTTCACCTGTATCTTCTTCATCTCCATTTATGACCTGCAAACTTTTCTTATCTACATACCATGAAAGTGATTCATCAAAATTTACATCTCTTGAAACAGCCACCTTATTGGTATGAAGATTATAACATCTATATCCTCTTTGAGTATCTGCATAACCAATAAACATACACTTTTCCGATTTCACATCAAGTTTTGATCTCACTTCACTAGGTACATGTACATAACATACACAAACAAATACTTTCAAATGACTTACACTTGGTTTCCTTCCATGCCATACCTCATATGGTGTCAAATGATGAACTCTAGCAGTAGGTACTCTATTCATAATGTACACACTTGTGCTAACAGCTTCAGCCCAAAAAGAATTAGGCAAACACATATCATTTAGCATGCTTCTAGAAGCTTCTGCTATGATTCTGTTTCTTCTTTTTGCGACTCCATTTTGTTGTGGAGTATACCTGCATGTAACTTCTCTTTTGATACCTTCATCATACAGAAAATCAGTAAAAGCTTGAGAGAAATACTCTCCCCCTCCATCGGATCTTAGCTTCTTAACATATCTTCCTGTTTGCTTCTCGAAAAATGATATAAAAATTTTGAAACAATCAAAGACTTCACTCTTATTACACAAATGTCATTCTACTATGATCATCAATGAATGATACATATTACTTATTACCAGCCAAGGATGCCTCTTTAGTAGGACCCCATACGTCCGTGTGTATAAGGTCTAGCAATCCACTGCTTACATAGCTTGAATGCTTGAAAGGATGTCTACTCTGCTTACCCATTTGACATGCTTCACAAAGATGCACCATATGTTGCTTAGTAAGATCAAGTAATCCTTCAACAATCCTCTTCTTTGATAGGTCTTTTAAATTGTCTACATTCATGTGTCCAATCCTTTTGTGCCATAGATCAAGCTCTGCTATTCGATGCATACCATAAGAGAAATAGTTTGTATGATTTGGGTTTACCTTAAATGTAAACAATCTACCTTGTTTTTAACCTCTAGCAATTAACCTCCTTTGCTTTGGATCCTCAATAAAGCAACCTGCATGATTAAATCTTATTTGCAAACCTTTTTCTACCATTTGACCAACTGACATCAAATTCTTAGTGATCGCTGGCACATAAAGTACATCCTTTAAACAATTTGTCTTGCTCTTATCCTACATAAAAACATCTCCAACCTGCATAATCTTATGCGTTGTATGATCTCCTGTTTCAACATGACCTTTACATGAAGGATTATGCATATTAGAAAACCATGAAGCATCATGTGACATATGGTTAGAGCAACCACTATCTACATACCATACATCACTATTGCAATTCATCTTGGTTTCTACATTCATCATAAGAAGAGAATCATAATCATCAGTTTTACCTTCCACTGCATAATTTCCTTGTTGTTTACCTCTTCTTGAATAGCCTCCTCTTCGATTACACCTTGATTATTTTCATTTTGATAGCAATCTTTGGCATAGTGTCCATACCTTCCACATATATAGCAATTGTTGTTATCTTCACTCCTTTGTCTTTGATTGTAGTTGTGGTTGCCTCTCGTACGTCTAGCGCTTGATCTTCCTCTTCCTCTTGTGTTGAAGAAGCCACTTGAAGTCCCTTGATCATCGCTCCTTCTTCCTCGACCTCTATTTGAACCTCTTGTATCTCTGTTTCCACCTCTTGATGATCCTGCATAAAGAGCTTGTCCTTGAGATCCTTTTTGATTTGAAGTAGAGCCATTTAGATTCATCTCCTCCGTGACCATGAGAGCAACAAGCTGATCAAATTCTGGTAATTCTCCTCTAAAGGAAACTGAAGTAATGAATGGTTTCCATCTCTCATGATCCTTGAGTCTGTTGAGAGTATGTGCAACCAAGTCGTCGTCCTCCACATGAGCTTGAATTGATCCTAGTTGATCTGCAATCTCTTTAACCTTCAACAAGTAATCATTGACCGATGTCCTTGTATCTTTCTTTATGTTATTCAACTCATTTTTTAGTTGAATCTTCTTTGCTCTTGTACCTGTAGCATACAACCTTTCCAATGCAAACCAAGCATCTCTACTTGTGTCTAGATCTTGTATGTGTCCTACCATTGAATCTTGAATATTCTGTGATAAAATGAATATAACCCTTTTGTCTCTTTCATTCCAAAGTCTCAACTCCCTCAATTGTTGCTGATTTGGATCCTCTGGTAATATAGGTTTGATATCCGTTCCATCAATCAAACCATACAAGCCTCTACCTTGCAAGTATGTTGTGATTCTAAATCGCCATGCTTCATAGTTTTTTTTATCAAGCTTCTCTATTTGTGCATGTTGATCGCCCATTGTGTAAATCCTAAACTTCCTCCTTTAACCCTCCTTTTGGATATGTGTGATAAGAAGAAGTATGAGATTTACCTTTGTAAAAAATTTTATGCACCTTTCTTTGCTTGGATGTTGCTTGAGATGCTTCCTTGCTATCTCCTTCTCCCTTTGTGTAGTGTCGATGATGAACCGCTGCTCCAATAGCTTCAAATTCTTCATGAAGGTATTATAACCTTCTCCAAGCTTCAATTCTTAGCTCTGATACCAATGTTGGAGTTTATTGACCTCCAAAATATAGCTGGAAGTAGGTGGAACCCCCTAGGCACAAGTTGACCTTCTCACAAACTTCATCACAGAAAACCAGTCATGCTTGCAGAGCTTATTGTTCTCTATTGGCTTAGAATTTTTTAAAACTTTTTTAACCACATATACTAGAGACCAAGAGCTTTCCAATGAGCCAAATAACACACAATTTGGATAAGTACACAAGGAGATATGACTTCTGCAAGTTTGAGGTTTAATGGAGATCTTCAACAGGGGTGAACCCGAGAATACACACTACGTGCAGAGAGTGCTGCTCTCACTTCACAAATCCAATAATTATGAAAATTGAGAGTATGAAAGTAGACAGTAAGAGCTTTCCAATGAGCTATCAAACATGTAATTTGAACATATAATGAGGGAGATACAAGCTCTGCAATCTTTGCATACAAAACTACAGCAGCATAGAGATACACTTATGACTCTCTTGGACTTCCCACAAAATCATGACTTCTCTCCTCTTTTTATAGCATGGGGAACTAATCTAAAACCTTCCTTATACATCTAAATTTGTGGTACACACTTGGGTGGAGGTATTACATGACTCAAGTGCTCAAATAAGCAAAGTATTGATGGACTTTGAAAACTAGCCACATCAACCTTCCACTAGGACACCATTGCAGCTCCCTTGTGACTCACTAATTTGACTCATCATGTTCTAGAACTCACGTGGTATTTTTGCTATATTTAATGAATAATATGAGCTTTCTTCAAGTATTTGAAAACTTCCCAAAGGTATTTACATAATTTGACCCTACATAAAACAAATGTTCGCATCATCCATCTTCATCATCATCCTCATCATCAAAATCTTCTCCCATCTTCATCTTCTCATATTTTTTTTCATTTTTTGACTGTACATTCACCTCATTTTTTAGTTGTGGCTACGAGCCAAAAGCATAGCGGGAGTTCAGAGCTGAAACACTGAAGAAATACTCTTGAAACACTCTCAAAACATCAAAAATTTGAGTGAAGTATTGTGCGGGTTGAGACTACCTGCATCAAGTATCTCGGCTGGAGTATCGCAGGTTTGGAGAGTGACTTTGCATCTATAGGCACATCGGAGCGACAAGGGGGACACAAGGTACACATATTTGCAAAGAGTTTTGAATTTGGACTTCAAAAACTCCAAGTATCATGTTCGGTTGAGTTCAGCTATCATGATACCAGAATTCTCTCTTATCATGATACTTGTCGAGTATTATGTATCATCTCCCCATGTATCACGATACTCCACAAGTATCATGTCTCGTCAGGTCGAGTATCGCAAGGCTCGTGTATCATGTATTGTCTCTCATGTATCGTGATGCCTCACAGGTATCGTGTATTGTGAAGATTAGTATCGTATCGTGAGCTTCAAGTATCATGTATCGTGAATACACAAGTATCTTATCACAAAATATTTGGTATCGCATATCGCCAGATCATGTATCACGATACTTCCCAAGTATTTTGTATCGCCGGGTTGTGTATCGTGATACCTCTCAAGTATCGTGTATCGCGAAGGGTGGTATCATATCGTGAAGTCGTGAGTATCGTGTATCGTCTACCGTGGTATCGTGTATCGCCCTGATACTCATCAAGTATCGTGTGTCGTCCAAAGACAAGTATCATATCATGGAATTCCTAGTATCATGTATCATTTAGTTCAAATATCATGTATCATCTTGGCTCAAGTATTGTGTATCGTTTGCTCCCAGATATCACTGATACTTCTTAAGTATCATGTATTGCCTATTCTAAAGTAATCCTAGAGAGGCCCTGTTTCCCTGTTTTAACCCCCAGAACCTTGAACTGGCGTAATTTTCTCATACAAAATCCATTTGTTGTGATTTTGGGTTTGTTGGAAAGCTCATATTTTGAAGTTGAACCTTAGGTGGGACTAGGAAGCCAAGGGGGCTCCAAAGGATTTTGAGAAATACAAAGGGAAAATTGGGACTAGAAGAAAAAGCTTATGAACTTGAGATATGGTAGAAACCTTGGCAAGGATAGACAAAGCATTAGATCATCTTAGGCCAATGTCAACCATACAGCTAGGTCATGGGTACAACAACTTAGTGGTTATCCCTACACGCTAAGTTCTGAAACAAAAGACTCAGAAATTCCTTTTAGCATGGAGAGACCTGCAGGTAGCTAAGGCACTATTGATTTACAGACACCAGAAGGTCCCTATAAAATGCAATTGGAATATATCAGGACCAACCAATTAGGCACACACATCTATGAGGATGGTTTGAGGCGATCAGTAGTCCAACTCAAAAATCCCGATCAACCCTTCGAACTTGAACACCCAGTGGTCAACTTTGAAGAGGATTCTTATATTGTCAAGCAAGGAACCTTGTTTGTGGTTACCAGCTTACCAGGCAAGACAGACGAGTTTGGAAACATCATTCCTAAGAACGAGCTGATTGGATCCCTCAAGACAACAAAAGCATATAATTATTCTTGAATAGAAATATGGACGAATCCTTTTGGAGATTCAAGCCAGATCAAGCTAGCCCGATAGTCACCATCTATGAGTTCAAGGATCTAGAGATACCAAGAAAAGTTGTTCTTGTTAACAAAGCATGATAGGCATGCATACACTTGGAAGAGCAAATTGATTTTCCCCCCACCAAGATCTAATATGTCGCATGGCCTCCAGGGATTAGGATCATCCAAAGTGCATGAAAACCAAAGGGAAAGAGCCAGAGAGAGACCCAAGGTCAGTCTTGCACACATTGGGAGTAAAGATGGATCAAGACTTGAAGGTGAAAGACCTAAAAGAGAGAGACATCGAGCACATAGGCACCAAAGAGATGAACATGATTTTCTATTGCCTAGACCTCAAGAGCATCCAAGAACCCTTAGACCCTCTCAAGTGGTCAAGGCAATGAAGAACTACTTTGGTGCATTCAAAGATCCTTATGATCATGTGGCTGAGTTCAAAAAAGTGTTAAGAGCCAAACAGGTTGAGGACTTATTCATGCAGTTTGAGGCATTTGGTTTGACCCTCAAGGGCACTGCTTTAGCTTGGTTTCAACCCCTAAACAGTCCCACTTATTGAGATATAGGTCAATTTCTAGAAGAATTTGTTGTAGAATTTTCTAAGAGTGGCATCAGGCATAACACATCATCCTTGATCCACAACTTTAAGTAGACACCCCAAGAAGCTGTTGGGAAAGATGGATGGACACTCCAAGAAATGAGTAGGTACTGCCAGGTTCTGCTTTGTACCAGCCCTTTGTAGCTTCAGAGTTGCATTGTGGGCCCTCTTAGCTTTCCAATGACACTATACAAGTGCCTATGTACTTTGAAAATGTTGTGAGAAATGATTGGATCAAAACAGACTGCTTCCAAGTTGAAGATTCAATGAAAACCTTCTATTTTTGTTCACACACCTGTTGCTTGTTATGCTCAGTGCTTCTAGTACAGTAGGAATTAGAAAACTTCCTTTTAGAGGTATCAAACTAGCTTAGTAAGCTAATGAATCCAAGTAGAATCACTTAAAATAATGCACTATATGTTGGAAACAATGTCCTATTTGTTAAAAATTTGGTCAAGTTGGTCCTTATAGCTCACAGTAATAGCATAACTATCTGATCTGTTGAATGCCTTGTACAACTAATGACGTTGGCAGCGTGGATAGAACAAGTGCATCTCAACCATAGGACGTGGGATCAAAACCCATCGCCAGGAAGGAACGAAAACGCGAAGATTATTTTTGAATCATGCTTTTTCTCATAAAGCTAAAACAGACAGCGGACCATCTAATTAGCGCCAGACTTAGCGATAGCTTTTTCGTGATGGAAATACGATTGCGATCATTGAAGATAGCGATCGTAAGTGATTTTGCTTTATTCAGAAGCTTTTCAATGGACAACCCAAACTATATAAGAAGAGCCTCGTGCTCACTTCTATTCATCCTTCACCTAGGATCAACACAAGCTTTAGAGCTTGGACCTCAGTAGAGGTGGTGTTTCTTCTAGCACATGGGGCAGCCATGGTGCTAACTTGAAGCATGTTGAGGAGCAGCTATGGAGTTCTTCTTGGTGATTCTTCTTGGAGAAGATGAAGGGTGTGCTCACACTCTAGCTCATGGAGAGGAGGTCATCTCTTGTTCATGGCAAGAAGACTTGATTATTAGCAGCTTGATGGTGAGGATCGCCCATCTACAGGATGTATTTGAAGATTGTCTTCTACAAGAAGATATTAGGTTGAAGATTATCTTCTACAAGAAGATGTCTAGCTACTTCAAAGACATTGGATGGGACCATCTACATGATTTTGAAGATTATCTTCTACAGGAAGATATTAGGTTGAAGATTGTCTTCTACAAGAAGATATCTGGCTACTTCAAAGACATTAGATGGAGTTTAACATAAGATTCACATCTTATGTTAAGTATTCAGGTACATATTCTCTTTATGCACACAGGTACTACTTGAAGTTTATGGAGGCTGTGGCGTTCATATCAGAAGGAGTCCTATTCGGCATAGGTACAAGAGAATCAGTACTTATATGTTTTATGCATATTTTTATGAGGTGTTTGAGAAGGTGTGTTCACATGAGTTTGAGGATTTACGGCAACAATCTTGTTAGCATTCTATGCTACTTTATAAGTATGTGATCTTTTCACACACGTATCTAACTTAGGGTCTTCCATAGCCTAAGTTTAGATGTAGGTTTGTTGACCATCAGTTTCACACTGATCCTTTCTCATTCAGTCACTCATATTCACTCTTCTATAACCTATAAGGTCACACATCTCATGTATATTCAGATTACTGCCCATACATCTGAATATGTTTGTTACATTGTACATTCACTCATTCATCCATTTCTCATCACATAGAGTGGTTGAGAGATATGCTCCCACATTGTACATTGAATCCAGATTTACAACATATGATTTGAAAGAATCTTCTAACATTTGACATTTGACATACACACTTAATCTAGATGAGTAGAGATTTGAGAATTAGACAATTCAGTCACATGTGTATTTATCAGTGTGGAGTATGAAGTTGATGATCTGTTAGCAGCCGAATATTTTTGAAGAGTATGCAAATACTTTACAAAAGTATTGTTTGAAGACCTAGACTTGATGAAGAGAAGACTACTTCAAATTCAAGGAAGAACAATGGTTTAGAGAAGATGAAGAAATCAGATCAACATCAAATCACAGGTATCAGTTTCTACTATAAGGTTATCATTTGCAGGTCATATCTTAGAAGAGCAGTTATGAAGAGATTTGAAGAAATTCAAGGATTGCTTTTATACGCTTTCATCATTTGAAAGTTAAAGGCTACATCAAAACAGGTATCTAGAGGTTTTTCTAGAGAGTTTTTGAGAAATCTCTTTCATGGCAAGAAAGTTCATCTAAGAAGACAAGCACAGAGATGAGATGAGTTTTTTCAGCCATTTTCTGTTGTAAGTTGGTTGGATATCAAGGTACAAATGTATCTAGAGAAGGTAACTCTAGAAGGGCAATTCATCATTCAGACAACGATTGGTGAATTTAGTCGTTTCAGACATTTAAAGCAGAATTTTGATTCAGAGATATGAGGAGATGATAAAACATGTTTCTATATTCACTTCCATTTATATACCATGTTTGTTTTATCTCTTACTCTTAGCATTAGAGGAAGAGAAAAGTTCAGTTGAAGAAGTCAAGAGTGCTTACTACTTCAAGATGAAGAGAACAAAAGGTATGGAAGAGAAGTTTGAAGATGTTAACATCATCAGGTAGAAGAAAGATGCAGAAAAAGAAAGTCCATCATTTCCAAAAGAAAAGTAAGGCTTCCTTTTCTCATATATTTTCCATATACTTTTTCTATATTATCCTCTACACCCAAAGACAAGTCTACGAGAACATCTTGTTTAAAGAAGAAGCAGTTTCTTGTTTTGCATTACACTTGTTCATGATTTAGTAGATTTGACAAAGAACTGCATTGAGAAACAAAAGCACTCATATGTGTATGAGTTATGTTGAAGCTTTTAAGCAGGCAGCTTATATGTTCCCTCAAAGAATTCTTGGAGTGTCAATACAGAGCTACTTGGTATATGACAAGTTGCAGAGAAGTATATTTCTTCTTGATCTAACTCTTAAGGTAAAAGAGTTTTTTGTAGTAGATGTTGAAGACTTGGGTTGAGGTTTTATGTTTGGAAAGGGTTACCTCATATTCAGTATTTTCAGAAAACTTCAGAATATTCAGAATCTTGTTGATGTACGAGTCAATGAAGAATCTACTTTCAATGATTGTCTAGATTTTTGGATACATGTTTGTATTCCAAAAGGTGTTCCATCATATCCTATCACTTGATTGAAAAGTGGAGTTAGCCAAAAGAAAGTCAAGCAGGTACTGTCACATTTCACCCGGGTAAAATATGAAAGTTATGAAGTATCAACTTGCAGCTTTTGGAGTTCTCAAGGTGAGAAGGTTGTCCACTTATGGTTCAAGTAGGAATTTCAGATTCCTTAAAGGATTTGTTTGAAGAAAAGTTTTACAACTTTTTGAGAAGCATGGACACTTGAAGACATTCAGGTAACAAATCAAACATTCAGTCATGAAGGTTTGATGACAGCAGATTCTACACAAGAGAGATCATTGATCTTGAATAGATCTTGTATGATCTTGAGTATTTATGAGTCAGTTGTCTATCCTTTGTTTGTGAAGATTCTTAACATTGGAAGAAGTAAGTCAAAGATTCAGATTCTATCAGATTTGTGTTGCAGAGAAAAAGAAGATACTTGTTATGTTACAGAAAAATATGGATCCTAAAACTGTTGTTTCAGATACAAGTATTGATCACTAAAGATCAGATTTATTGAAAGAAGGAAGACGTTCCACATTTCATAAAGTCTGATATATTTGAAGAATACTTGATACTAGTGTTAAGTCATCCAGGGGGGTGATGAAACATGAAGATTTATTTTCAAGCCATATGTGAAAGAATGCAGATTCATACCTACAAGTATTCCTATTTCAGGTATTCCTATATTTCCTTTGTCAGGTTCTCTTTATGTTCCAGCTTTGAAAGAAGAAGGAAGAAGAAGAATGTTTGGAGAAAGTTCCTGTTAGGATGTTCCTGTTCAGGAGAAGGTTCCAGATTTCTATTGAAGAGAAGCTTGATATTTCAGAGAGGTATATTTCAAAAGTGCGCACATATATGTTTATACCAAGTTCTGAAGGAAAGAGGTATGAAGGATTTAAAGGATGAAGACATGATGACATCATAGATTTTTTGACTCATATTGAGTTGAGTACAGTCAGAGATGAACCAGCAGTGTTCATAATGCACTAAGTTGTGAGTTGTCAGTCACAGGTTCCAGGATTCAGTTCTTGATTAGTGTATTTACATGACGCAGCAGAAGTACGTTGAGAAACCTTTTTTGAAGGTAAATGCAAATATGTGGATCCTAGTGTATGTTTTCAGGTTTTTGAAGACAGGAGATAGCAGGTTCGGAGACAATTCATGCTATATTTGTTGTCAAGCAGAAATTGCTTGATGAGAACACTATTGGATATCTAGTTTGCATATTTTCTCAAGTATTATGGTTCATAATCAGCAAGTTCAGATTTCTGAAAAAAAAGTCAAATTCAGTTTTGAAGAAGACTTTTTCTGAAGTGTCGGAAGTACAAGCTTGAAGCTTGTGACAGTTTGCAGATCCAGTACAGATTGTACCAATATGACATTGCAGGGGGGATTGTTGGAAACAATGTCCTATTTGTTAAAAATTTGGTCAAGTTGGTCCTTATAGCTCACAGTAATAGCATAACTATCTGATCTGTTGAATGCCTTGTACAACTAATGACGTTGGCAGCGTGGATAGAATAAGTGCATCTCAACCATAGGACGTGGGTTCAAAACCCATCGCCAGCAAGGAACGAAAACGCGAAGATTATTTTTGAATCATGCTTTTTCTCATAAAGCTAAAACGGACAGCGGACCATCAAATTAGCGCCAGACTTAGCGGTAGCTTTTTCGTGATGGAAATACGATTGCGATCATTGAAGATAGCGATCGTAAGTGATTTTGCTTTATTCAGAAGCTTTTCAATGGACAACCCAAACTATATAAGAAGAGCCTCATGCTCACTTCTATTCATCCTTCACCTAGGATCAACACAAGCTTTAGAGCTTGGACCTCAGTAGAGGTGGTGTTTCTTCTAGCACATGGGGCAGCCATGGTGCTAACTTGAAGCATGTTGAGGAGCAGCTATGGAGTTCTTCTTGGTGATTCTTCTTGGAGAAGATGAAGGGTGTGCTCACACTCTAGCTCATGGAGAGGAGGTCATCTCTTGTTCATGGCAAGAAGACTTGATTATTAGCAGCTTGATGGTGAGGATCGCCCATCTACAGGATGTATTTGAAGATTGTCTTCTACAGGAAGATATTAGGTTGAAGATTATCTTCTACAAGAAGATGTCTGGCTACTTCAAAGACATTGGGTGGGACCATCTACATGATTTTGAAGATTATCTTCTACAGGAAGATATTAGGTTGAAGATTGTCTTCTACAAGAAGATATCTGGCTACTTCAAAGACATTAGATGGAGTTTAACATAAGATTCACATCTTATGTTAAGTATTCAGGTACATATTCTCTTTATGCACACAGGTACTACTTGAAGTTTATGGATGCTGTGGCGTTCATATCAGAAGGAGTCCTATTCGGCATAGGTACAAGAGAATCAGTACTTATATGCTTTATGCATATTTTTATGAGGTGTTTGAGAAGGTGTGTTCACATGAGTTTGAGGATTTACGACAACAATCTTGTTAGCATTCTATGCTACTTTATAAGTATGTGATCTTTTCACACACGTATCTAACTTAGGGTCTTCCATAGCCTAAGTTTAGATGTAGGTTTGTTGACCATCAGTTTCACACTGATCCTTTCTCATTCAGTCACTCATATTCACTCTTCTATAACCTATAAGGTCACACATCTCATGTATATTCAGATTACTGCCCATACATCTGAATATGTTTGTTACATTGTACATTCACTCATTCATCCATTTCTCATCACATAGAGTGGTTGAGAGATATGCTCCCACATTGTACATTGAACATTGGTATATATGATACTATGAGTAAGCGCTGGCTTACGTAACACCTTACACATGATGTCTATTCTTTCTCTATCTTTATCTCATCATTTGTATGATTAAGTTGTGATATGTTCATGTTTTGTCAATATGGAAGATTGCTGGAATTAATGTTGTACATGACTGGAACTATGGAACCATGGACCTGTGACATGAGCCTAAGGGCCTACCTCACTTCCAACACTATACACAGAGCAATCAACTTAGCAATTGAATCATTACCCCCGATTTTTAGGACCTCTACAGAGTTTGAACAGTGAGTGCTTTGAGGCACTTTTCTCCCCATTGGCTGAATATATTTCCTTCAAAATTTGTGAGCACGTAGAGAACGTGAAGCTCATTCTATGAAGCTATAGGTCATTGAAAATGATAAAGAAATGATTGAGATATGAGCAGTACAAGTTGACTATTATGAAATGACTATGACAGAGAGATCATAGATGAGCAATGTAGATCTATTGTATTAATGAACAATGTTGTACAAGATCATAGGCTTGACAATAATTCCTAATGATGGTGAGTAGTGTAGGCTACAATGTAGACCTCACTGTCTTACAATATGGAAAATGGAGAACTCGGAAATAGAGTCACACTCCACGACTTTTTACGTCACTTTTATAAGTGCTACATTCAAAATTTGAATTTGAATTCAACTTTTGGCTCTCTCTAAAATGATCCACCAATCTAGGAATTATTCTCTCCAAATAAGGTCGCGACTTTTCCATCTAACAAACTCCATGAGTTTTTAGGTAGCTACAAATATTCTTTGAAGTTAAATAAGCTTTTACAAATGGTAAAAGGTAAAGTCTTCATAGCAATGGTTTCCATGGAGTTCATATTGTTCATGAACTTCTAGCCAAATGTGTAGGCTTGCACTTTGCATCAACAGCTCCTCCTTAAGCCAAACATTTTGGTTTGGTCTCCTTCTTCAATGAATATCCTGCAATCCAATCATTGACTTAAACCTGCAAAGTTTTGTACCATCTGATGCTTTAGTCAATAAGTCTGCACATTGCATATTAGTTGATACATATGCCAATTGAATATCCTTTCTCAATAGCTTCTCTCTCGCATAATGATAGTGAACCTCTATATGCTTGGTCCTAGCATGATAAATAGGATTTGCTGCAAGATGTAACGAGTTTTTATTATCTCCAAAATCATTGGAGATGTAGTATGCAAACCTAAATCTATATACAACAATCTGATCCATATGGCCTCTTGAGTAGCATTGGCCAATCCTCTATACTCCGCCTCTGTAGAAGATAAAGCAACAATAGGTTGCTTCTTTGAAGACCATGATATAGGTTTGTTACCTGCAAAAGATACGTATCTTGAGGTACTCCTTCTATCATCTTTGCAACTTGCCCAATCTCCATTTGAATATATCTTGATGTCCAAGTCTGAGGTATAAGGAAATTACAATCCCTGATTTTGAGTGCCCTTAAGGTACTTCAAAATCCTTTTGGTAGCTTCCAAATGAGGTGCCCTAGGTTTGTGCATAATTTGACTTAGAACACTTACTCCATAAGCAATATCAACCCATGTCAATGTAGTATAATTCAAGCTTCCCACTATGCTTTGGTAACGTGCAATATTCTCAAGCACATCACATTCATGAGCACTTAACGTTTGGTTTACCTTTATTGGAGTACTTGCAACTTTGGCATCCTGCAAATGAAACTTCTTCAACATGTCCTGTATATACTTTCTCTGAGTAATATAAATTCCAGAGTTAGTATAGACTAAGTAAAGTCCAAGAAAATATTTTAGTGATCCAAGGTCACTAATTTTGAACTCCTGCATCATCTGATTCTTAATCTGTTTGATGCCATTAGCATCATTACCTATGAGTATGATATCATCAATTCTAGAGTTAGTATAGACTAAGTAAAGTCCAAGAAAATATTTTAGTGATCCAAGGTCACTAATTTTGAACTCCTGCATCATCTGATTCTTAATCTGTTTGATGCCATTTGCATCATTACCTAGGAGTAGGATATCATCAACATATATACATAGGTATATTACCTCTGAATTACTTCTTCTGAAAATCAAAGATGTATCTACTTTGCTCATATAAATCCTTGATCCTGAAGGTATGTAGTCAACCTATGGTTCCATGCCCTAGCTGCCTACTTCAATCCATAAAGAGCTTTGTTCAATTTACATACATGTGTTACCTTGCTTGGGTCCTCATAGCCAGGAGGTTGAGACATGTATACCTCCTCTGAAATCCAGCCATTTAGAAATGCATTTTTTACATCCAATTGATATATGTTCCAATTCTTTGATGCAACCACACTTATCAATACCTTGATGGTTGGCATTTTGGCCACAAGTGAGAAGGTTTCTTCATAATCAACTCCTTGGGTTTGTGCAAAACCCTTAACCACAAGTCTAGCTTTGTACCTGCTTATTGATCCATCAAAATTCCTTTTGATCTTATAGATACATCTAGAACCAATTACGTTCATAGACTCCCTCTTTGGCACTAGCTTCCAATTATCATTCTCCTTGAGTGCTTCAATTTCCTCATCCATAGCTTCCTTCCATTCTAACTTGGTCTTTGCTTCTTCATATGATGATGGCTCTTCAAATGACAATTCTTTTGCAAGATAAACAGAGTGTTTAGTTACTAAGGAAGTGCCATACCCATATCTGATTGGCTTCTTGCTCTCCCTTTGTGATCTTCATATTGCTTGGTTGGATGATTCAGGTATATCCTCCAATTTCTTCATCATGACTTTGCCTTTGGACTTCCATGTCTTGAATTCTTCTAAGTTGATGATGTCCTCATCATCTGAGTTGATGTCTTAAATCTGATTAGGTTCCTAGGAGGCTTGCAAACTCCTCTTCCAAGACATAAGGTAGTTTTACTTTCCTGCATTCACTTTCAAACCAAGAGTCATTCTCATCAAAGACAACATCTCTACTGACCATGAATCCTTTGTTTACCTATTTTACAGAGATATTTATCACTTTTTTGCAATTCCTTCCATCAAACCCCAATTTTCACCAAGAAGACTTTCGACTTGCTCATATGTGATATCTTTACACATGAACATGGTGGAAGTCTCTTGGAATGAGAATCCTTGGAATAAATATACAAAACAATGAATGGGAAAAGACCAGTGCAAACCTACAGACCTAGACACTTTTGTGAATTTCAAAGAGTTATGTATATCCATTACCATCTTTTGCTTCAAAGATGATACGGACCATATATCAGGTTTTGGCCACTCCAAGCTAAGAAGAGAATGTACTTCAATTCGCTCTAACCTTCCAAAACCATTCATTGTAGAGGGTACAACATATCTATGTGTGTAAAAGAAAACTCTATCATGGTAAAGTTGAGCAGGAGATATATTTGGAAAGACTAGTGCACCAACATTTGCATGCAATGCTTGGAAAGTACTTGTAAGACTATGAAGTGATTGCTCTTCCACCAAAGTAGAAGGAAATATATCTCAAACAAACAAAAACATATCTAAATAGTTCAAAAATATATCCAACACAAGAAAACATAAAATATTGTAGATTAATACTTACAGTTCACAGGATATCTCATACTACTAGAGTTTTCAAGTTTCATAGTTGCCATTGTAACAACATGTTGTACAATAGCAACCATCCCATTGTCTCTGTGCTTCTTGAAGCCAAGTAACTTTCCCTTCCAATGAAGATCTAAGTTTCCACGATCTCTAACTCGATGAGGCCCAACTCTAGAGGGTTGCATGTACACCCATGCACCTTTGGAGTACTCATGTGATAGCCACTGTCCATCTGTGGCTTTGATATTGTGACATCTTAATGTGAGGATTTCATCTTTTGGTCGCCTAGAAGCTTTAGATGTTGCCATTGAAGCTAAAGGTCTTCAAGCTACAACGGTAATTCGAGATAGGAGATGCAGGTAGGTTGGAGTGTAGAAACAGGAGCTTCAATGGTGTGCTACATAGTGAAAGTAGTGAGAAAAGGTGACTCTTTGGGACCTGGGTATGAAAATGTGAGGTTTAGGAGGGAAATAACTCTTTTTTGAGTGTTTTTGAAAAAACTCATTTTTTTTTAGCTCAAAACATGCACAGATTTTGAATTTGGGGTCAAAAAGAGTACTTTTGACCCTAAAAAGTAATGGGGGGTCCATTTTTAGGTGTTATGATGAGTTTTTTAACTTTTTAGAAATTTTGAATTTTTGGGCCCAACTGAGTTACGAGATTCATTCTCTCTCTAGAGGCAGCTCATTAAATAAGGGAGAAATATGTCCCCTCTCCACCCTTCAGCCTAGTATTTTATAGGGCATAGACTGTGGCCACCACCCTCTTCTGATTGGTCCATCACTAATCACTCCTTAATCTAAAAGGCCCATTCAGGGTTCATTTTTTCCCCTAATGCAGGTTACCCTTCTCAAGGAAAGGCTACATGCATGAGGACTACCTAGAGCTTGTCCATATAGATGTATGGGGACCAAGTAAGGATCCCTCAATCTCTAGATCAAGGTATTATGTATCTTTCATTTATGATTACAGTAGGTGGACTGTATTGTACTTTATGAAGCACAAAGATGAAGTATTCAATTGCTTTAAAAAGTATCTTGCACTTGTTGGGAACCAAACAGGGAGAAACGTAAAAAGATTAAGGTCAGATGGAGGAGGTGAGTACTTCTCAAATGACTTTGATGCATTCTTGCAAGGCAGAGGAATCAAGGGAGAAATTACAACAAGGTATACCCCTGAGCAAAATGGGGTGGCAAATAGGCGAAATAGATTAATTGTTGAAACAACTAGGTCAATGTTAAATGAGAAAAAATCACCTAATTACTTGTGGGTAGAGAGTGTATCTACTGCCACTTATCTTGTAAATAGGTTTCCATCCAAATCTCTTGATGGGATGACCCCATATGAAGCATTGCATGGTAGAAGACCTTCACTTGATCATTGCAGGATCTTTGGATGTGTTGCTTATGTATAGCATTTCGATATTTGAAACAACGTACTTCATTATACATCAGATTCTACTATGATCGTTGGATGTGCAAACTTGGCAAATGGATACCATTTCAAAGTTCAGAGGGATCTTTGCATTCATTTGAAATAAAGCTTAGATTGCCGAACAATGAAACAGAAACTATTTTAGTGAATAATCATTGGACCTTGGCTAATCTGAGAGAACACTTGATGATTATGGGGCTTGAAGGACTAACTCAATCCATCTTCAAAATTCAAGGACATAAGGTGAGAAATGTTTCATGTTTTTGTTAAAGTAATCTTTTCGTTATTGTTTATGTTACTTTAATGACTTCAATTTCTTGCAAATTGATTACAGATGGGCAAAAGAATGGAATACAAAATGAAAGTCCCTGTAGATTGGAGCAAAGATGGAACAAATCTCTCATTGTCATAGTTCTTTTGCAACCTGATAATGTCACTTCTTGGGCCCTAGTCATTGTATCTCATGGTTTTTGCACTTTCAAGAACCTTGTAAAAAGTAGGATAATTGATTCATGTTAGATATTGTATATACCTTATTCTCTGCAATGGTAATTTCAAAACTTTTGGAATGTCAAATATTATGTTCACTACTTTGAAAAGTGGTTGCTCATGTTTTTTTCTGTGCATTATTTTGTCATTAGAAACTCATTGTTTGAAATTCCACTTCTTTATTCTATACTTTTAAAAGTGGGCCCAGTCAATTTAAAAACTTGAAACTGCTATAAAAATGGTTCTATGTGCTCATTTCTCACATTTGCACTCTCAAAGAGCTAGAAAGCACAAACTACAAGCCTCTAGAAATCTCGCGCACAAGCAATGGCTTCTAGCACTTCCACTCCCATGAAATCTCCTCGAGATCTATTCATGGAGTTTTTGGATACTACAGACTACAATGGTCGTACGGATTTGTATGACCTAGTCTGTAGAGTCCCTAATCTTGAAGGGACAATAGCCATGAATTCTGATGTGATCGATGAGATCACAGATTTTATGGACTTCTATACATTAAGATATGCCATAGATATTCCAGCATATGAGTGTAAATGGGTCCCCTGTGACCTGCTTTTTTACATTCATAAAGGAGATGAGGCATTTGCGAAGCGCTTAAAGCATTTCATGGCTATTGCTGAGGCTTTAGGGCACCTGTTAGATGACATAGTGCCCTTAATTAAACAATTAAATAAGAAAAGGAAAATGGGAAGAAAATATCTTTCCTACATAGCAACAACAAACTTTTTTGTCAATGAGGAGCCCGAACCTTCACCCATGGACCTACCCCATCTTGTTACTGGGGGTTTTGTAGATGACAAGAAGGAACCCCAGATAGAAGCTATCAACTTATTAGAAGAGAGTCAAAAAATATCCAGAGAATTTCCTCAAGGAGTAGTGGACAAATTAAAGGAAGCCAGTACACAGAAGAGTCCACCCTCCAACTTAGACCCCATGGAACCCACTCTACCAGAGGTAGAGATGGAAATGTTTTCAGTTGTACTTGTCGATGGAGAGGAATTTTTGTTCCTGCACGATATTGAGAAGGCATTCGGTCTACGCCTCGACGAATGCCTTAGTATTTTCTGCTCAACCTCGAATGTTCCCATGGACAACACTTCTGACATTATCGAAAAGGCAACAATTCCACTTGGTGATTTAGTTGCAGACACCATTGCATTTGTGTGTGAAGAGATTTTGAGCCATGCCAACCAAGATGCCACTGAAGAAGATCTAGCCACAGCAAGGGAAAGAATTTTGGAGAAGAAGATTCCAACATCCCCTGTTGTGGAGCAAAGTGGCATGGCCCAGTCATCAATTCCACTAGATGCAATGGGAAGAGGAGAGGATGAAGACAAGCTTCAAGATGTAAGTCTCTACTGACATTTATGGTTGTCTCATATTCATACAAGATGTATCTATTTAATTTTATGATTGTCTATGTGTAGGAAACAATTGAAGTGGATAAATTTGCAGCAAGGAGTGGTGGTGACCGTGTTTCCCGGGGCCATGGCTCTTCCTTGGCACAATACATTGGAAAATTGCCAAAGGAAGATTTTGTAATAATCCACAAGGACTTTTCCCCTCAAGGACACTTCATGACTTGGTGTATGAAGGCCTTGAGTAAAGTTTTGTGCCTATCTACAATAATGCAAGGGACCAATTGTATATTTCTAGTTAGGAAGTCCCTTGCCCTTACTACCCTACGAGTTAACTTTAGAGGAAAAATATTAGGTCAAATAGGAATAGCTTTGGGTCTTGGATTGACAGACCCTCAATTAATATCCCAATCAGTTTTGACTTACCAATTGCCTCTATCTTTTCAGAGAAGAAAGAATGTAGTGGAGAGGCTCAAGGCCAAGACCCAATTGTAAAAACTTTATAATACCAATGTTTTGTTTTTCCAATTTCCATGTGCATTGAATCTATTATATCTTTATGGTTTTGACAATCTCATAACTTTTGCACAGTTTAATCAGTCTTTTTCCATTATTTCTTATAATTTGTGTTGCCCAAAATGCATGCAATGGCTTAGGAATGCAAAAAAAGGGCCTGCCATAGAAACGCGGGGATGGGCCTTGCAATTTTGCAGGGCCCATCCCCGCGTTTCTGTGGCAGGCCTTTTTTTGGAATTCCTAGGCCATCCTATGCACTAGGTTACCTGTATTGCAAGTCTATCTCCCTCAATTAGCACTTCACTTGGGGAAATGTGGAACACTCTTCTTATGTGCAATAATTAGAGAAAGTTAAGACTCCTCTGGGTGCACATAAGCATGCAGCAGTAAATAAGTACACGTATGTTCATAAACATTCCTTAGCTATTGGTCAGGGGGTTAGCATGCAATGCACTCTAGCCAAGACCAATCATATGCCCTAATGTGCATGGCATGTGTTTTCATGGATTGGAAATGCCAAAAAAAGGCCTACCACAGAAACGCGGGGATAGGCCTTGCAACACTTTTGCAGGGCCCATCCCCGCGTTTTTGTGGCAGGCCTTTTTTTGGCATTTCTTGGCCATGAAATGCATTAAATAGCATTACCACTTACAACAAGTACAGAAAAAAGAATGATACAACTATGAAAAACACTTCAAAGAGGTACTGGAAAAACACACCTACAAACATAGGAGAAATAAACTTCAAAACATTTACACTAAGAGATAAACACTTGGGAGAGCAAATATGAGAAGACAAAGATTATATTCATCATTTGGGATTTACAAAATATTCATCATATGGGATATACAAAAGGTTCTCCAAACAAGGGAGTACAAATTATGGTTAATGGTTATTCCCTCTAATTCTCCTAGCTAGCTGCAAATCTTTAGGTTGTATTGTCACTCTCTTTGGATGGATGGCACATAGGTTAGAGTCCTCCAACATTGATATAAGATATGCCTCTGCAGCTTCTTGGAGAGCTTCAATGGCTATCCCTTGGATATGAAGTCCAGCGCAATAGCATTGGATCTCTTCCTTCACAACTCTTGCAAATGACCCATATCGATTCATAAAATATGCTCCATGTGCAAAAAGAATATGCTATGATCTGGTCAATAAGATATACACATAGTGTTTAAGACCAAATAAAAAAATGTAAGAAAAACTTACTATGTAATGTGTAATGTTGCTTTCTCCCCAAGATAAGATGAATGACTTTGTAAACTCCTTCAAAGTCACTTGGAATAATTCTCGTTGTGAAGCATTAGTGGAAACCAAACACATCAAATGTAACAATTGATCGAACGATGACCAAACCTTCTTTTGCTTGTTAATGAGATCAACCTGACTATCATTGTCTGTTGTAATTGAACAGAGGTCCTTCCAAAGCTCCCATTTCCCATCATCTTGACTATTCACATCTCTTCTAAAGAAACATCGTGCCTTCTTCCCAGTCATTGAAACTTGTTGTAAAATCTCTTGAGACTCACCATACTTCTTAACAACTAAAGATACGTGGCCACCATGACAACCTATAGAATTCAAAAGATCTTCTATTTTTTGGATTGCTATTATAGACCTCTCTGGTGGTTTCATTGCAAATGCATATTCAACATGGAGCTTCAAAAGCCTATCAAAGATCCTCATGAATGCATGCAAAGTACAAAAGTGAACATTGATGGAAATGGGATAATGGGGTTCCAATCATTGCTTATTTTATCACGAGTCGGTTCCTGTAACATTGGACACCTCAAAAGTGATATCTCCCATTCCCTATGATTCGATGAGTCTGTTTCATCAATTTCTTCAGAGTCATCAACTCTCGTCAATGCCCTTGCATGTTTAGACTGTCTCTTAGATCCTTTGTAACCTTGTGTACAATATGGGCAAGGATAGAGAGAAGATGCTCCTTGTTTACAACCTAACATGCATTTTATACTCTTAAGGTCTCCACCCAAATGCCATTCTACCTCAAAATCACCTATATCATCTACAAAAATCTTTTGCCCATGTATTTGAGAAGAGATTACTTCCGTAATCCACGGAGTCCTACTAAAAATTCATGAAATAACATTATTTGTTTCTTTGGGAACTTCTATAGCACCTAACCACCAGATATCTCTCTCTGATTGCACACTGTAAGTCAAATGGTCCCTCCCTCCTAAAGTTTCATCACTCATTGCATGGTCCATAATTTCGTTCATTAGCGTCACACTCAACCTTTCTAGTCGCCAACCCTTTATGATTTGACACTCATCAAGCTTCAGTATGAACTTTAACTTAACATTACAGTCTGCACAAAAGAGAAAACATTATCTTAATATGACACTTGAATGCAATAAAACTTCAACACCAAATAAAATGTAGTAGGGGTACCTTTGATTGTTGAACTATAAAAGTGAACCATTGCTTGTTGAAGCTTCTGAAGATCCACAAATATATTGTTGAATTTAGTGTAAGTAAATCCTTGTGTAGATAGGATTTTTTATTGCTTCTTGGGAATATTTGGATGATAAACAGAGGTAGGCATAGTTTCTTCTATGAATAAATATTGTCCAATAGTACGAGTCACATCCTCATTTGAAGTTTTTTTATTGATAGACACTTTATATGGGCATGGAAATATACTTTGAGAAATACCTTGTGATTGTAATACTTGTCTGAGAAGGGTGTACATTGCAGTATACCCATTTCTACTGATGCCCGCTTCGTCACATATTGCCTGCACATCTTGCACTGTGATAAGATTTTTTAACTTCTTTGAAAACTCAGCTTCAACAACAACTCTAATACACTTTCCTATGCGTGAGTCTAAAGCAGAAGTGATTTCTTTGGTGTTTATACAACTATTCATAAGCTTGCATTGGCCTTGTGTTATTGATGAAGCAGTTATGTCTTGGATAAACGACCTACACAATGAAAGATTCCATTACAAATCTTCATTAAAACATATAAAAGTAAAACAAACACTCACCTTGTTGCATATACTTCGTTTGCGTGCTCCACCACCTTTTGAAAGAGCTTCAAAGGATGACAACTCTCTTTTCCTATGTCTCATACCAAGTGGAGTCTCTTTTAGCTGCTAGAGATTGGCAGTTAACTTTGAAATTGTGCTTTGTTTTGCTTCAATATCCCGTTCCAAATTTGCAAGTTGTTTTTGTAAAGATATGATTGTGCTTTCTAAAGTGACCACCCTCATATGATGGATGTGATATTGTTGGAACCAATACTTAGCAGTAGCAAGTGAATGTGTAGATAATCGCTTGCAGTAACCTAATAGTCCAGCTTCACTCGCACCAATGAACTGAAGTAAAGTTGAGAGGTTATGGAATGTTGGATGGTAAGAAGATATTGGATCAAGAGGATATAGTGAACCATGAGCCCAAAGATCAATACTTTTTTCTCCAGCTGCACGACGTTCATTTTGAGAATTGGCATCATTGTTGCATTGTGTATTTGGAGCAAACTCTCTAGGCACACGAACATGGATACTTGTTGATGCAGGAGCATGAGGACGTTCTACTATGAAGTTTGTGATACATGTCAACACCATCTTTGCTAATGACCAACAATATCAAAAACAAAGATGAAAAACCAATTGGAAGGGAGTCTAAAGCATATGTTTTGCTCAAAAAATGTGTTTTCTTGTATGTGTATGGGTTAAAGTGTATTTTTCCACTGAGTATGGCTGAAAATGATGAAATTTGAAAAAAGTCATTTTTTGGGGGAAGCATAGTCACGGATTTGATGATGTGGCACTTACTTTTGGAGGGAGCTTGAAACTTATACTTTTTCTAAAAGAAACTTCAGAAAATGGGCCCAAAAAAGTGACTTCTGACATATATATTAAAAAATAGGCTCTTTTGAGTTAATATACACTGAAAATGAGACTTTAAAAAAAAATTCATTTTTTTATTCAAATACATGTACGAGTTTGATGATGTGGAAAGTAGATTCTCTTTCTCTCTCTCTAGAATAAGAAAGAGAGAGGCCTATTGAAGCCTAAAAAAAAAGCCTACTCCAGCCTACTAAAAAGTGCTCTATTAAATGCACTTTGTCCCCTTAAACAAGAACAAAATTAAGCTTAATCCCTAAAAATTAGGGATCCTTACAAGGCCCATGCAGGGTTCATTTTTTCCCCTAATGGTGAGATTTTCCAAACTGACAAGCACCACATTTATAAATCATGTGTTGCTTGGATACATTAGGTATCCCAACCACACATTGGTCTCTACATATTTGTTTTAAAGTTCTCTCACCAATATGCCCTAATCTCTTATGCCAAATTTCAAGCTCTAAAAGTGTTTGACCTTTGTTGCTATATAGTGCAATATTTCCTCATTCCACTCAAAATTTGTCAATAAGGCATAGAGAGGTTTAGCTATGATTGCATACATGTGGATAAACCTATGGTAATATCCACAATGGTCCATAAAGGCTTGTACCTCTTTAACATTCATCGGCCTTGGCAACTCCGCTATAGCTTTGACTTTGTCCTCATCTGTTGATATTCCATTCTTAAAAACAATATTACCTAAGATTTTACCTTGATGCACCATGAACACACACTTTTTTGGGTTCAGACACACTTGATATTCTCTACATTTGTTGAAGATTTGTCTGAGCTCAGGGATGTGGTATCTTCTTTCTTGGGAATGAGCACATAAATCATCCACAAATACTTCTAATCTTTCGTAAGAATTCTTTGAAGACATGACACATGAGCCTTTGGAATGTTGCAAGTGCATTTCTGAGCCCAAATGGCATCACACGAAATGCAAAGATTCCCCACTCAGTGGCGAATGTTGTTGTGTACCTAAGCCAAGAAGACTCAAGGACTTGTGCCAAAGAGACTAAACCTCATTTGCAACGCAAGTGCGTATAGTGGGAAATTGACACACGCTCACTTGTCAATCCGATCAAACGACCTAACCAAGTGTATGAGGACATGGGCACACATGATGGAGAATGAAGTGGTTCAGCTTACATGCATGAGAAAAGACTAATCCACCTCTCAAACTCACTGAAATACAGAAAGTGTCTGCCGCGATACCTTTTACAGCAGGTTTCAATAAATCAAGAATTTCTCCCAGCTCAAAACTCTGAATATAGTTAGTAGGGTACTCGTTTTGAAGCTCTTGAGGAGACGCATCGATTGGAAGTGAAACTCGATTTTGACAACCGTGCTTGAAGTTATTACCAAAATAGTGAATGGCAGGAAGCACCCACACTCACACCACAACTCCTACAAGCTCACACACACACTACAGTAGCTCAAAAACAGTGGGGAGAGGTAGACAACAGTCCTACACACACATTCCAAGCATTACACACACATAGAAGATCAAAGAGAAGATGGAAATATTGATGGAGAGTGTTAATCTCCAAAAGAACAACTTACTCTTGAATTTAGAACACCTCTATATCAAGAGTAAGTCAAAACCTTCACTAAATTAGAGGTCCAATCTCCAAATTATCAAAAGTTGAGAAAATCTGTGAAGAAGGTAAAACACAGAAAGTCTATTGCACAATTTCTTCTCATTGATCTATCAAACATGTAAAGTTTTCTATGAAAATTTGTATGGAGTGTCGCCTAGAGATTGCGCACCTCCTCCAAGTTAAAGTTCTCAAAAAGGTTTAGTATAACTTGAGAAATCAACTTCACAAGTTACCTATGTCTGAATCTGCACTTCTGAGAAGTCGATTTAGACACCCCTAACTTCTTAACTTCAATTCTCTCAGTACAAAACCCGTTTAAGCAAATGCTTCTAGCCACGAGTAGATTACCTTCCAACTTAAAGATTAAGTGCTTGCTTGCACAAAACTTTAAACTATGGAGTGAGAACTGACCAAAAGATTAAGATCGAAATTTGCGCCTATTTCAGAGAACTGTGAACACTCAACACATATGAATGTTCCTACTAACAATTCTCCTAGCCTGTTTGCAATTAGACTCTGAAACTCAGGTCACAGACTCATTAACTACCAACTTAGATATCCTCAAAAGGATTTCACAATTGATCAAACACAGACGGAGCAGACACGAAAAGATTAGGCGCAATATTTCTACATTTACTCAGAAAGTTACAGTTGAGTGATGAGAGGAAACTCAACTAGCTTTTCACATGTCTCATGACATCTATCTTCCTCATTCTTGACTTCTATCTATTCTTCCATATGCTCTCATATCACGCCTCGACATTTTCAAGGTATTTATAGATAAATTTGTACAAGTCTATGACTAATCAAAGATCTAAGTGAACTATGTACATATGTATACATTCCTCACATACTCTGAATGTGTCTTCCTTCCAAGCTTCAAGAATTGATCTCATCCTTCATTCTTTAGTCTTCAAACATTCAATTGGTGATTGAACTGCACCAACAGCTCCCCCTCAATCATCAATTGAGGTTTCTCCTTTCTTCTTTATACCTGCCATGTCTTTAAACTTCTGTAGCTTTGGTCCATCCAAGCTCTTTGTAAGCATATCAGCTATCTGATCTTTTGTTGAAGTATGTATGACTTCAATCTCCTTATCCATCACTTTCTCCCTTAGAAAGTGATACTGTATCTCAATGTGTTTGGTTCTGGCATGAAAAACAGGATTAGCAGCTAAATACAATGAACTCATGTTATCTCCATATATAATTGGTACCCCATGCACAATGTCAAAACTCTTCATCAAAGTCTTGATCCAAATTACTTCCTTTGCAGCTTCAACCATGCCTTTATACTCTGCTTCTGTAGAAGACAAAGCAACTGTATGTTGCTTCTTGGAACACCATGAGATAAGTTTATCTCCCACATAACACATATATCCAAAAGTTGACCTTCTATCATCTGGATTACCTGCCCAATCTGCATCACTATAAATTTTGATATTTGTATCTGAAGTAATTCCATAATACAAACCTTCATTGAGTGTACCCTTAATGTACCTCAACACTCTTTGACCTGCAATCCAATGTTCTTTCCTTGGGCAATGCATGAATTGAGACAAAACCCCTACTGCATATGATAAATCAGGTCTAGTTAAAGTAGCATAGATAAGGCTACCAACCAAACTCTGATATTGTCTCATGTCCTTGAGTTCTTCACCTCCAAACTTACTCAATTTGTGATTCACCTCCATTGGTGTAGGTGCTACCCTGCAATTATCCATTTTAAACTTGATTAACAAGTTCTTCAAATACCTTTCTTGGGTCACAAATACTCCATGTTGAGTATATGTAATCTCCATGCCTAAGAAGTATGACAAGTCTCCCAAGTCACTTATCTTGAACTCCTTTTCCATTTGCTTCTTGAGTCTTTGTATTCCTACTTCATCTGTACCTGTAAGAATTATATCATCAACATATATGCACATGTATATGAAACCATTATCACTTGCTTTGACAAGCAAGCTACTATCTGCTTTAGACACCTGAAACCCAAGTTCTTTTAAGAACTTCACAAGTCTATAGTTCCATGCCCTTGGGGCCTGCTTCAAGCCATACAAAGCTCTCTTGAGCTTGCACACATGATCTGGATACCTTTTATCTCTGAACCCTTGAGGTTGCTCCATGAATACATCATCTGAAATATAACCATTCAAAAAAGCATTTTTCACATCAAGTTGACATAACTTCCAACCTTTACATGCAGCAATAGCAATAAGTGTCCTGATGGTTGTCATCTTTGCCACAGGACTATAAGTCTCATCATAGTCAACACCATAAGTCTGAGCAAACCCTTTGACAACAAGTCTAGCTTTGTATCTAGACACACTTCCATCTGCAAACCTCTTGGTTTTATAAACCCATTTGCATCCAATGATCTTCTGACTATTTGGTTTTGGAACCAAATCCCATGTTTGATTCTCCAATAGTGCATCATATTCTTCCTGCATAGCTTTCTCCCATTTTTCCTTACCTTTTGCCTCTTCATATGTAGAAGGGTCTTCATCTGTTTTCATCATATAAGCATAATCTTTTGTGGCCAAAAATGAAGTATCATAGCTATACCTTGTAGGTTGCCACTTATTCCTTGTAGAACTCCTAAGCTCTCCACTTCTTGAGGTTTCTGGTTCTTCATATTTAGGATCAAATCTTGGGGTTTCTTCCACTTCAACCTGCACTTCATTATTCTCTTGTTCATCAAATATTTGAACCTTTGACTTACCTTTCCTTTGGTTCACTTCTTCTTCATCACCTGTATTGATATTGATTGTACCTGCATACCAAGTACTTTGCTCATCAAATGTACCATCTTTAGAAACCATAAATGTTTTGTAGATGGACTCCACAATCTATAACCCATCTGCTTATCATCATAACCAATGAAAACATATTTTTCAGCTTTAGGCTCCAACTTGTGTCTTAATTGTAATGGCACATATGCATATGCCACACATCCAAAACCTCTGCAATGACCCAAGGTAGGTCTCTTACCCCACCAAGCCTCATATGGTGTCATACCCTGCAAGGCTTTACATGGTAACCTATTGACCAGATAAGTGGCTGTATTTACAGCCTCAGCCCACAAATAATTAGGGCAATTTTTCTCCTTCATCATGGATCTTGCAAACTCAACAAGTGTTCTATTTCTCCTTTCTGCAACACCATTTTGTTGAGGAGAGTACCTGCAAGTAACTTCCCTTTTTATACCAGCATTCCATAAGTAATCACTGAACTCATTAGAGAAATACTCTCCCCCTCCATCTGACCTTAATCTCTTCAACTTATGACCTGTAATTCTTTCTGCATATGCATGATAGTGTTTAAATGTATTAAACACTTCTGACTTATCTTTGATCACATAGATAGTGATCCATCTAGTAGCATCATCAACAAAAATCACATAATACCTTGACCCATTTATACTGAAATCCTTTGATGGTCCCCACACATCTGTGTGTACCAACTCAAGCTTCTCTGAGTACATAAAACCATGCTTGGAGTAAGAATTCTTATGAGCCTTACCTAATTGACATGCCTCACATTTATATGTCATATGTTGACCTGCAACATTAGGCAATCCAAGCACTGAACCATTGTTAACCATATCTTTAATACCTCTTTCATTGAAATGTCCAAGCCTCTTGTGCCAAAGATCTAACTCAGAGATCTTATGTCCTCCATATGTGAACATAGCATGACCAATATTGCCTTGAATCTTCAATGTAAATAATATTCCTTCTTTTTTTCCTGAAACAATCTGTTTATACCCTTGACTAGGGTCTTCCACATATACTCCATCATTAGTAAACCTTACTTCATATCCCTTTTCAACAATTTTTCCTACACTTATCAAATTCTTAGGGATTGTAGGAACATACAAGACCTTACTCAATAAGGTGCTACCATCCTTGGCCTTCACTGATCCAATTGACTTCACATTGTGCTTTGTGTTGTCACCTGTCTGAACAACATGATTAAAACATTATTCTCCAAGTCAGTCATCAAAGATATATTGCCACTCAGGTGATTGCTACACCCTGAGTCAATGTAGAAAACTCTTTGATCCTCACTCTGCCTTTCACAAGTTGCATTCATTATCAATGTTGAATCCTCCTTTTGATCTGAAGCATAATTGTAGTAGGTGTTGTTATATTGTTGACTTTGGAATCCTCTACCTGCATTTCTTCCAAAGTAACTCCTTCCACCTCTACCTCTGAAATTACCTCTTTGATTTCTGCCACCTCTTCCTCTTGAATTATAATTCTGATTATATCCGCCATTACTCTGATTATTATGTCAACAATCATTAGCTAAGTGATTTGTCTTACCACCAATCCAGCAAGCTTTGCCTCCATCCTTGTTGTTTCTACCTCTTCCTCTACCTTTGCCACCTCCTCTTCCTCTTAGGAAGTTGGCTTGAGTAGTTGTTCCTTCATCTTCACCTGCTTGTTGCTTTCCTTTGCTATTCTTCTTCTTATCTTTTGAGTACATTGCATGACCTGCACTCTTGTCACCATCTCCTTTAACATCCTGCTCAAATGTTAGCATATGACCTAGCAACTGATTTAAATCAGGAGTGAAATGGTCAAGTGATAATTCTGTAGATAAAATAAATGGCTTCCATTTGTCATCACCTCTCAAACCTGTAAGGATTTGCCTTACCAATTTATCCTCCTCAATGTCTTCATCAATAGCTCCTAATGCATCTGCAATGTCTTTCATCCTTGTTACATAGTCTGAAATAGATTGAGAGGCCTTCTTCTTGAAGGTTGTAAACTCTGCCCATAAGGATGCCTTCCTTGACTTTGTAGTATTCTGGAAATGCTCCTCCAAAGCATTCCAAATATCAGTTGCACTTTCAAGACCTCGAATATGAGGTAACAAGTAATCATTGACTGCCATATAGATTATGCTCCTAGCTTGAGCATCTTTCTTCATCCAATTTTTCAAATCTGCTAATTCTTCCCTAGTTGGAACACTAGGATCTCTGAACTGTGGCTTCTCTTCTTCTCCTGTGATGTAAGCAATCAAATCTTTGCTCATAAGATGAGCTTCCATCCTCATTGACCATGCAGGATAGTTTTCCCTATCCAATTTCTCTATCTGTAGAGAATCTCCCATCTTGTGTCTACCTGTGTATTGAAATCTTCAAGCTTTATGAACAATATATGTACCTTTACTTCGAATTAGACTCCTTTTGTCCTTCTTGATGTCGTATGGTCTCCTCCTCAAGCTTTGCCTTCAAAATTTCACCTTTTATTTCTTCAATTGTTGAATTTCTTGAATCTGCAGCAGTCGGGACCCTCCTTTCCTTGATTTTGATGTCTCCTGCTCTGATACCACTGATGGAGAGTGTTAATCTCCAAAAGAACAACTTACTCTTGAATTTAGAACACCTCTATATCAAGAGTAAGTCAAAACCTTCACTAAATTAGAGGTCCAATCTCCAAATTATCAAAAGTTGAGAAAATCTGTGAAGAAGGTAAAACACAGAAAGTCTGCTGCACAATTTCTTCTCATTGATCTAGCAAACATGTAAAGTTTTCTATGAAAATTTGTATGGAGTGTCGCCTAGAGATTGCACACCTCCTCCAAGTTAAAGTTCTCAAAAAGGTTTAGTATAACTTGAGAAATCAACTTCACAAGTTACCTATGTCTGAATCTGCACTTCTGAGAAGTCGATTTAGACACCCCTAACTTCTTAACTTCAATTCTCTCAGTACAAAACCCGTTTAAGCAAATGCTTCTAGCCACGAGTAGATTACCTTCCAACTTAAAGATTAAGTGCTTGCTTGCACAAAACTTTAAACTATGGAGTGAGAACTGACCAAAAGATTAAGATCAAAATTTGCGCCTATTTCAGAGAACTGTGAACACTCAACACATATGAATGTTCCTACTAACAATTCTCCTAGCCTGTTTGCAATTAGACTCTGAAACTCAGGTCACAGACTCATTAACTACCAACTTAGATATCCTCAAAAGGATTTCACAATTGATCAAACACAGACGGAGCAGACACGAAAAGATCGGGCGCAATATTTCTACATTTACTCAGAAAGTTACAGTTGAGTGATGAGAGGAAACTCAACTAACTTTTCACATGTCTCATGACATCTATCTTCCTCATTCTTGACTTCTATCTATTCTTCCATATGCTCTCATATCACGCCTCGACATTTTCAAGGTATTTATAGATAAATTTGTACAAGTCTATGACTAATCAAAGATCTAAGTGAACTATGTACATATGTATACATTCCTCACATACTCTGAATGTGTCTTCCTTCCAAGCTTCAAGAATTGATCTCATCCTTCATTCTTTAGTCTTCAAACATTCAATTGGTGATTGAACTGCACCAACAAATCTGCAAGAAAGAGGCAAATTCGAGATTCAAAAGCTCTCCTTCTTCACAATGGCAAAAAGTCTCTAAAAAGAGTCACCAAGTGACTTATATACATGTGCCCTAAGTTTGGTCCTTTCACACAAGAGACCGGCACTTTATTACTAAAAAGTGAATTTCCTACTAACTTACAAGGGATATTTTACAACAAGTTTGGATTATGCGACTAGAGGACTCCTCTTGTGCATTTACATGGCTTGAGGGAATTCTCTAAGACTTTGAAGAAGAAAAATTATGCCCATTAATTTGAAAATTTTGGGGCTCTTCTTTTGTGCTTCTCTGCTCTGCAACACTCTCCCCCTCTTTGTCTCTATCGTCCCTTGATAGGCTTTTGCTTCTTGTTTGTAGTTCTTCTAAGAGTTTTGAATACACGCACCTAGCGGTCGAAGTGGCAACAAGGTCTATCAGAGAATTTGTTATTTTATCCGCCGTATGTCCTTTGCTTCTGTTTGCCCCTTGATATCCAGTACATCACAAATTTGGGTTGCTGCATTCATTCGGGCTGCCACACACGCCACCATTGACTAGGAATGTGCTGTTCTTAGTCACCCTCTTAAACTTTCCAGCCTCTGCCTCTTTCTATCTTTTGGTCTTCTGATTTGTCTTTGTCTTCACACATCTTACCCTGTTGCATTGCTTTAAGCCTGTTTACGTGATTGCCAACGCACGCTATCAGCGGAAGGATTACTACCTGCCAAATATTGTCTTGCACTTCTTCATGTATAGTTCATAGCCCTGGTCCGTCCTTCCCATGAAAGGTCCTGGTTCTGATTGTTCTTTAATTCCATTCCTCAGGACCTGGATATTTCGTGTTGTTGTCTGATGCGTGCCCCTGGGGGGCTTTGGGCAGAGGATGGTTCTTTTGCTTTATGATCTTCATTCTTTATTGAGTAGTTTTTGACTTTGATCTTCTTCTTTGTCTCTTCTTGCTCAATTCCCCTGGTTCTTTTGCTTTGTGATCTTCATTCTTTATTGAGTAGTTTTTGACTTTGATCTTCTTCTTTGTCTCTTCTTGCTCAATTCCCCTTCCACACGTCCCTCCTCCTGAACTCTGTCGTCCTCGTCAGGCTTTTTGTGGTGACGTGAATAGGTCTGTATGGCCGCCTGCTCTCTTTGATTCAGCAAATTAGTGTGACATAACATAAATTATTTCCACTGTTGTGACTTGACGCCATCCTCTGGTGCTTGTCAGTGATCCGCAAAAAAACTTGTTTCATACGCTACCAATCGTGCATTTAGGTTTGAAGTCATCTTGAAAAAAATTTCCGAATCTATTTCGAAGAAGCCGGTGAAAAATGCTTCTTCGAAAGTCTGCATGTATGTTGACGGCAAAAACATAAGTCTTGAATAATACGCCATCAGGGTTAAGCGGCTCGGAATAGTAGAGAGATAAAAAACGAGCGCTTCGGATCCTTGTGTAATGCCGATGAAATTCAAAAAAGTGTACTTTGCATGCTGGAAGACTTTAATTACAATTAATAGCATGCTGAAAATCTTATTGGTCATTTTAACTGCTAAGTTCGGGACAATCGCATATTGTGCAATCCAAAATTCCATTGTTTTTACCATATATTCTTCCGTTGGTAGGTAGTTATGTGGCAGACTAGGTAACAATGGGTAATTCAGCCATTGATTATTGATGCTTCCCAGTCGATGTCCTTCCCAAAATTACGACCAGGAGCGTCTGTGGGGTACTGAACAAAATGCTGGATTCAGCTGAAGCGCGTATGGTGATGCTTCCCATTGTACCTGCAATGTAGGATTCTTTTCCAAAACTTTGCGTCTCCATATGGGATCAGCTTTTTCGAATTCTTCTTGAGTATACTTGAATGTATCTTGGCTGAACTGGAGGTTGTGGTCCGGATCCTTATTTGTCGTAGTCTTTATATATTTTCACGTTTGTGCTTTAAGTAGTCCATATGGTACATTGAAAGGCTTCAAAATTTGATCCAAATTTTTGCTTTCGATTTGGGCCTCCTTCATTACCTAGATTATCTGATCTTCGAATTCAGCAGTAAGCTGGGACACCAGTAGTGTCCTTTTTGGTTGGCTCAGTTTTGCAATGTCCCAAGTATTATGTTCAATTTGGACCTCCTGTTCCTCCCTTAGTGGTGAATGATACAAGGGAGGAGAGAGAGGACGTACCTAAGTCTCCTTAGTAGCCTCTGCGGATTTTGGAACTACTGGTGTCTCCTCAATTTCCTTGTGTGCTAGTTGATCCTGTAGTTGCTTTATCATTTCCTTCTTTTGCTTAATTTCTTCCTGTGCCTGCAAAATAGTTTCCTTATTCTTCTGTATTTCCTCTGCCACTATCGCGAGTTGATCAGTGTCTTCTTTACAATGCAGTAGGTATCTATTCTCAGCTTTTTTCCATTTTTCAACTAAGAGCCGTGGTGTCTTCCATGTACCTCTTTTCCCATTCGGCAATGGTGGTCTGTTCCTGCTTGATCTGCTCTTCATGCTTAGCTATCTTTTCTTCCAATTCTTTGATATCCTTTTCTGGTCTTCCCTGAATTTCAACAGGCTGATCACTTAGAAGAGCTGTCATGAGCTCCTTGTTTCGGTTCCTTAGGTTTTCTGACTCTTCCATATATACCTTTATTTTTTATTCTAGTATTTTACTTCTTGCGTTCATCCGCATTTTCTGAGCCTTGCTAGCTTCATTTTTCTTTGTTAATTCCTGTAGTTGTGCTTTCAATCCTTCATTTTCCATGGCTAGAGCTTTGCACTGTTGCTTGAACTCTTGAACTTCATTTTGTTTCTGTAGTATTTGTTCTCTAGATAATTTTAATTCTGCTGAAAGATTCTTACTCTTTTCTTGAAGCTCATGCTTGTCCTGCATCGCTTGATCATAGTCTTCATCAGCCTCTAGCATTAATTGTTGTGTGTCCATTGCGGTTCTGATCATGTCTTGCACTACGGGCTTGAGCTGAGCGATGTTGACATTCAACCATGTCCTCGGTATGCTTGGAGCTTATCTAGTTTGCACATCTTTTCCTTGCTCTACACGGATGGTTTCATTGTGGGGTTTTCTAATTTGTAATTGTATTTTTGGTTCTTTTTCTTCTTCATCCAAATCAATAATTTTTGCATTCCCTTGAAAGGTGACGTCCATGGGGGAGGGTTCTGCCACGACCCTTATTGGTGTGAAGGGTTTTGCTTCTTCTATTGTCGCTTCTTGAGGCTCTTTCTTTGGTATCTTGATTGACACCTCGCGTGTAGGTGTTGCCTCCTTGATAAGAATTGTGGAAGTCTCATTGATTTTGAGGACATGTGTCCCTTCTTGGTTTGCTTCCTTGCTTACAGTCTCTTGAGTGGGGTGGACGGAGTTGTCATTTACCTTTGTTCCTTCGTCTGCTTCCTCGTAGTTGACTGCATTCAACTCCTCCCATTGTCCATCATCCTTTGATTCACTTTGAATATCCACATTCAAAAATGAAGTGTCGGGTTCTTCTTGTTCTTCCGAAGACAAGCTTGAGTTATCCAACCCTAATTCTTGGTAGCAGTGTACTTTTGTGAGCTTCTTTTTGGCCGCTATCTCCTGTTGGGCCTGCTAATAATGGTGCCCTTGTACTGGTAAATTGACTTGCCCTTCTATATATTGATGTGTATCCTCAAGGGCTTGAGTTAAATCTTCCTCTGTAATCGGCCTTTGCTCTTCAATTCTTGTCTTTGGAAGCACATGCACTCTTTTTGTTGGTGGAGCTTCCTCTTCCACTTGCTTTACTTCCCTTAATCTCTTTGTTCCTCTCATTCTGGGTTGAGAGCTAGTTTCTGCCTCTTCCACTATCTTGACTCCTCTTTTCTTTTTATGAATTGTGGCGACTTTGGCATACTTAGCGATGGCAGTCGAAGGTGGCATTTCCTGTAGATGCTCTCTAATGCCTAAATCATGGTAAATTAATATTGTCAGAGCGACGCTTCCATTGAGGAACTTCTTATTATTCCATTGCTTCTTTGCTTCGAATAGTCTTTCCTATATGTAAGGAGTCAGATTAATCTGATTTCCAATCTGCTTGATTGCATGTGAGAGCAATTGAACAATTATCTTTTGTGGAGCCGTGTATCAATGCATATTTGGGAAGCAGAAGTGCTAGTGGATGAGTCTGACTTCCTCTTCTATGTCGACTCTATTAATGTCGGTGAACGTTCTGGTTTTTGCCCCTCGACTCTCTTCTTTCACTACCGTGTTTCCATCTTTTTCCCATCCAAAAGCTTCCTTGATCAAGTCATGTGTAAACTGGATGACTACCCATTCGCCTACTTTATCCATCACTCTAGCCTTAGGCACCAATGGATCATGCAGTGCTGGCTGTAATGTGTTCATGACCTCTGTGCACCTTTGAAAGTCGGGCTTATAGATTGGCAATTCAAAATATTTATGAATGCCAGCTTTCTTCATAATGGCAGTTGTAGATGGGAGTTCATGCAAAACTCTGAAGTCTTGGGACATGATCGGAAATTGATGATCTGTATCCATGATTTTTATAGTTGCCAGGAAGAGGTACTCCCCAGCCGGTTGATCTTCTCGAAACCAGTGTCCCTTTGCCTTGGTGATACTCTGGAGAGGAAATTCCAATATTTCCTCTTGTATTGTTGCTTCAGAATCTTCAGAAGCCATCTGCACTTGTAAGGAAAAGTGCATTAGCTTCAATGGAAAGCATAGCAACTGTGTAGTGCATTGCAGTGAAACATTGTCGTTCCATCACTCCTTTCCCATGGTTCTATAAGTGAGATCTCTTACCACATCTTTTTATTTCTTTTCTTGAAAGAGAACAAGCATTAGTGTAGCCGAAGCATTTATTTATGTACATAGTATGTCCATTCCTAAGAGAGTAGAAGCTATGCCCTAATTCCCATTGGAGAATGTGCACCACTACTTTTATCATGTATATCATGTGCTGAATGCTTGGCCTTGTAATGTGGCTCTATTATGCATACTTTAGGTGCATCTGATACTTCATGAGTGCAATTGGAATCTCCGTTGTTCCGATGTTCCACTCCTTGCAATCGCTTGGGTTTCCAAATCCCTCTCATTGTCGCTTTGATAGGTTGTTTCATTTCTTTGATTCCTCAGGCTTCAAGTGTTCTCTTGGTTTCCTCTAGTGTCCTCGTATTAGAGGCTCTGCTCTTCATGTGTCTAGGACGAGTCTGTTTTTGCTTTGTCATTCGAATGTTTTGATGTAATGTATCCTCTTGATTGTGTATCTCTTGCTTGGCTGCTTGTTTCACCTTCTTGGGAATCCATATCTGCTGTCGTGCTTTCTGAGCTTCAACCAAAGGTTTAGGGAGCCATACTTGCAAGAGTATTGTTGTTTCAGATTTTTGTGATGCTGACTTGTTATTCTTCTTTTTCTCCTTATGATTTGGTGATGATGTTTCTGATTTCTGTTCTTGATCTTTGCATACCCATTTGAATTTGTTCTCCCATTGATGCGAGTATCTAAATGTTGTCTTCCCCGGTGGTAATCCTTCTGTAGTATGAGAGACTTCATGAGAGTTGGTTTCCTTATTGTCTGGCACATTAAGTGAATAGGGTGATATCACCTCCTCCTTGGACACATTAGGGTTTGAGCTTCCTACTTCTTCTAGACTGGTTTCTGAGGTCTGGGGACTGGAATCATGTTCCACTAGCTCTTTTTTGCATTTTTCCGCACTCTCGATGGTTGTTGGTTGGAGTAAAGGCTTCTCTCCTAATAGACTAAAAATTTCCTTGTGCCCTATCTTGGCTGAAATATAGCCTTGAGCTAGGTTGATGTTGACTTCATTCTGAATGATCCAATCCTGTCCTAGGATGAAATCTTCTAGTAAATCTTCATCTCTACACACCAAGACTCGTTGTTCCATGGAAGAATTTCCTAGGTGGAGGGATACGTTAGTTACTCCCATGCATTCTATGATTTGACCTCCAATTTCTATCATTTGTGGGACCCATAATCAATTGAAGGCCCTTTATGACCATATTACGTATGCAGCTAAGTCCTGCTCCTGAGTCTATCAAGGCATTTATCAATTTGTACTCTGTCTTGCCAATCCCTAGGTTTAAATAAGGCTGTGACTTGTAGAAATTTGTCGTGTCAGGTTTATGGACTTTGTAATTAGCCATAGGGACAGGCTCTTCTCCTTGGAGATACCGTTCATCTCTTTGCCTAATCCATTCTTTCCTTTTCTTGATGCGTTCTACGGCTTCTTGTCGAGCCTCCTCTCTAATCCGTTCTTCCTCTTTTTTCCTATTTTGAGCACCTACTAAACGTGATAACATTTGATCCGTCAATGGCTCCATGAACCGTTTAACTCTGCATCCACTTATGTAGTTAGGAAGAATGTCTCCATCTAAAGTGGCTAGATTAACTGCTCCACTAGTAGAGATCCTATTGATGATCAGAGGTCCATATCCACGTTTTTGTAACTTCTTGGCATGTTGCTTTAAGGTGTAAACCAGGACTAAGTCTCCTTCTTTAAGTCCTTTGTCTTTTATATGTGCATCATAATATGCCTTTTGTCTTCTCTTGGCTGCATAGATTCCTGCTACCGCTTGTAACCTAGTTTCATGTAACTTCTCGATTTGGTCTAGTTGTTGGGACAATTCATGTCCGTTCCATTCATACTATTGGGCTACTCTCAAAGTTGGGATTAAAAAAACAATTAGCAAAATTGCATTCTGCCTGTACACTAAATTGAATGGGGTAGTTCCAATAGTAGTCTTGTATGCTACTCGGAAGGCCCAAATTGCATGGTGCAATTGTTTGTCCCAATCAGACCTCCCATTATTGACAATCTTTGTCAATACTGTACATAATACCTTATTGGAACTTTCCGCTTGACCATTGGCTTGGGGATGGTATGGGGCTGATTTTTTGTGGATCACTAAAAATTCATTCATTAGGGATTCTATTACTTCGTTAAGGAAGTGCGTTCCTCGGTCACTCACAATCTCAATTGGTAATCCGAAACGAGTGAATATATGTTCAAAAAGGAACTTAGCAGTGGTTTGAGCATCGTTCTTTCTAGTAGCCTTTGCTTCTACCCATTTTGTCAAGTAATCAGTGGCTACTATGATGTACTCAGCATGTGATCCTTTGGCCGGTGGATTAATGGGTCCTAAGTCAATACCCCATTTAGAGAATGCTCTTTCACACACCATAGGTCTCAATGGCATGTCATCTCTCCGAATCGGGTATTTAGCCCTTTGGCATGTTTCGCAACTTCGCACATATGTTTCCGCATCCATATGTAAAGTTGGCCACCACAAGCCTGCGAAGAGAATCATTTTTGTTGTTCTCTCGGTTGCAAAATGACCTCCTGCTGCACTTGCGTGTGCCATCTCTAATATGGTTAAATACTCTCCTTCATGAACACATAATCATAATTGTTTGTCTTTTCCTCTTCTAAACAAGTTTCTTCCTATGAGAACATAATCCTTGCTCATCTCCTCTAGGGATCGTTTTCTAGCCAAGCTAACTCCTTCCTCATGTTCTCTTGTCTTTAGGAATTTCACTAATGTTTTACTCCAATTGGGTGCTATCGTTGAGAAAGGTATGGACGTATGATCCTCTGGGATTGTCTCCTGGCATTCTGCACAATTGCTTACGTAGTCATGGACATCCTTGGGCATGTCAGGCCAGTATACTCCTAATCTTTTTAATTCCCTGATGGTTCCATGAGTCCCTTGGTGTGTTCTCCATTTGTTCACATGTGCTTGTTCGATTAGCTTCGTTTGTTCGTCCTTCTCAACGCATCTTAGCAATACCCCATTGGGTTCCTTAGAGTACACACTTCCCGCAATAATATGCAAGTTCCTTGATTGTAAGATTTCCTTTTTACTTTCCTCATTAATTGAGTGTTGTGGACCATGAGTAAGTATAGGAATTTATTTCTCTGCCCACTTTGGACAAACTTCCAGATTAAACAAATAAGTGTCTGGCAGATCATCGGGTACTCCACTTGGTGGTTCTCCGTGTGTTAACCTTGAAAGATGATCCACTCTTACATGGGTGTTTCCCTTCTTTACTATCACTTCAAAGTCGAACTCCATTAATAGTAGGAACCATCTTACCAATCTTCCCGTGTTACAGGGCTTATCGACTAGGTACAATAAGACCTGATGGTCTATGAAGAACTTGAATTTGTTGGCTAAGAGATAGTGTCTAAATTTCTTCACTACATAGACCATTCCTAATCCTTCTCGCTCGGTACTGGTATAATTCCTTTCAGCTTGATTTAGTTGTCTGCTTGCATAGGCAATTGGATGATCTAATTTCGTCAGCTGGTTGGGCTAAGATACATCCTATTGCGTAATTAGAAGCATCAACATGAATATGAAAAGGCTTGTTCCAATTTGGCATTTTCAGAATTGGAGCCGTGCTAAGCCTCTTCTTTAACTCATTGAATGCCTTCTCGCACTCTTTTGTCCAAGTGAATTGAGTTAAGAGACCATACAGGGGTTTAGCGATTATGGCATACATGTGGATAAACTGACGGTAATATCCACAATGTCCCATAAATGCTTGCACCTCTTTCGCATTCTGAGGTCTAGGGAGCTCTAATGTGACCTTAATCTTGTCCTCATCTGTGGATATTCCATTCCTAGAGACTATGTGTCCTAGGATCTTTCCTTGTCTTACCATGAAGACACACTTCTCTAGGTTTAAACAGACTCTGTACTGTCTACATTTATTAAATATCTTTCTCAACTCAGGAATATGATCGTGTCTTTGATTGGAGTATGTACATAGGTCATCTACATATACTTCCATGCTCTTTTTCAGAAATTCCTTGAAAACATGACACATCAATCGTTGGAAAGTAGCTGGTGCATTAGTGAGTCCAAAAGGCATCACTCGAAAAGCATAGACTCCCCATTCGGTCGCGAATGCGGTCTTATGTTGATCCTCAGTAGCAATAGCTACTTGATTGTATCCTGAGAATCCATCTAAGAAGCTATATACTTCTTTTCCTGCTACTCTTTCCAATAGATGGTCCGTAATGGGTAATGGGTAGCTATCACGTATGGTGGCTGCATTGAGCTTTTTCAAGTTAATGCACACTCTAAGTTTTCCATTCTTCTTAGGCACAACTACTAGTGGCGATACCCACTCGGTGTGTTCTATCTCATATATGAAGCCTGCCGCTAGTAGCTTGTCTATTTCTTCCTTAATTTTAGCAGCATATATCTCATTGTATATATATGGCTGTTGTTTTGATGGTTTTGCATCTGCCATCATTGGTATCCTATGAGAACAAATCGAGGGTTCCACGCCTTTGAGATCCTTATACGTCCATGCGAACACGTCTCGATATTCTCGGATCAATTGTATTAACTCTTCCTCCTCTTCCACCGACACATCTTTGCCTATGTAGGTACATCTTTCATCTCCCTCTTCCACTATTACTATGATCTTTTTTGTTTGTTCTTTGTTGTCGTATGCTTCTCCATCTTGAGCCTCTCGTTTAGGCATTTGAATAGCTATCTTTCTCTCTTCTACTTCATATCTCTTAAAATGTTCAGGAACTTCAAATAGATCTGGGTCTGGTCCAGTTTTACTCATTTTTGCTTCTTGTTCTTGTACTTTGGGAGCGGCTTCTATTGCCAAGATCTTTGTCGGTTCCTGTTTCTCTTTGGTTCGAATGGTGTCCAGATAGCTCTCTTCGGAATCGAATTCTGGGTTCCATTTCTATACTCTCATATTACTCTTTCCATTCTTTTTCCAAGATTTCCCCTTCTTCCACTTCTTGAAGGACAACCATATAAAGATTTACATCATAACCTTCCTCATCTATGCACTCGTTCATTGTCAATACTTCCTCATTTACACACACATCTAAGGTTGCTAGGATTTCCATCCATCCATGTGGTTCAAAGGTTTTGTTAGGAAAGATTTGAGGCATGTACCTTGGGTCCTCTACAGGTCTGTAGTTAGGATGTCCTATTGGCCATGCCTGTCTTTTACTGTCCTCTTTCTTGGCTTCTTTGCACATCCATAACTGGGCGTCCTCGTGCATCCATGATTGGTCACTTGATCCAGCAACTATGAATGGATAAGTCGTCTTCCTCCTTGTGTATGGGATTCCATTGTAGTGGAGGAACATCTCGATATGCAAATGTATGCAAGTTTATCTTGGTTGTATTTCCTTGATGTTGTAGGTACAACGAATCTCTTCCCCAGTCTTATACTACTCGCATTTGTCTCATGAAGGTTCGTCCTAATGTCATCTCGTAATTATTAGCCTTTTCAAACTTACAAATTGATAGTGTGTGTTCAAATTCAACTCCATAGGAAGTCAATTTGATTCTTTCCAGTATTCTTAAGGGTTTCTCCACATGACCATCTGCTAATTGGAGCTTCATGTGTGTGGGTCGTAAGGCAGGATTTCCCCATTTCTCCCAAATTTCCTTGGTGGCGATTTCTACCCCGGCTCCTGTGTTTAGTATAGCCTTGGTCATGTACCCATTGTAAGTGACAGGTAGACATGTATTACCTTCATCTCCTTCACTAAACTCTCCCACTTTATCAACTAGGACTTGTATTTTAGATGTGTTTTCTTTTCCCCTTCCTTCCTTTTCTTCTTTCTCTTGCCCTAATTCTAATTGACTTGCTAATTGCCTCCATAATTGTGGTTTAGCCTGAAGTAATTCTTCCATGATTAATTTGCATTGTACTTTTGTCTTCTTAAGTTCTGTTAAATTGTGTGAACTCTTCTCTGACTTTCCTTTTCCTTTTCCATGTACTGTGGGTGCTCATATTATCATAGATTCCTTTTCGTATTCTCCCATGTAATTAGGCAATGTTGAAATGCTCTGGGTTTCTTCTCTATTTCTATCGAGTCTTGATGCTTCCTCATATACTTCTTCCAGGTTGGGGTTTGGTTGATAGACTTCTACATCTATTTCCTCAAAGGGAGGCTTAGTCACTCCATTCCTCTTCCATTGTTCTTCTCGGATTCTATTCCATAATTCCTTCGGCCATTCAGCTTCTAGGTCAGGTATGGTCGACATTGGTTCATCATGAGTTCTTTTCGCTCTTGCTTGTCATCCTTCTCTTTAGGTTCTTTATCCGAGGCTCTGACATGCTCTTTATATTGATTATCTATTATTCTCGTCTCTGGGAGGGCTAGAATAGTCTTTTCTAGGATTTCTTGTGCGACCTCTATAAGCTTTCGACATATTGCTAGCCTTTGTTTTTCTAATTCTCCTTGTGGGTAAAGCTTTTCATGTTGTTCTACTTTCGGTCCAGTCTTAATTCTAGCTTGGTAAGCTTTTAGCCACATGTTTAGGTCGTCGGATTTTGGGTCAGCTAAAATGGATTCTGGTTTCTTTGCTTCTTGGATAAGTGGTGGAATGAGCACTTCTTTCTGAATTTCTTGTTCTTTTTGTTCTTTCTTACTTCTAGTTTGTTTCTTATTATCTTGACTTTTGTTTTTCATCCATTTATCTTTGAGTTTTTCTCTTCTTTCCTTCCATTTCTGTGCTTTAATGTTCTGGGTACTCTCACGTGGGTCCTCAGAATCTTCAACTATTTGAATCTTGGGACTTACCGTTATTTTGTTCTCTCGTTCTTGTTCTGGTTGCTTTCCCTTTTGTTCTTTTGTTTGAGCTCTTGTAATGGCCTTTAATGGTACATTATATTCCTTATCACTTCTAGATGCTTCTATCACTTCAATTACATTAATTGGTGCAGTGTCTTGGACTTTTGTTGGATTCTTAGGGCAGTCCCTGAAAAGATGTTCCTTTCCGCAATCATTGCAATATCCTTCCCAAGTCCTAGGGGGTGGTGGATTGTAAGGCCGAGGACATTCTCTAATAAAATGGTCTCCTCCACATCTATAACAAGGTCCTCTCGGCACAGGTGGTCTAATGGGTGGTCTCATCGGTGGTTGTGCTTTAGGTGTAGTATACATCAAAGTTGCTACCTCTATTCCATAAGCTTGATCATATCCTTCATATCCATAATAAGAGGAATCATAAGCTGATTCATACTCTAACGTGTTGGCTTCATATGGATAATAATCTCCTGGGGCCAGCTCATATCTAGGGTTCGTTGATTCCACATTGATCGTCGTCGATGCTGGCACTATGGCTCTTTCCAAATTTTCTTCTAGCTAAGCATACTTCACAGGTACCACTTGTTGAGGTTGTGACAGTTGTGGCCCTAACATTGGTTGGGGTGGTGGATATGGTGCTTGTTCATAAGGTCTCGGTGCTCCTGCTCGTGTTGGATAGGGATTGTATCTGGGCATCTCTTTGCCTGGCTCTCTAGGTGGATATGCGTATGGTCGATACTGTGGTGGTTGTAAGGGGCGTGACTACCTATTGAATGGACGGTTTTTTGTAGTGTGGTTGGTGTATTTTTGTTCTATGTGGCAGTACAAGGTGGTCCCTTGTTGGAGTTGTTTGTGGTACGGATATGTCTGATGCGCACCAGCTCCTCCTCGTACACACATGTGTGTGGGGTGATCTCCTCCACATGAACTACACCTTCGTAACATGGGCATTCTTAAGGCTGGGTGCTGGTAAGTTCTCTGCCCTTGGACTCCTAGATAGCTCCGCTAATTCTTCCACATTACTGGAGTTGGATGTAATGGTACTCCGAGAGTCTTTTGATTTAGTGGGACTGGGGGTGCTCTTGAGATCCTCCGCTAGATTGTCTTCTAGGTCAATGCATTCTTGAAGACATTCACTCAGGGTTTGTAATCTCTTCACGTAAACTAAAGTTCTTAAGGTTCCATTCGTGAGTCCATCCAAAAATAATGAAATCATTTTTTGCTAAGTGGGCCTCTCGGCAGCTGGGCATCTATCCACATACTGATTGAATCTCCGGGCAGCTGTTTTCACTATTTCATTAGGGTTTTGTTTAAAACTATGGATTAAAGATGCAGAATTGTGTTTAATCCCTCTTTTAGTGAATTCCCCAATGAATCCTTTAAAAAATTGCTCCATGTTTCCAAACTGATTAGGATCTAATGGCTGGAACCAAGTCAGAACTGTTCCTGTGAGTGTGAGTCCAAATGACTCATACTGCACAAAGAAGTCATCTACTTGTTCTGCCCTTAGAACTTGTTTAAATTCAGCAATGTGATCGTAGGGTTCTCCCAATCCATCATAATGATTTCTTACGCATTTGACCACTTGGATAGGTCTCAATCTTCTCATTGGTTCTGGCGGTCTAGGCATTACGGGAAAGTCTGGGACTGTTGGTCTAACTGGGGTTATTCCAGGCTGCCCTCCTACTGGTGGTCGTGGTCTTACTGGTGGTCGGTACTGATTACCTACTCTTGGGTGGGTCTGATTGTGTGTTTGCACTCCTGGAGTCGCAAATTGTACATGAGTACGGTTTGGGACACTCCGTTGGCTAGTTTGTCCTGACATGGTGTGTTCTGTCTCTTGTTGATTTCCAAAGGGGTTCTGCGAAGTAGTTGCCTGATCTCTTTGAGGGAATACAGGCAAACCCATGTATTTCAGTCGAGCTCTGTCCAAGGCACCAACCAACCAATATCTTCTCTGATTTTTGTCTAGGTATGTGATTCTAGTTTCGTCTTCTGGATCCTTCAACTCATAAAATGTCATAGGGATTTCTTCTCTTCCTAGAGCCGGTGAGTCTGTTTTAAGTAATAAGTCTGATCCATGGATCATATAGAATTCCAACAGGTAGTCATCTTGAGGTATCAAATCTCCTCTCAAGACTCGTGTTACCTGGGACCTGCCTCTAGGGGTTGTCACCAATTCCTCAGGGTCTGGTCTATTTGAGTTCTCCTGTCCTACTAATTCTCCCCTTTCATTGATAAACTCAGGAAATTCAGTTACTATGTATATATGACCTGTCTTGTCCATGTATGCTCCTCCCTCATACTTAACAGCCGCTCTGGGTACAATGGTTGCCTCCATAGAAGTGACCATTCTTGCCACAGATCGGTTTAAGCCATCCAGGTAGATGGGGATCTCCTGGGCATTAGTGGAAACATACTGTAAGGAGGTACGATAGTCACCTTCTACAGCGGTCATGAAGTTTCTACCTGGAGTTGGACCCTGCATATCTTCAGAAGCCATGGGCATCTCCTCCTGTGAGTCACTAGAGGTATCTGAGTAGACAGAGTGGTGAGTGACCTGAGCCGCACTCCCTACAGAAGATACGGTGCTTCTTCGGATACTTAGCACTCTCCCTGACCTCAAGTTCATTCACCCTCCTAAGGCTCTCTTGGTCTCTAAAACTCTCCTTGAGTGGCTCCTCAAATGCCTCAAGTTTGCCCTACAAATGCTTCACAAGATCTAGACGATACCACACTAGACGATACTGCACCAGGCGATACTGCCCTGGGTGATACCAAACTGGCCATGATACGATACCAGAAACCTAGGCGATACGATACTAGTAGCAGCATACGATACGATACCGCACTTGGGCACAATACGATACCGACTTCCCTGACGATACAATACCAACTGAGTAGACAATATGATATCAATGTCCAGTCGCGATACAATACCTCAGGGGTCCATGCGATACGATACTAAACTCTCAGACGATACGATACCAAATCTTTGATACGATACCAGGCACACCGCCGATACGACACTAAAATAGTCAGGTGATACGATACTGGAAACCCAGACGATACGATGCCACTTTTTGGACGATACGATACCAAAAAGGGCACGATACGATACTGGAGTTTGCCCCGATATGATACCAGTCTCCTCGCATAATACGATACCACTTGCAAGGGGACGATACGATACCAACTTGGTATCGCGATATGACACCAGAAAGTGAGACAATAGGATACTGGGGAACTGGACAATACGATACCAGAGTGGAGCACGATACGATATCGGCACTTAAGCGATACGATACCGCAAACCCGCACGATACGATACTAGAATGGTATCACGATACCAAATAGGGGAGCAGACGATACGATACCAAAAGTGGATACGATACCACTTTGGCGAAGTGAGATCGCGATACCAACCCGGTGATATGATACCACGAGTGGTATCGTGATACCAGGGCTAGTAATCGGCGATACGATACTTCGGTGAGTATCGCGATACAAGGGAATTTTTGGTATCACGATACCAAAAACTCAACCGATCGCGATACTCAAGCCAAAATACCTCAAAAGTAAAAAATTTTTGTTTCCCCCTACTCTTCTCTCACCCCTCTTCACTCCTAGCCCACTGTCTCACTCCAAGAAGTCCCAAAGAACACACAATCCCTCCCCGCGACACCGTCGGAACCTTAATCACGTGTAGATGAAGATTTTCACCACTTTGAGGTTAAAGATTGCAGGTATCTTACCCTTAGCTTGCACTAATCAAGTCTTGAGGTCACAAGATGAGTATGAGAGCTCATGTGGCATGATACAGCTTCGACGATACCAATCGCTGTGCTCAGACGATACCAAACTGAAATAAAGTGTCAAATGATTTCAAATTTTTGGTTTTTATACTTTTTGGTGACAGAAACTGAACTTCACTAATTTTGGCAAATTTTTTTGGGCTTTTTTGGTGATCTTGGCCTACTCCTACTTCTCTTCTCCTCTCCTCTCCTTCTAACCTAGCCCTAACTCCTCCTTCTCTCCCTTCCTACTAACCCTAAACCTAGAAACTCATTACACACCTCCTAGATGTGAAGTAACAAGTGCTGAAGTGATTGACTGCTTGCCACGGAACGAGTTCACTTCTACAAGTACGATTTCATCACACTCAATCTATAACCATCACAAAGGCACCTTGGCTGAGTGTTCCGCGGCAACGGCACCAAAAACGTGTGTACCTAAGCCAAGAAGACTCAAGGACTTGTGCCAAAGAGACTAAACCTTATTTGCAACACAAGTGCATATAGTGGGAAATTGACACATGCTCACTTGTCAATCCGATCAAACAACCTAACCAAGTGTATGAGGACATGGGCACACATGATGAAGAATGAAGTGGTTCAGCTTACATGCATGAGAAAAGACTAATCCACCTCTCAAACTCACTGAAATACTGAAAGTGTCTATCGCGATATGTCTTACAGCAATTTTTAGTAAATCGAGGATTTCTCCTAGCTCAAAACTCCGAATATGGTCAATAGCGTACTCGTTTCGAAACTCTTGACGAGACACATCTATTAGAATGGTTTCACTCGATTCTGACAACCGTGCTTCAAGTTATGACCAAAATAGTGAATGGCGAGAAGCACCCACACTCACGCCACAACTCCTACAAGCTCACACACACACTACAGTAGCTCAAAAACAGTGGGGAGGGGTAGACAACAGTACTACACACACATTCCAAGCATTACACACACATAGAAGATAAAAGAGAAGATGGAAATCTACAGGAAAGAGGCAAATTCAAGATTCAAAAGCTCTCCTTCTTCACAATGGCAAAAAGTCTCTACAAAGAGTCACCAAGTGACTTATATACATGTGCCATAAGTTTGGTTCTTTCACACAAGAGACCGGCACTTTATCACTAAAAAGTGAATTTCCTACTAATTTACAAGGGATATTTTACAACAAGTTTGGATTATGCGACTAGAGGACTCCTCTAGTGCATTTACATGGCTTGAGGGAATTTTCTAATCTTTTGAAGAAGAAAAATTATGCCCATTAATTTGAAAATTTTGGGGCTCTTCTTTTGTGCTTCTCTGCTCTGCAACAGCTGTTTTGTGTTGATCTTCAGGGGCCATGGCTACTTGAATGTTATTTGAAAATCCATCAAGAAAGCTATAAACTTCCTTGCGTGCAACACGCTCCAATAAGTGTTCTGTGATTGGAAACGGATAACTATCTCTAATCGTAGCAGCATTAACTTTTTTAAGGTTAATACATACTCGCAACTTCAGATTCTTCTTGGGCACCACTACAATGCTGGTCTTTCTCTCCCATCTACCCTTCTGGCTATTTTTCCTCTCCTTTGACGATAGGTTTTTCTTGTTGTCCAAAGAATGTGTGTCAAGTATCATGCCCTGCTCCTTGGCCTGAGCTCTAGTTATTGCATGTAATGCGATTGGCTCACTCCCACTCAAGTCTTCTTGTTCCACTATATGTACTGCTTTTAATGGTATGTTATTAGATGTGCTCTATTGTTTCTTGGGATTTCTTGGACAATTATTGATAGATGTTCCCTGCCACAATCCTTACAAAAAGCTACTTCTATTCTCAATGTTGGAGGTTGTGGACAATCCCGAATGAAATGTTCCCCCCCACATCTATAACAGTTTATCTTTTGACTACCCTTAAATTGGGATCTCTGATTGGACATATAATTGTTATTTATATACATGAATGTAGCTCTGTCCATTTCAAATCTTCCATTACCCAAGTCTAAGGCTTGTAGGTCTAGTTCTCTTAAATCACTATCTTCCCATTCTCCTTGATATCCCTCAGAAGAGTGATATTCATCCCTGTAGGTTGGTCTAGGTCTTGGATTTTCCTCTTCCTCACTTTATCAACACTACATTTTTTGGTAATGGTGGTTGTTGTCCCAACACAGGTCTAGGTTGTTCAACAATCAAATTAGACCAAAATTGTGTTTTACTAGAAATCACGATTTTGGTGATTTATGTATTGACAAGGCTTTTATTTCACAAACTATATACTTGTAACACCTCATACTTACTCAAGGTATAAGCCTTATTTTTTCAAGTCAAAAATAGTTTTTTGTCAAAATCACGATTTTCTGATGAAAATCATGATTTTTTGATGAAAATCATGATTTTTTTATCAAAATCATCTTTTCTTGATTTGCTTCAAAAAAATCACGATTTTGGTGTGTCCAATGAGGTGTTAACTTTTGTTATTACTCAAAATCATGTTTCCCATAGTTTAGTTCCAAAATCGTGTTTTTCACGATTTTGGTTGAGAATCGTGATTTTCACGATTGTGGTCAAGAATCGTGTTTTTCACGATTTTGGACAAGAAGAGTTATGGGTCAAAATCATGTTTATTGGTTTGCACCAAAATCACAATTTTGATGTTTATATAATTGTGTTTTTCTGAATTAGGGACCAAAATCATGTTTTACACAATTTTGAGTCCACAATTGTGATTTTCACCATTCTGTGCATAGAATCGTGCTTTTCACGATTTTGAGTAAAAATCGTGTTTTTTATGATTTTGATCCAAAATCGTGTTTTTTCACAACTTTGGATGAAACTCTTATTATTCACGATTTTGAGTAAAAATCATGTTTTTCACGATTTTGATCCAAAATCGTGTTTTTTCATGACTTTGGATGAAAATCGTGTTTTTCACGATTTTGAGTAAAAATCCTGTTTTTCACGATTTTGGATTTCCAGAGAACCGTGATTGCTCTCAATCGTATAAAATCGTGTTTCTAGAAATCACGATTTTGGACCTTTGCATAGAATCGCGATTCTGTGCAGCGTGATGTAAGTTTTGGATTTTGATTTCTTTAGGTTTTCTTTACACTAATAGAGGCGCCTAGATGTAAAAACAACATACAATAAAAGAAACCTAGAAAATCTACAAAAAATAGTGTGAAAAACTCAAAGTCTAAAAATTACGATTTTGTGTTTTTGGTGATTTTTGTGATTTTTGTGATTTTCTTGTGCAAAAATGATTTCTTAAACTTCAACTAATGCAAAACTAAATCTATCAATAAAATACTTTGCCACCTTGATAGTTAGAACTCATGCTTTTTATGTCTGTTGAAAATCGCATGCTTCTTTTGCTCTCTCTCACTCACTCTCTCACACTCACAATCACTCGAATGAGTCTTCAAATGAAATTTGTGCATTTATAGTATGTTGGAAATCATGATTTTGAATGAATTCAATGATTTGGACATCAAGATTTTGACATTATCATAACCATGCATATTCATTAACAAATTTATGTCACATCATCCACTTTTGATCAAATTCCCATATTCACCTCTTAGGATGAAAATCATGATTCTGTGTCAGTTGTTAAAATTTGTCAATTTTCAATCAATGAAAGATCAAACTTTTTCAATCTGCATGCACTTCACAACATCTTATTAACTTACCTAAATACCCAAAAGCACAATTGAAGCAAATTTACCATCTTGCTGAAAATCGCATATGAAAATCATGATTTTCTGATTCTTCTTGCAAATTGTGTTTTTGGCTTTCTCTTCCAACTTGGTCTTTTCAAATGTGCTTCAACAACTCTTATTCCAAGTGTCACGTGCAAAACATAAAAGATTCATGTATTTTTTGGATTTTTAAAAGAAAGTTCAAGAAAAGAAACAATTTTGACTTTTCATGGAATATCTCTGATTTTTGAGTTCTCCTTCAGATTTCTCTCATTCACCCCACTTTACACACCTCGTCCATCACTCCAGTACAAAAGAGAAATTTATTTTAATTGTTAATCCAACTTTCATGAATTTTTTGGTATTTTTTGCCCTAAATAAAATGAAACCAATTTACCTAGGGTTTTCTTTTGAAGATCCACTGATCTTGGGAAATGAAATTAGCTGCACAAGTTGTACTCTCATTTTGACTATGGAAAAGAGTTCTTCAAGAAAGGTGTATAATGGAAAGTGCATCTATCAATTTGTGTAAAGATATACCCATAAACTTTTCTTCAAGCATCAAAAGCAATCTTTCTAAAAGATTAACAATTCATCTAGGAAAAGTAAATGGCACAATCAATTTGCATATAGCTACTTAACTTGACCTTCCTTTTAGCAAATAAAGTTGTCTTTCCCAAAGACAAAAAAAAATGCTTAGTATTTGATCAAAAAGCAATCTAAATATGCAAAGATAAACACATTCAACTTTCCATTCAGCAAATCAAGCCATCTTTTTCCAAAAGACCTGCACTATACTTATGAAAAGCATGAACAACTATCCATTTGCACAAAGATAAACACTCACACCTCCTAAAATGTAAATTTAAGCCTTCTTTTCCCAAAAAGACAAGCTTATTACCTACTTTTCCAAGTTCACATGGGAGATATTAGAGTAGTACCTTTTCCAAATGTGTTTATTTACCATCAACAATGGAAGATCCATCAAGGTCCAATACTTCAATGGAAGCTTTGCTAACTTCCACGACAACAGCACCAAAAAGATGTCTGTTATCCTTTGGAGTTGTCCTCTCCAATCATCATAGCATAAATGATGAACTCTCATATCTTAAAACTATCAATTTAGGAAGTATACTAAGACCACAACCCCTTCTAGTTAATGGAATTCAAGAAATGTAAAAAGAATTTTGATTTCTAAGAAGAATGTGAACTCAAAAAAAAAAATTAGTACTTGTATCACCCAAATGAGACAATCGTGATTCTAATAAAACTAAGAATTTCCATTTTTAGCAATGATCTCATGCATCTAATCACTCAATATACGGATAATCACCTCTCCTTACAAACTCCACTCAGTAATACACAAGTTAACCGAGCAAATTCCATGGATAACTTATGAAAAAAACTCAAGAATCAACCATGAACACTCAAAGAAAAGAGAGACACGACTTTCAAACTCAAGCTCTTCATTCATGTGTCATAATAGTACAAAATGATAGCAACATCTACAAAATACAAGATTTTGTCTTTTATACTTTTTCAAGTGTCCCTTTTCACACTTGAAATTTGGTCCTTTTAACTTCTAATCTAAAAATATGTGCTTGAAGAGCTTCTAAAAATTCTCTTAAAAATACATATAGTTTCTCTACACATGAGGAAGAATCTTCCTCATTTTTACATCATTCTGGTAAATATTTTCCAAGATAATGGGTTTTTTTACAAAAAATCCTATTCTAACAAAGACCAACTAGAATGAAGCTTCAAATGGCCGATGGTCATATTTAAAGACCTCTAGGATTTCTAGAAGGGATAACTCAAACCACTTGTGGTGAAGAGTTTGAACATACCTTTGCTATATGTGACTTTGGCAAAAATAATTTCTATGAGATGATCCTAGGAAGACCCTTCCTATGACAACTACAAATAGTACAAGATTGGGGAACCAACTCCTTGTACTTGCAACACTTAGGGGTCACAACCAAGGTGAATTTGAGGGATTATACATTTAGAGATGTACCACCCCTACAGTGGAATCCTATCCATAAGGCTCTCGAAGATTCAATCTCTGTGCATTTTGAAGGTTCATCTGATCCATCATGGATGCATGAAGATACTCACTTGTGGATGTGCACAGTTGCAGAGGAAGAGGAAAGACACCTAAAAGCGAGAGAAGAAGGAACTTCACAAGGAGATAGAACAGTTAGAGACCCACCCTACACACCGATGATTTTTCCAGATGAGGAATTTGGGCCTCATGGTTGGGCAGAAATCTTAGCCACCATGGACATTGTTGTCAATGAATAATAGTGGACACCTCATTGTGATGAGGAGGGTTATGATATTTTTTTGTTCATGTGTGAGCCCTTGCTGGAAGAATGTGACCCTATTGATGTCATAGAAGAAGAAGAGAATGACGATGATCTAGAGACCATTGTGATGGATAGTTGCTTTAACTCAGAGAGGCACTATCTAGAAGACATAGGAGTATTCACCCAAAAAGAAGAAGAACCTCTCACAAGCATTAAAGTTGTAAATTCAAAGGATGGAAGTGAAAGTAGTCAAAAGAAAAAGAAAAGAAGTGCAGTGAAACAAGAAGAGGAGGAATCATTGTTCAAAGTACTAGAGAATTTCAAGAAATATGAAGTAGAAGACCGAAAAATTTTGGTATGAATGCCTAAGAGAGAGGCCGTTATAAGAGAAGCATATGATAATAAAGAAAAGACCAAAAAGATTGTTGTGGCCATTGAAGAGAATGAAGAGTGATGTACATACATAGGAGAAGACCTAAGTGCAGAAGAAGGATGTGTTTGCATGGACCTATAGAGACCTAAAGAGGGTAGATCCAAGAATATGCTCTCATATGATTCCCATGACAACTGATATCCAAGCCCACCAAATAGAAGCCCTACACATATAATGACACTTATGCAGCCAAAATAAAAGAAGACGTTGATGGGTTGATTGAAGCTGGATTTATTTATGAGATTGAGCATACTGAATGAGTGTACCCCATTGTAGTGGTGCCCAAGAAGAATGGGAAGTTGCGAGTGTGTATTAACCTAAAAAAAGTTAATGCCGCTATGATCAGAGATAGCTATCCACTTCCAATCACCGAACATTTATAGGAGCGTGTTGTAGGCAAAGAAGTTTATAGCTTCCTTGATGGATTTTTAGGTTACAACCAAGTAGCCATTGCCCTTGAAGATCAACACAAAAAGGCTTTTGCCACAGAGTGGGGAATCTTTGCATTCCGTGTGATGCCATTTGGGCTCACCAATGCACCTTTAACATTCCAAAGGCTCATGTGTCATGTCTTCAAAGAGTTCTTGCAAAAGAACTTAGAAGTATATGTGGACGATTTATGTGCTCATTCCCAAGAAAGAAGATACTGCATCCCTGAGCTGAGACATATCTTCAACAAGTGTAGAGAATATCGAGTGTGTCTGAACCCAAAAACGTGTGTGTTCATGGTAGGACAAGGTAAAATCTTAGGTCATATTGTTTCTAATAATGGAATATCAACAAATGAGGACAAATTCAGAGCTATAGCGGAGTTTCCAAGGCTAAGGAATGTTAAAGAGGTACAAGCCTTTATGGGCCATTATGGATATTACTGTAGGTTTATCCACATGTATGCAATCATAACTAAATATCTTTATGCTTTATTGACAAATTTTGAGTGGAATGATGAATGCAAAAATTCCTTTAATGAGTTGAAGAGACGTTTGTGCACAACACCAATACTGACCACTCTTGATTGGAATAAACCATTTCATGTCCACATAGATGCATGCAATCATGCCATAGGATGTGTGCTAACAGAACCCATAGGTGAAGGAAATCTAGATCTACCTATAGCATATGCTATCAGACAACTAAATGCAGCTTCGATTCGCTCTTAATGTCCACATTCATAGGTGATGGTTCATGGTCCTCTTGGACTTCAGAGAATGAACTAGAGTTAACCAATCCTAGTTCTCTATATCTGCGGAACTTTGTTAGCCTATTTCTTTGCAAGGTTTCTGCATGAGCTTGATGACAATGGTGACCTTGCACTGGCAGATTTATCTGTCCTTCCATGAATTTGTGAGTATCTTCCAAAGCTTCCTTTAATTCCTTCTCCGTGATAGGTTTGAATTGTTTGATTTTGGATCTAGGAAGTACATGTAACCTTTTTGATGAAGAGTTTCCTCTTCTGTTTTCAACTCTTCTCTTAATCTCTTCACACCTCTCATCATTGGTTGAGAGCTAGTTCCTTCTTCATTAGTCACCTTCACTCCTTTCTTCTTTCTTGGAACAGTGGTCGGCTTCACATACTTTGCCATTTCCATTGATGAAGGCATTTCTTTAAGGTATTCCCTAATACCTAATGCATGGTAGATGAATATTGTTAAAGCCACAATTCCATTCAAGAACTTTTTCTGATTCCATTGTTTCTTGGCCTCAAATAAACGTTCTTGAACATAGGGTGTCAGATTTATTTGATTACCGTTTTGTTTGGTGGCATGAGACAGCAATTGCACTATTATTTTTTGCGGTGATGTGTATCTGTGCATATTGGGAAAACAAAAGTATTGATGCACTAATCTGATTTCCTCTTCAATGTCCACATGATTTATGTCTACAAACATTTTGGTTTTCGTTCCATGGCTTTCATCTTTTAGATCCGTGGTCCCATCTTTGATCCATCCAAAAGCTTCTTTGATTAGGTCATGGTTGAATTGGATTGTTACCCATTCACCTTCTGCATCAAGGACTTTTGCTTCTGGTACTAAAGGGTTGTGTAGGGCTGCCCGAATGGTGTTCATAACTTGAGTACATCGCTAGAAATCTGGTTTATAGATTGGTAACTCAAAATACTTATGGATTCCAACCTTTGTCATTACATCCATTGTTGATGGAAGTTCATGCAAGACCCTGAAGTCTTGGGACATCATAGGAAACTGATGATCTGTGTCCATGATCTTGATGGTCACCAAGAATAAATGCTCCCTTGCTAGTTGGTCTTCTCTAAACCAATGTCCTTTGGCTTTTGTTACACTTTGCAATGGGAAATCGAGTACTTTCTCTTGAATGGTTGCTTCTGAATCTTCAGAAGCCATCTGTACTTGTAATAAACACGGAGAATCAGTTTTAAGTAAGAAACCAATTCTATGTGTTGATGTGTGGCTCATTAACATGTCGTTTTTCATCAAACTAAACAAACAAAGAAGACACAAATTTGGAAGACTAGAAGAGAAAAACTCAAGAAGAAATGGCTAAACAAGAAAAATAAAGAAAATGAGAAATATGTGAAAGAAAGTATGAAACCTCAGGAGCAAGAAGGGCAAGGAAACACTTATCAAAAGACCCAAACAAAAAAGCCAGACAAACCAGAATCCATTCTAGTGGACCCAACACCAGAAGACTTGGATATGTGGTTAAAAGCTTATCAATCTAGAATCACGATAGGACCAAGCATAGAACAACATGAAAAACTCTACCCACAAGGAGATCTAGAAAATGAGAGATTGGCAATATGCAGGAAGCTCATACAGATAGCTCAAATCACACTAGAAAATACTACCCCAGTCCTTCCAGAGACTAGGATACTTGAGAGCTAGTTCAATGAATGTCTCGAAAGTAGCTATCGAAAGCAAGTAACAATACCAAAAGAGAAACATAATAAAGAAGAACAACAGAGTAACCAAGCCGAATAGATTTTTGTAATTCCACAGCTAGACGGAAGAAGGAGAAGAGAGATGTACATACATAGGGAAGGATGTATCACTTGAAGAGGAAGAAGAACTGATAGCACTAATCTGAGAATACCGGGAAGTATTTGCATGGACCTACAAAGATCTCAAGGGATTAGATCCATCCATTTGTTCCCATAGAATCCCAATGACACCTGATGCAAAACATTCAAAACAATGCCCATATACCTACAATGATGTTTATTAAGCAAAGATTAAAGCGGAGATAGACAAGCTATTAGTAGTCGGATTCATATATGAGACAGAGCACACAGAATGGGTGTCACCATTAGTGGTAGTACCCAAAAACAATGGAAACTTGAGAGTCTATATTAACCTAAAGACTATGCATTTAGAGTAATGCCATTTGGACTCACCAATGCCCCCGAAACTTTCCAAAGATTGATGTGTCATGTATTCAAGGAGTTTTTAAGGAAGTGTATGGAAGTGTATGTAGATGATTTATGCACCTATTCAGAGTGAACACATTCCAGAATTACGAAGGATATTTGAAAAATGCCGACGATATCAAGTACTTGAATCCAGAGAAGTTTGTCTTTATGGTGAGACAAGGAAAGATCTTAGGACATATTGTATCTAAGAATGGAATTTCCACTGACGAGGACAAGATTAAGGTAATTCTAGAATTACCTAGACCTAAAAATGCAAAGGAAGTACAAGCCTTTATGGGTCACTATGGATACTATCATAGATTTATCCACATGTATACTATAATCGCTAAGCCTCTATATGGGTTATTAACTCAATTCACTTGGATGGATGAATATGAGAAAGCATTTAATGAACTAAAACGATGATTAAGTACAACACCTATATTGAAGATACCCAATTGGAATAAACCATTCCATATCCATGTGGATGCATCTAATTATGCAATAGGGTGTATACTAGCTCAACTAGTAGACCAAGGAAAATTAGATCATCCGATTGCACGTGCGAGTAGAAAACTAAATCAGGTAGAGAGAAACTATACCACCATAGAAAGAGAAGGCCTAGGAATGGTGTACGCAGTTGAGAAATTTTGACATTACCTCTTAGCTAACAAATTCAAATTCTTTATCGACCACCATGCCTTATTATATATGGTCAATAAGCCCTGCACTATGGGAAGATTAGTGAGATGATTTTTATTGATGATGGAATTTGACTTTGAAATAGTATTCAAAAAAGGGAAAACTCATGTAAGAGCAGATCATCTGTCTCGAATGACACATGGGGAACCACCCAATGGAGTGGCTAATGATCTACCAGATACGTACTTATTCAACCTAGAAGTATGTTTGAAGTGGGCAGAAAAGTTGATTCCGATACTCACACACGGACCACACCATAAAATTAATATAGATACCAGGAATGAATTTTTGCAATCACATCATCTACACATTGTGGTAGGAAGTTTGTATTGGAAGGCCAGACATGCCAAAGGATGTACATGAACACATTAGCAGTTGCCAAGAATGCCAAGAAAAATACTCCAGAGGACCATGCATCACTATAATTCTCTACAATAGCACCAAACTATAGTAGGACATTTGTTAAGTTCTTGAAAACTCACAAGCACGAGGAAGGAGCTAATCTAGCAAGGAAGCGAAATCTAGAAGAAATGAGAAAAGACTACACCATAATGGGAAAGCAATTATTTAAAAGATGAAAGGACAATCAACTATGACTATGTGTCCATGAAGGAGAATATTTACCCATTCTACATATGGATGCCAACACGTATGTACGAAGTTGTGAGGTGTGCCAAAGAACTAAGTACCCTGTCAGAAGAGATGATAGGCCTTTAAGACCCATGATTTGTGCAAGAGCCTTTTCAAAATGGGGCATTGATTTCATAGGACCCATTAATCCTCCAACCAAGGGGACACATGTTGAATATATCATAGTGCCTACGGACTATCTAATGAAATGGGTGGAAGCGAACGCAACAAGGGAGAATGATGCACAAACCATAGCAAAGTTTCTCTTAGAAAATATCTTTACTTGCTTTGGATTACTAATAGAGATAGTGAGCGATAGGGGAACACACTTCATCAACGAAGTAATAGAATCACTAATGAATGAGTTTTTGGTGTTTCACAAAAAATCAACCCCTCACCGCCCTCAAGCCAATGGTCAGGCTAAAAGTTCCAATACGGTACTATGCACAGTGTTGACGAAGATAGTCAACAATGAAAGGTCTGATTGGGACAAACAAATGCATCATGCAATTTGGGCCTTTCGTGTGGCTTACAAGATAGCCATAGGAACTACCCCTTTTAATTAAGTATATAGGCAAAATGCGATTCTACCAATTGACTTTTTACTGCCTACCCTAGGTGTAGCACAAGAATACGATTGGACCGGCTATGAACTATCTCAACAATTGGACCAAATTGAGAAATTGCATGAAACAAGATCACAAGCTGTAGCTGGAATTTATGCAAACAAAAGGAGACAAAAAGCATATTATGATGCACGTATCAAAGATAAAGGCTTATAGAAAGGAGATTTGGTCCTAGTCTACACATTGAAACAACATGCCAAGAAATGGCAATAGCGAGGATATGGACCATTATTGATAAATCGAATCTCACCAAGCGGAGTAGTAAACTTAGCCACACTAGATGGGGATGCACTTCCCAACTATATTAGTGGTTGTAGAGCTAAAAGATACATGGAGCCATTAACGGACCAAATGTTTGCACGACTTTTGGGAGCACAGAATTGAAAGAAGGAAGAAGAAAGGATTAGAGAAGAAGCTAGAATGGAATCCCTGGAGTGAATCAAAAAGCGGAAAGAGTGGATGAGGCAACGAGATGAATGATATCTATAGGGGAGAAGAACCTATATCCATGGCCAACTACCAAGTAGGTAACGCAAACAATGTGAGCAATAGTATCTCTCTACCTTACTTAAACTTAGGAATTGGAAACATGGAATATCAACTAGTGGATGCTCTAATTGACATAGGAGCGGCACTAAGTTGCATACAAAAGTCATTAATCACTCATCTCAAAACAACCTTGAATCCTACTAAAGCTTGTATAATAGTAATCGAAGGTCAAATCATAGGATGTGTAGGAGAAGCCCTAATGTCCCTTCACCTAGGAAACTCCTCTATGGAGCAAAGACTATTGGTATGCAATGATGAAGACTTTATTGAAAATCTGATCCTACGACAAGATCGGATCTTTGAGAATGAAGTCAAGATACATCTTGCACAAGGATACATATCCGCCATGGTAGGACATAAATAAGTCTTTAGTTTGTTGGAAGAAAGGTTAGCTCAAAGCCATAGTGTCATCATACCTAAGGGATGCTTTGGGGATGTCTGAACTGACATGGTATTCTCCATTCCTTGGTGGGATCCAAAAGGGTTTTGCAAGGTAGTTGCTTGCTTTTGAAGAGGGAATACAGGCAACCCCATGTATTTCAATTGAGACCTATCAACTTCATCTATCGATCAATATCTCCTTTTATTTCGGTCTAGGTAGTGACTCTAGACTCATCCTCCAGATCCTTCAGCTCATAGATAGTCACTAGGCTCACTTCTTCTCCTCGTGTAGGTGAATCGGTTTGTAAAAGTAGGTCCAACCCATGCATCAGATATACATCCAATTGATAGTCATCTTGAGGTATTAGGTCTCCTCTCAAGAATTGAGTCACCATGTACTTGTCTCCATCATTAGGTCTCCTTGAAGTTTCTTGTTATTGGTAGTAGCCAAAGGCATAGACGTAGAGAAAGCATGTAAAGGTGGACTACAAAGAGTTGTGGGGAGCCATGCAGTCAATTTTTCCACTAAAACATATTTGATATTACTCTTTCCAAACCGTGATTTTTATCACTTCTGTAACATATGTATCATAGAAACACCCACTTTTATATTTATTAACTCCATTTTGTACAAGCGGAGGAGTCCTCAAGCTTGAGGAGCTTAGGTAGAGCAAGCATACCAATTTTGGCTATTTTTAGATCTCCTTTAGACCTCTCAATAGTGCCTATTTTTTTAACTATGTCGGACACTAGATGTGAAACCAGTCAAAACTAGTCTAGAATCTATAAAAAGAGCTAGAGAGCTCATTTTTGAGGTTAGCAAGTTGGAGATTAGAGCTATTTTTGAGTTTGTAAGAGTGTTATTGAGCAATATAATCTACTTTCAACCTTCCATTGTGTCTTCCTTGTCTCTTTCTTGTGTGTGTGCATGTGTGTGAGCATCTTCTTGCTTCTGACCTTCACTCCCACTACTTCTTGCATTCATGATCTTCATATCACTCCTATCTCTTCTGCGGATTGACATTAAGGAGGTGGAGCTTCTTAATGTGGTGCTTACCACTGTGCTAGAGCAACACCAAATTTGGCGCTATTGCTGGGGATCGAGTTCTAGGACAAATGCATGATGGTACTAGTATAGCAAGAATTGGCATTGGAAGGTAAAAATTTCAATTTTTTTTGTTGTTTCTGAGTAGGTTTTTGTGTTTTTCATCTCCTGTACACTCCTCCTTCATCACCATATCATCTTCTTCCACTCCCAAAAAATTAGAAATTTCACCATATCTACCTATCCTCCTCATTTCCCTCATTTGCGCATGAGAGAGAGAGAGAGTCGAGGTTGGAAGAATACTCAACCCCCTCAGTAAATTATTAGCTTAGGCTGAAACGTCTAGCATTGTGGGTTGAATTAGGACTGTGATAGGAACACAACAATTCTAAGAGACTTAATTTTCTTAATTCAAAGCGTAAGATAAAAGTGTGTGAAATGAAAAACCTAAAGGAAAGAACTTAAGTCTGAGGGAGAAAGAATTTAAATGTACAATGAAAAGTCAATTCTTGACGCATACATTGAGACAAGACGAGAACTTAAAAGAATTAAGAACAAAACAAGTGACTAAGAACAAAGAAGCATTGGAAATTAGAAAGTGTATTGAGAGGTCAAGGAAGACAAATTCATGAACCTTAGATCAGGCAAGCATATAGGTAAGTTAGACCAACGAAGCCTTAGATCATCAAAAGCAAGTGTAGGAACTACTGTACGTTCGTGGGCACAACAATTGAATAGTTACCCTTACGAGTTGGGCTCATATACCAGTGAGTCAGAAATGGCTTTTAGCATGGAAAGACCAGAAGGAGGGTTAAGCATACCATATTTGGAAAGACCGAAGGGACCCTACAAAACCCAATTAGAATATGTCTGAACCAACTACCTAGGTGCTCACATCTATGAGGATGGTTTGAGAAGATCAGTGGTTCGGTTGCATAACCTTGACGAAACCATTGGATCGGAACATCTAGTGGTGAAATTCGAGAGAGATGCATACCTAGACAAAGAAGGAACCATGTACATCATAACAAATCAACCTAATATCACTAATGGGTTCGGTGTAGTCATCCTCGAGACAGAAGCAAGAACCCAAGGAAAAGAACCATTAGGAGTTGAACCTAGGACACCTCGAGGGAAATATGTACTCACAAGAGTACTAAACCCAAAATGGATCCCTCAAGTTAATAGAAGCATTGAATTGTTCCTGAACAAGGACCTTGATGAAGCATTTTGAAGATACAAAATGGAACAACCTAGTGAGATAGGCTCCATTACGATTTAGGAATTCAAGGACCCTCATATGCCTAGAAAGGTTGTATACTTGGACAATACCTCAAAGAGAGTATTTCTAGTGTGAGATCATGTGAGGCATGCCTATACATGGAGAGGCGAGTTAGTATTCCCCCCATCATGGGAAAATGTAAATGCTAGTCATCATGGTGCTGGGACATCCTCAACCCATGGCACTCAAAAAGAGAAGAACAAAGAAAGGCGAGAAGTAAGTCTAACTCACCCCATAGGGAGGGATAGACCAACCATGGACACTGATAGAACAGAAAGAACAAGAGAACCTAGACTACTAGGTGGTAGGGATGATTTTCCTCTACCTAGACCACGTGAACATCCTAGAATATTAAGACGCACTCAATTAGTAAAGTCGATGAAAAATTACTTTGATGGGACTGGAGATCTCTATGACCATGTTGCCGAATTTAAGTAGGTATTGCGAGCAGAGCAAGTAGATGACATGTTTACACAATACAATGCATTTGGACTCACACCAAAGAACACAAATCTAACTTAGTTCCAACCATTGCAACAAAGGCAATTTAGGGATATTCATCACTTGTTAGAGTCATTCATCACAGAATTCTCTAAAAGTGGAATCATACATGATACTTCTTCGTTGATTCACAGCTTCAAATAAACCCCTCAGGAAACAGTCAGACCTGCAGGATGAATGTTTAAACAATATGCCGAGAGATGCCCAATACAAGAACTACCCTCACAAGCCAAGCACGTGTCTTTGTTTTTAGATGGTCTCTTGAGCTCTAAACTTCGCTCCTATGTCTATCTGAAGGAACCCAAAACACTAGAGAAATGCGTAAGGATTTGTATAGACATTGAGGACAATTTAGGAGATGAATTGGAACTTTCAAAGGTCTACAAAGACTCAAATAGCTCATCTCAATCATCCTCAAAACTCTCTAGCTCGATTGAAGACCTAGCAGAAAAAGTGGCATAGAAACTAGGAATCTCTAGCAAACAGATGCCTAGGTGAACAAGAAACAAACTTTCTTACACCTGTGGTGGTGATCATATGGCAAATGTGTGTCCCAATGTAACACAACCTCAAGCCAACCATAGTGGCCAATACTGTACAATTGAGAGATGATACACGAATCAAAAAGCACAAGATTTCCCATACAACAAACAAGTAGTGCGACAGAACTACCCGCAGGCATACACCCAACCAAGTAGGTGTTACCATTAGTGTCCATGTGAAAGGCCAAATGGCCACTCAACACTTCTTTGTATATGTTCTTTAATAAAACATATAGTGGCGTGGTCAGTCACAGACTGTAAGTTCGACCGCATCTGTAATACCTAAGAAGCTTGTCTTTGTGCTCCCTATGTACTGTGTTTTTCCTGCATATTCTATAGCCTCTGTGTGTGGCCCAAGGAGCTTAGTTTTCTACTCCGAGGAGATCTTCCTAAAGCTCTCGAGAAGGAGAGCACACAGTGGTGCATCGCCATCGAATTACATAACTGGTACTAGAGCATTTTGATGCAAAAGCTTTGTTCCTTTTGTGTGAGTAAAGCGACCCCCCCCCCCCCCCCCCCCGATTTCTCCAAGGCTTACAACTAAGGCAGCGACCAAGGCATAGAGCTTGGCATACCTTGTCATCCGAGTCACCGAAGTTACCATTGATGCTGTTGGCTGTGCGCGAGGGAGGACCTCAATGATCAAGGAAGATAGAGGTTCTTGGTACTTCCCGGGAGGTCACCCATCGTAATATTGTTCCCCTCGAAGCTCGCTTAACCGTGGCAATCTCTTGCCACTAAGCTACACTCTTGTGGTGTCTATTGAAGGGGACATACTAGAGTTAACATTATCTTGAACATGTTTTGGTCCTCAAAGCTTCATTCTTTGCTTTCAAGGCCTATTTTTGAAGCATTTTTGGGGTGCCTTTTGGAGCAATTTTGGAGTACTTTCGCACATAGTTCTCTTCATACATGTCCAAGAACATCAAGAAGAGTGTTTTTTGTACTTCTCCAACAACAAATATCAACCTTTGGGGCTGTGTTTTCAGCCACACTTTACCAGTGTGGTGTTGTGGGGATTGGAGATGTGATTTTGCAATTCATTGATGGTTAAAAATTTACTATGTTGTTGCTCTAGCACAATGGTGAGAACCACGTTAAGAAGCTCCACCTCCTTAATGTCAATCCGCAGAAGAGATAGGAGTGATATGAAGATCGTGAATGTGAGATGAAGTGAGAGTAAAGGTGAGAAGCATAGAAATGCACACACACATACACACACACAACGAAGAGACAAGCAAGACACAATGGAAGGTGAGAAATCAACTCTATTGCTCAAGATCTCAATTACAAGCTCAAAGTAGCTCTAAGCTCACACTAACCAACCTCAAAAATGAGCTCTCTAGCTCTTTTTATAGATTCTAGACTAGTTTTGACCGGTTTCACATCTAGTGACCGGCATAGTTAAAAAATAGGTCCTAAGTGCTATTTGAAAGGGTAAACAATGTCTAAAAATAACCAAAATTGGTACACTCATTCTACCTAAGCTCCTCAAGCTCGAGGACTCCTCGGCTTGCACAAAATGGAGCTATAAATTACAAAAAGGGTTTTTCTATGTTACATATGTTACAATAGTGATGAAAATCACTGTTGGAGGTTTTGAAGAATATTTATAAAACATAAATCTTTGAAAAATTGATTTGACTGACTCCCTGCTCTGTCTTTACATGCTTCCGCGTCTTCTATGCCTCTGGCTACTGCCAACAACCCCCTCCCTCTCGCTTCTGTCGTCCTCGACAGAACCTTGTTGTGAGGTCTGTCGAATGTAATTCTGGAGTAGTTCCTGAGCGAGGGTGTGTTCTGATATTCGAATGCGTCGGGCCAAATCTGCCTCAAGTTTCTCCCAATCAATTGGTTACGGTTCATCGGATGGTGGGAGTCGATAATGTGTGGAATATACCATCTGTTCACAGGCAAATAATTGAAGCAAATGTGTGGGCCTACTGATGAACACTTCTGAATGGTATTCCCAAAAACCGGTTGTGAACATTTCTTCGAAGGCCTGCTTGTAGCACGCCGGTAAATATTTGATTCTGCAATGCCAGGCATAACACACCCGAAGCGATGGCATTGTACTCATATCATATGCAAGATCTAGATTGCAATGCTCGAAGCCCAGGGTCTTTACATGAGGTGCCTTGACGTGTCTGAAGACTTTAAAAACCATATGCATCATGTCAAATATCTTGACAGTCATGTGCGGTGCTATATCGTCCATGTGTTTTAAGCGAGGAAGCCAGTGACGAATCGTTGCCATCATGTATCCGACTATAGGTGGTCCTATGGGTGGAGTGAAGTATGGGTAATTCAACCAGTCCTGGCATTGCTTGTTATTCTGTACTTTAATCGCAAATGCCTTCCAGGGGTGACGACGTGGCACTGGTCCCCAACATGGGTTGTACTTTAAGTGTAGTGGTGCCTTGGCCCATGTACTCATCATCTCAGTATATTTCTGTAAGAGATGAAGGTGGTGGTGCTCTAGGAATGTTCCTGGTAGATCCTTGTTCTCCGAAGCTATCAAAGTGGTGATTAAGTAATAGCATCTGTAGAAGTCGGGTTTAGGCAACGGATCACTAAAATATTCTGTAAAGCCTACTCTTGCCCAAACATGCGTTAAATCTTCTCTGTTCTATAGTCCTTCAAATTCTCTTCAGAAGAATTGATACTTGGCCCAAGTATGGTGATCAAATGCCAAATTGGCCTCAAAGATGAAATCTGCGTCCGCTAACAGTCCTGCTAATCCTTGGAACCAGTGAGAATTGTGATGAATCTTTTCAGTATATCCCCTGGGAGGGTCGTCAATCGGCATGGGTTCTGGAAATCCCTGGAATTCTGGTGGTTGAGCCGTAGGATGGGGCTCCGCTAGTAGTTCTCCAATATTGGCCATGGGTACACTGGGGCTAGCTTCTGATGGTCCTTTTGTCTGCATGATGATTGATGCGAGTGCGTAGTAGATCTGATACATAAGATTAACACATTAGTATGGAAATTAATTATGATCCCATTAAAGTGAGACCGCAATCCCTTTCCATAACCGATGTGTAACCCGTGTAGCCGAGTGTTGTGATGTGGTTTATGGAATGATTTCTTGCAAATTAATGCAGGCCTCTAGACACCTACATGCTTCAGATGATGCATACATTTCTTGATGAGATGTTATTATGATTGATGTGGGGTTATGGTGTGTGGATTTGTACAAGGTTCAATTATGAATGAGTTATTACAAGGTTGTAGATTAGTGGGGGTGGGAGTTATGTTAGACAATGGGTTAGGAGAAGACTTCTGGATACGTTTCGGTATCCACTTCCTAAGAGTTTCTGAGTGGTTGGAATGTTTCTTCTGAGGGACAAAAGATGGTATCGGATGTGGTGGGATTAAAGGGCGAAGAGATTTCTGAGGGTTATATATTACATGGCTTGAGGGTTGAGCTATAATACATTGTTTGGGTACCCAAATCTGCGTGGGTGTGGGTCTATTCATAAGGTACTTCTTGGCGATCCAAATATGTCGAATGTTCGAACTCATAGAAGAAGGTCAAGGGGATGTTGGATACTGACTCTACTTCTACCTTGACTTCTTATCGTTGTCTGCATTCTTGAAATCTGGTAGTGCGCTCTGTCCTTTTTGCACCCATATTTGTCTTGTGCCTCTTGCTTTGTGATATTGATACTGCTACTTTCTTTCTTGTGTCGTCTGATGTTGTCGTCGGTCTGGGTTCCTTCGTCATTGTTGACTCCTTTGTGGTTGAGGTTGAGAGGTCGGAGGGACACTCTGTTTTGGAAACGAAGGGAGGTCCAACACTTGCGAAACTTGCCCATTAGGAAGTGCTATTTGAAAGGGTAAACGATGTCTAAAAATAACCAAAATTGGTACGCTCATTCTACCTAATCTCCTCAAGCTCGAGGACTCCTCAGCTTGCACAAAATGGAGCTATAAATTACAAAAAGGGTTTTTCTATGTTACATATGTTACAATAGTGATGAAAATCACAGTTGGAGGTTTTGAAGAATATTTATAAAACATAAATCTTTGAGAAATTGATTCGATTGACTCCCTGCTCTGTCTTTACATGCTTCCGCATCTTCTATGCCTCTGGCTACTGCCAGCACCCCTCTCCCTCTCGCTTATGTCGTCCTCGACAGAACCTTGTTGTGAGGTCTGTCGAATGTAATTCTGGAGTAGTTCTTGAGCGAGGATGTGTTCTGATATTCGAATGCCTCGGGCCAAATCTGCCTCGAGTTTCTCCCAATCAATTGGTTGCGGTTCATCGGATTGTGGGAGTCGATAATGTGTGGAATATACCATCTGTTCACAGGCAAATAATTGAAGCAAATGTGTGGGCCTGTTGATGAACACTTCTGAATGGTATTCTGTGAACATTTCTTCAAAGGTCTACTTGTAGCACGCCGGTAAATATTTGATTCTGCAATGCCAGGCATAACACACCCGAAGCGATGGCATTTTACTCATATCATATGCAAGATCTAGATTGCCATGCTCGAAGCCCGGTGTGTTTACATGAGGTGCCATGACGCGTCTAAAGACTTTAAAAACCATCTGCATCATGTCAAATATCTTGAGAGTCATGTGCACTGCTATATCATCCATGTGTTTTAAGCGAGGAAGCCAGTGACAAATCATTGCCATCATGTATCCGACTGTAGGTGGTCCTGTGGGTGGAGTGAAGTATGGGTAATTCAACCAGTCTTGGCATTGCTTGTTATTCTGTACTTTAATGAAATGCCTTCCAGGAACAGCGATGTGGCACTGGTCCCCAACATGGGTTGTACTTTAAGTGTGGTGGTGCCTTGGCCCTATGCCTTCCAAGAGCAGCGATGTGGCACTGGTCCCCAACATGGGTTGTACTTTAAGTGTAGTGGTGCCTTGGCCCATGTACTCATCATCTCAGGATATTTCTGTAAGAGATCCTTACGCCATTCTGGTTGATAGATTTCTCCTTGCTGCGTGTCTGTTGGCAAATCGTCAGGCTCAAACTGAGTAGCGTGAGAGGGTTTCTTGCCTATTTCTTTCTCTATGGCCAACTGATATTCTGCCATTAACATAAAATATGGTTTATACTTTCGCTCATGCCCAGATATGTATCTACAAGGGGCCAAATGAGCAAAGTATGGGGACTGTAAAATGCGTTCTTCAATCATTGCCATGGCGTGAAGCTGCGCTTCTACCCGTGCTGAGTGGGTTTTTCCCAGTTCTTCTATCGTCTTCATCCATGCGGGAGTTGGAAGTTCGAAAGTCGTCTAGCTTTCAGCAGTAACTCGTCTGCCTAGGATGGGTTGGGGTTCATATGCTTCTTCAAAAGTTTCCTCCACCGGAATAGTGATTGTTTCTTCCTCTGCTGGTAGTTCCGGTGGGGAGTCTGGCCTTGGTGGTGCTTCATATACTGCTATCTGTGCTTGGAGCGTTGATACCTGGGCCCATAAAGCGTTGAGTTCCTCTAGGATGTTAGGAGATGGGTCCGCAGGAGCTAGTAGTCCTTGTGGCATTAGTGCTCTTAACTGTAATATCTTGTGTTCATCTTTGAGCTTCTGAAACTCCTCGTTCATGCTGTCATACTCATCTAACAATGTGACATGATCTTCTAACAACATTTTCATAGATTCTAAGGGCACGGCCTTGAAGCGGATGGGGCTCAATGGTTGGTCTGGTTGATCCAGGGCAGCTTCTAAATTCTCTCTGTTTTGTTCTTGTAAGCGCTGGTTCTCTTCTTTCGCTGCTGCCAGGTGTCGTCTGAGTAAGCCCATGTTCCTAGTGAGCGTTGCATTGCGAATTGTTTGTGCCCTTAACAAGTTATCAATATCTGTGACAACCTCTTTTGTCCTTGCTTCACTTTCTAGTTCCAATTTATGATATGCCTCTCGTAGCTCTTGGTAGCGGGTATTCAATAAGGCATTCTCTATGGATAGTGAATTGAGCTGCGACTGTAAGTCATTTGTTGTCTTCTGCAGCTGCTGATAACTAGTTCCAAGAGATGTGAACTCATCTCTTACTTGAGTAATATAGGTGAGCATCTGTCGAAATGCAGTATCTACAGTGGGTGATAATATTAATGGTGTGCTAAGAGAAGATGTAGTGGGTGTAGGTGCAAAGGGAATGGGGAATGGGGGTGGGAAAGTGGATGCTGTGGTGATTGTGGAAAATTGTGGTGTGCCTATGTATGGTGGTGCCATGAATGAAGTGAGTGGTGGTGCGGTGGGTGGTGAGATATCCATGTCGTTGGACGTGGTGTCAAGTGCGGTGACTGTGAATAATGGCGTGAAAGTAGGTGTGTGCGTGGGTGTAAATACATGGTTTACAAAGGTTGAAGAGTAATTTACAGAGTGGTTTCCTAATGCTGCTTGGTGGAAAGGGGAAAGAGGAATGACGGTCGGTCGGGGAGGTGATACAGGGGAAAAAGTCATCGGGGTTAGAAATGGAAATAGTGGTCTCGGGGGTGTAGGAAAGGATGGAAAAGATGGATGGAGAAATGGATTAGAGAGAAGAGTGGATTTCCGAGGGGGAAAACTAGGTTGGGTGGGTGTGGACATGGTGAGAGGAATGGATGTTACAAGGGCTTCTGCTACTTCGCCGTGGAAGGAGGTAGATGTTCTGGGAGAAGGAGGGTGTATGGGGGAGACTGTATGGATGGGAGGTGAAGGAGGAGCGGTTGGGGTGGTAGGTACTTCAACAATTGTGGTGGTATGTATAGCAGTAGTATGAGGTGGGGAGTCGATGATAATGGTGTCTTCTGCCAATGAGCCTTCAGGGACGAGACGTGCTTCCCTGGCCTGTTCTGAAGATTGACCGCCGGTGGGTACCCGAATGTATTCACCAGGTTTGGTTAGTAGACGAACTCTACGAGGGTCATATTGCGGTAACGGTTTCCTGTGCAAATATCATAAGGCTTCTGTGGATCCCACTGATTTGACAAGTTCTCTGAAGCCTCTGATGTATACTTCTTCGAATCCGCATGAGACAAGTTCCTGTTCTATAAGTGCTTGACTCTCTTCCTCAGTCAATTTCTTGTGTGCCCAAACTTTCTCCATGGTGCGATACAACTTCTTGATGGCTAGCATATAAGCTGCTGCTTAAAAGGTTTCATCTTCATGCGTAGTGGTATCACCCTGGGTGTTGGTGTGTTGTCCTTGTTCATCTGTCTGCACATGTTCTTGGGATTCATGAGTGCCCTGGCTGGCTTCTTCATCGCCATCATCTTCATCGGTTTCTGTTCTTTCGTCCTCGGAACTAGATACTATTTGTCCTTGTGATTGGTCTCGGGGCGTGGTCGGGTAGCTTGGCTGCTCATATTCCTGAGAGAAAATCTGTCCTTCTAAGAACTGAAATTCATTGGAGAAAGCATCTTGCATTTCGAAATCAAACGTTGTATCTATGGGTTCCGCTTCCAAGTTAGGTATCGGAAAAGAAAAAGCTTCTGCACCAATAGTGGTGGGAACTTCTGCTGTAGTGGTGGTAGGTCCTAGGACTTTGGCTGCTTGAGGAGCAACTGTGTTGGTGGTGGCCTCCATTATAACCGTTCTTGATAATCGTATGCGAATAGGTTGTATAGGGGGTTCAGTAGGAGATTGTTCTGGAGAGGGCTGCGGTGACGGTGATTCTAGGACCTGTAGGCATGGGATAGTACCTCTCATGCGCTTTCCTACTCATCCTTTGCTAGGCTTCCTAGCTTTCTTCGTTGTCCCTTTGAATGCTTTCAGCTCCTCGCTTGTCATTGCTTGCTCGATAGGTAAATCGTAGGCCAAACACATATATACAATGCGCGTGAGGGCGCAATATCCATTGATGACCTTCTTTCTTTCCCATCTATGTTGGGCAAGGTAGAGCTGATCAATTATCCAGCTTGCTAGATCAACTGTCTGGGGTCCAGTACATGCTAAATATAATCCGAACCAGATGCGTTTGTGGGGCATGGTGAATCTATCCTGATCGGGGAAAGCGAAGTGTTGCATGCATATCCTCAACGGTTTAGAGAGCTCACGTGTGATTGCTGAAATATCTTCCCACTTAGTAACATCTCCACGTTTCATTGGCTCTCGAACCAGCCTTTCTCGTTCTGTTGGAGTGTGTGTACCATGGATCTTGATTGCAGCGCGAATCAAATCTTTAGAAAGGTAAAACCTCTTATATGGCGGATCACTTACTAATGACAGCAAAAGGAATGTTCCTGGTAGATCCTTGTTCTCCGAAGCTATCAAAGTTGTGATTAAGTAATAGCATCTGTAGAAGTTGGGTTTAGGCAACGGATCACTAAAATATTTTGTAAAGCCTGCTCTTGCCCAAACATGCGTTAAATCTTCTGTGTTCTATAGTCCTTCGAATTCTCTTGAGAAGAATTGATACTTGGCCCAAGTACGGTGATCAAATGCCAAATTGGCCTCAAAGATGAAATCTACGTCCGCTAACGGTCCTGCTAATCCTTGGAACCAGTGAGAATTGCGATGAATCTTTTCAGTATATCCCCTGGGAGGGTCCTCAATCGGCATGGGTATTGGAAATCCCTGGAATTCTGGTGGTTGAGCCGTAGAATGGGCTCCGCTAGTAGTTCTCCAATATTGGCCATGGGTACACTAGGGCCAGCTTCTGATGGTCCTTCTGTCTGCATGATGATTGATGCAAAAGCGTAATAGATCTGCTACATAAAATTAACACATTAGTATGGAAATTAATTATGATCCCATTAAAGTGAGACCGCAATCCCTTTCCATAATCGATGTGTAACCCGTGTAGCCGAGTGTTGTGATGTGGTTTATGGAATGATTTCTTGCAAACTAATGCAGGCCTCTAGACACCTACATGCTTCAAATGATGCATACATTTCTTGATGAGATGTTATTATGATTGATGTGGGGTTATGGTGTGTGGATTTGTACAAGGTTCAGTCATGAATGAGTTATTACAAGGTTGTAGATTAGTCGGGGTGGGAGTTATGTTAGACAATGGGTTAGGAGAAGACTTCTAGATACGTTTCGATATCCACTTCCTAAGAGTTTTTGAGCGGTTGGAATGTTTCTTCTGAGGGACAAAAGATGGTAACGAATGTGGTGGGATTAAAGGGCGAAGAGATTTTTGAGGGTTATATATTACATGGCTTGAGGGTTGAGCTATAATACATTGTTTGGGTACCCAAATCTGCGTGGGTGTGGGTCTGTTCGTAAGGTACTTCTTGGCGATCCAAATATGTCGAATGTTCAAACTCGTAGAAGAAGGTCGAGGGGATGTTGGATACTGACTCTGCTTCTGCCTTGACTTCTTCTTATCGTTGTCTGCATTGTTGAAATCAGGTAGTGCGCTCTGTCCTTTTGGCACCCATATTTGTCTTGTGCCTCTTGCTTTGTGATATTGATACTGCTGCTTTCTTTCTTGTGTCGTCTGATGTTGTCGTCGGTCTGGGTTCCTTCGTCATGATTGACTCCTTTGTGGTTGAGGTTGAGAGGTCGGAGGGACACTCTGTTTTGGAAAAGAAGGGAGGTCCAACACTTGCGAAACTTGCCCATTAGTAAGTGAGGCATTCTGTACCACAGATCTAGGCCAGTCCGTAGTAAGTGTGGAAGGATGGGCACTGCAATTGATAGTGTCCATTTGGCCGCTGATGTAACCCACCTAACTACTGATGGTGTCTATTTGACCAAGCGGTTGGGTGATTGCCCCTTCTAATTTGCAGGAAGCCCATGGGAAAATCTCCTGACGTCCTTCTGATTGACAATTGTCCATCGCCAAGCCCGCGTGGGTTGGTGTAGACGTAACATGACTGATCTAACCAAAGATCTTCCTGTCTTTTGTCGCATGCATTCCATAGGGTCTAGGGTTACATACCTCAGTCGGAATGCTGTTAGGGAAGTCAAGCGGTATCACTCGCTTCTAATATAAGGTTCCAATTTGCAAGGAGCCTTGTCTAAGATTTAGGTCCACTGAGTGATCGTATAGCCAATCTTGGCCAAGGATTAGGGGTTCTATCAGGTCGTCATCATGGCACACTAGTAGATTCACTGTCAAGGTCACTTCGTCTATGAGGATAGGAAGATCCACCTCACCCATGCAAGGGGTTTCCATGCCTTCTAGCCCTATGAGGTATGCCTCAATTGGCCGCATTTCTATTCCTGAATCCTTATAGTGGGACCATCTAATCGCACTAGTCGCAGCACCTGAGTCAATTAAAGCCCTGAGCTCTTGGCAAGGGTTGCCGTGCTCAGCCTGATTGTAATGAATGGTCTCCTGTCCACTATGCTAGGCTGAGTGGTTGACTTTACTTGACACATGGCCATGGGATATCAGGGTGTTGTTTCCAGATGGTTATAATGTTCTCTCCCTAGTCCTTGTCTTCGTAGCTTCATGCGCTTAATGCGTTCTATAGCTTCTGCCTAAGCTTTAGCTCGTATTCTGTTGAGCCCATAAAAGTCATGTTGGTCAAAGTCAACTACAGTCAAAGTCAACTGGTCAAAGTCAACTATTCAAAGTCAACAAGGTCAAGGTCAAAGTCAATAGGTGCAAAATCAAAGTGTGTAGGTGTCAAAGTGCACAGGTAGTGCACAATGAATTGTCCACAAAGGGTAAATTGGAGAATGTGGGTTGCAGGTTGCAGAGGTATTTTCTCTAATTTCCCTAAGGTTCAAAGTGTGTTTTAAAGTGTTTTGGAAGGTTCAGATGAACCCTCCCTTATGTGCAAAATTGACGACTTAAAAGGAAATGTGAAGGTATGTGAAGCGGCAGCGTACGCACAGGTGAAAGTATGGCCCCCCATTAAAATTTTTGGTTTTAGACTAAAGTCACTACATGACAAAACAGTGAGTCATTGGCTGCCACTTGTGAAGACAATCTTGGGACATCAAAGTGAACACCAAGATACCATTGCAGTTAGGAGCGTACGTGATCGACACACTCACATCAAGGCAAGGGCCATTCTTGGACCAATCTTACAGTAAGCAAGAGAGCATAGTCTAAGAGAGCAAGAGGAAGAAGTGCAAGAGTCACCAGTGCGACGATGCAGAGAAGTGGAAGTGAAGGAGTGCATAGGGAGTGCCTAAGGGATTGTGCAGAGAGTGCTAAGCTAGTCCCCCAACTATCTCAAGGTCCCATTGCAGTGGGCGCGTGCCGACAGAAGGTATTCACTCCTCCCCCTTTGTGGAAGCTTGGTGCAAGGTGTGCACAAGGATAAGCTTGAAGCAGGTGGAGGTCTGGTGCAGAGGAGGCCGGCGGCAAGAAGACTTTGGGATATTTGGTATTTTGTAATTGGGCACTCTGTGGGATTGTGCACAGAGGTATTGGCTTGTCTTGTACTTCAAACCTTGTAATTGTCTTACTGTAATCAATCGGCAGAAGCTTCCAGGTGTATTTTCTCTTCTTGTTTCTTCCCCTTTTCTCCTACAAACCCTCAAACTCCTTCTTGTCTAAGAATCCACCAACATATTCTATGCTCTTCATCCTTACGCTTCTTTGCCAACCTGAGTCGTCTAAGCATATCCTTAGTAAGAGGTTCCTGATATAACTCATTATTCTCTTAATCCTGATATATCCCTGGTTTCTCCTAATCCTTCCAAGTCCATTATTCTTTCTGATAATTGTGTCGAGAGTCTATTAATGATCATAGGTCCATAACCTCGTTTTTCTAACTTCCGTGTGTGTTGCTTCAGCGTATATACTAGAACTAAATCTCCTTCTTTTAAGCCTTTATCTTTCACATGTGCATCGAAATATGATTTTTGTCGCTTCTTTGCCGCATATATCCCTACTGTTGCTCTCAACCTGGTTTCTCCTAATCTTCCAAGTCCATTATTCTTTCTGATAATTCATGGCCGGTCCACTGATGTTCATGTGCAACCTTAAGGGTCGGTATCAAGAAGTCCAAAGGAAGCACAACATTCTGACCAAAAACCATTTGAAAGGGAGTTGCATTGAGTACGGTCTTGTAGGCCACTCAATATGCCCAAACAGCGTGGTGTAACTATTTGGCCCAATCTGAACGTTTGTTGTTCACGAGTTTCGTCAGTACATTACGTAGGATCTTGTTAGTGCTTTCAGCCTGATCATTGGCCTGAGGATGATATGGTGCGGATTTCTTGTGAATCACCATAAAATCCTGTAACAAATATTCAATGACTTGGTTTAGAAAGTGAGTTCCTTGATCGCTCACTAACTCTATAGGAAATCCATATCTTGTAAAGACATTTTCAAATAAGAATTTTGCAGTCGTGTGTGCATCATTCTTTTTTGTGGCTTTTGCCTCTACCCATTTGGTAAGATAATCAGTCGCAACAATAATGTATTCAACATGTGTACCTTTTGCAGGGGGGTTAATGGGTCCTACAAAGTCTATACCTCACTTAGAAAATGCACGTCCTCCCATCATGGGTTTCAATGGCATTTCATCTCTGCGAGTAGGAAACTGAGTTCTTTGGCACACATCACATCTCTTAACATAGGTATGCGCATCCATGTGAAGAGTGGGCCACCATAATCCTGCAAAGAGGATGGTTTTGATTATCCTATCGGGTCCAAAATGACCTCCTGCCACACCTTGGTGTGCAGTCTCTAGTACGCTCAAATAATCGCTTTCATGAACACACTGTCTTAAATATCCATCTCGTCCTCTTTTGTATAGATTATCGCCAATAAGTGAATAGTCTTGAGCTTCCTGCTCTAGACTACGTTGTCGTGCTAAGGTCATTCCTTGAGGGAATGTGAACCTCAAGTATGTCACTAAGGGTTCACTCCATTCTGGTGTGAGAGACACGTGATATAATGTAGCATGTTCTACTGGTGGTCTTTCACAACATACAGGGCATTCTTTACACAGCTTGTAGACATCTACTTCCATTGAAGGCCAATATACTCCTAGTCTATGCAGAGTCTTCAACATACGATGTTTCGAATGATGTTGCTTTAATACACCTATGTGTGCTAATTGCAACCAATTTGCATGTTCTGATTCATCTACACAACAAGCAAGAATCTTTTGATTATATTGTTTATATATACTTCCTGCTATGATTTGATATCTTTGAGATTTGGTAATCTCTCCTTCTTTGATCCTTACCCTAGGATTCTTGGGTCCATAGGTGAGAATAGGGATTATCGGCTTAGCCCATTCTGGTGCTATCTCAAGGTTAAACAAATATGCGTCTGGTAATTCATCCGCTATCCCTTGAGGAGCTTCTCCTAAGGTTAGTCTCGAGAGGTGGTCAGCTCTGAGATGTGTCTTTCCTTTCCTAACTACTACTTCAAAATCATACTCCATGAGTAATAGAAACCAACGTATCAGTCATCATTTGTTACATGGCTTATTCACTAAATACAGTAATGCCTGATGATCTGTAAAGAATTTGAACTTGTTTGCCAACAAATAATGCCTGAATTTCTTTACCGCGTAGATCATTCCTAATCCTTATCGTTCGATCGTGGTGTAATTTCTTTCTGCTGCGTTCAACTGTCTGCTCGCGTAAGCTATGGGGAGGTCTATATTACCTTCATTCGTGGGTTGTGCTAACACACATCCTATGGCATAGTTGGATGCATCCACATGTACATGGAATGGCTTACTCCAATCTGGGGTGGTCAATATAGGTACTGAGCACAAATGTCGTTTGAGTTCATTGAATGAAATCTCACACTCATCTGTCCATTCAAACTTGGTCAAAAGAGAGTACAAGGGCTTAGCTATGATTGCATACATGTGTATGAATCGTCTATAATAACCACAATGTCCCATAAATTCCTGTACTTCTTTTACGTTGTTTGGCCTAGGTAGGTCTGCAATCACCTTCACTTTTTCTTCATCTGTAGAGATTCCATTCTTTGACACAATGTGTCCTAGAATTTTTCCTTGTCTGACCATGAAAACGCACTTTTCTGGGTTCAAACAAACCTGATATTCTCGACATTTGTCAAATATTTGTCTTAACTCGGGGATATGAGTCTGTCTTATATTCGAATGAGCACATAAGTCATCGACATAGACTTCCAAATTCTTGCGTAAGAATTCCTTGAAAACATGACACATGAGTCGCTGGAAAGTAGCGGGTGCATTTTTTAAGCCAAAAGGCATCTGATGACACGAAATGCAAAAATGCCCCATTCTGTGGCTTAAGCCGTCTTGTGTTGATCTTCTAGAGCAATGGCTACTTGGTTATAGCCTGAGAAACCATCAAGAAAGCTGTAAACTTCCTTGCCCGCAACTCTTTCCAATAAATGTTCCATGATAGGAAGAGGATAACTGTCTCTAATCGTGGCGGCATTAACTTTTTTAAGGTTAATACAAACACGCAATTTTCCATTCTTCTTGGGCACAACCACAATGGGGGATACCCATTCGGTATGCTCAATTTCGTAAATGAATCCTGCTTCTATCAAACAATCTATCTCCTCTTTAATCTTCGCAGCGTAATTATCATTATACGTGTATGGTTTCTGTTTCGTAGGTTTTGCATCTGGAGTCATAGGTATTCTATGAGAACATATGTCTGGATCTACTCCTTTCAAGTCTTTGTAGCTCCAAGTGAAAACATCTCTATATTCGCGCAATAGGGCAACTAATTCTTCTTCTTCTTCATTCGTCAAATCATGCCCAATGTATGTACACTTTTCTTCTTCTCCTTCTATGGCTACTATGATTTTTTTGGTTTTCTCTCGATTGTCATATACTTCTCCAACTTCAGCTTTTCTGTTAGGCATTTGTACCATTATTCTTCTATCTTCTATTTCATACTTTTTGAAGTTCTCGGGAACCTCAAACAAGGATTCTTCTTTTTCTGACATGGTTTCTTTCTTCTTTCTTTTCTTACCTTCACTTTTGTCAGTCACTTGTGTGGTTAACCTCACATCATTCATAATTTCTTCGTGCCTCTAAGGGTAAGTCTCTACTTCGTAGAAGTATTCTTCTTCTGATGCAAAGGGTGAGTCCATAATAATTGACTCTAAATCAAAATCACTCACGTCCTCGAATGCATTAGTGTTAGGTTCACATTCTTCCAAAACTGAATCACACATGATTGGCTTTATCGTGAAGACTGAAATGTCGTAGCCATCCTTGTCACAGTGGGGTGTCCATTGTTCTTCATTGATGGCTACATCCATGGTTTCTACGACTGCCCAACCATGGGGTTCAAACTCCTCATCTGGAAATACTACAGGTGCATAAGCTGGGTCTTGAAGGGTTCGTGGATGTTGTTCTGCACCTAAAGTCCTAGCTTCTAACCATTCTTCCTCTTGTTTTGCTACCTTACACATCCATAAATGAGTATCCTCGTGTAACCATGAGGGGTCTGATTCCAACGAGTGTACCAATTCCGTTTCTACCTGTGTCTTATGGATGGTGTTCCATTGTAATGGGGGTACATCTCGATGTGAATAGTCTTTAAGATTGACTTTAGTAGTCACTCCTAAATGTTGCAAGTACAAAGAATTAGTTCCCCAATCTTGTACAATTTGCAACTGACGCATGAATGGTCGTCCCAATATCATCTCATAAGCATGATTCTTACTAAAATCAAAAATGGCAAAGGTATGCTCAAACTCCACACCACAAGTGGTGAGAGATATGCCTTCTAGAAAGCCTAATGGTTTTTCTATGTGTCCATCAGCCATTTGTAGCTTCATCCTGGTAGGTCTTAGTGTTGGCTTACCCCAACGTTTCCATAAAGCGATGGTAGCAATGGCTACTCCGGCTCCTGAATCTAAGTTCGTGGTGTAACCTTGATGGGTTATTGGAAGATAAGTGTTACCTTCCTCTCCTTTGCTTACATCTCCGATCTTTTCTACTGGTATCTCCGGTACCTTCTTGTGTGTTCCTATTTGTGAGGGAGCAGTAGCAAGCTCAGGGAATTGATTTGCTACATGTTTCCACAGTTCTGGTTTTACCTTTTACAACTCCTCTAGAGTGAGATTGCATTGTACTTTGGTATTCTTGATCACTTTCGTGTTTCTAGGGATCACTGATTCTTCACTCCTCACTATTATAGTGGGTGCTCTCACAGTAATAGACTTTGCTTCCCAAGCTCCTGTGAACTGAGGTAATTCTTGTAAAGAATTGGATTCAAAACTTGTGTGTTCACTCAGTTGCTCCTCCTCTACATCATCGTAAATAGAGGGGATGTCTTGGGGAAATTGTTCCTGCAAGTTGTCTATTTCTTGATTAGGAGGATGGGTTCCTTGTTCTTTTCTCCATTTCTCTTCTTGGATTTCTCTCAAAAATTCATGTGAATATCTATGTATGGAAGACAGGTTGTCTTCACCTTCTGTGTTTGGCACTTGAGACAGGGATGGTGCATTCTCTTCCTGTGTCTCTGGGACAATAGGGTTCCTATGCTGATTCTTTTTCTCTTTGCTTTCTATCAAGTATTCTAGCCTCTCCATCAGTCTTTGAAAGTGTAGTTCTGGTTTTTCCATGTTATTCCAATTAAGATATCTAGAGGCTTCGAACATTGCTTGTGCTAATTCTACCATCTTCATGCAAAGTTTAGTCCTCTCAATTTCTACGTCTGCTCGAGGGTAGTTCTTACTCATTTCAGCTATTGGAGGTCCTTCTTTTATTCTTTCTTGATATGCACGAAACATCATGTCTAGGTTTTCAGGTATGGGTTTTGCTAGAACTGATCCTGATTTCTGAGCTAGGTTCTCTTGATTCAATTCTTGTGAAGTCAATTCTAGGATTTTGGCTCTAGATTCCTTGAGACTTCCTTCCAACTCAGTTATCTTCTTACTCCACTTTCTCTTAATCCTTTCTCTGGAATCTTTCCAAGACTTTGTCTTTTTACTGCTAGACTCTCCAACTTCATCAGTTCCGGCTATTTTCTCCTGATTAAGCTGTTGGTTCTGTAAGAGCGCCTGGGCTCTTGTTATAGCTTGGATAGGCATGTATGTAGGGTTGGGTCCATCTGCGTTGTTTACAATACCTATCATGTTGATCGGTGTCACATTTGAAGCGTTAACTGGGTTCTTAGGACAATCTTTTATGACATGCTCTTTACCACATTCAGCACAAAAGTCTTGTATGTTGTAATATTGAGACTGTCCTGATATCGGAGGATGTGGACAGTCCTTTATGAAATGATCTCCTTGGCACCTAAAGCATGGTCCTCTAGGGCCCTGTGGTCTTTGCTGTCTCAATTGGGGCCGTGGGTTTGGATTTGCGTACATCACATTAGCCTAATCAGGCTCCCAACTAGGTTCCACTGGTGGACTATCGTATTGATATGTCTCTACGTGTTCTGATGAGTCCGTGTAATAAGCGGGTGGACTATCTACATGAGTAGAGTCAAAACTGTTTGAGTTCGGGTCACTTTCGGTAATTAAGGGTGAAGAGGGAACTAACACCCTATTGAGGTTCTCTTCTGCAGCAGCATATTTAACTGAGATGACATTCGCTGGTGGGGGTGGCTGCTGAGCTAAGACAGGTTGTGGTCTCTGTTGAGCTTGATAATAATAGTTTTGTGGAGGCCTATAGTAATGAGGTTGAGTATTATACTGACCTTGATACCTACCTGGCTGCTGGTATGCTTGCGGGTAGTTCTGTCTCACTGCTTGTTTGTTATAAGGGCAGTCTTGAGCCGTGTGATTTGTGTATCTTCTCTCAATTGTACAGTATTCGCCACTAGGATTGGCGTGCGGTTGTGTTGCATTGGGACACACATTTGCCCTATGATCACCACCACAGGTGTAACAACGCTTGTTTGTCGCTACTCTAGGCATCTGTTTACTAGAAACTCCTAGTTTCTGGGCCACTTTCTCTGCTAGATCCTCTATTGAGCTAGACAATTTTGTGGATGCTAGAGATGAACAGTGTGAGTCCTTATAGACTTTCGAGAGTTCCAACTCGTCTCCTAAGTTATCTTCAATGTCTATACAAATCCTTACACATTGCTCTAGCGTTCTGGGTTCTTTTAAGTACACATAGGAGCGTAGTTTAGAGCTCAACAGGCCATCTAAAAACAATGACACTCGCTTGGCCTGTGAAGGTAACTCTTGTACTGGACATCTTTCAACATATTGTCTAAACCTATGTCCTGCCCCTCTCCCATCAAAGTAGTTTTTCATGGATTTTACTAACTTAGTGGGTCTCAGTATTCTTGCGTGTTCACGTGTTCTAGGTAGAGGAAAATCATGTCTACCACCTGGCATTCTAGGTTCTCCTTGTCTATCCACTCTGTCCGTGTTTATGGTAGTTCTGTCTCTTCCTATGGGATGATTGAAACTTACTTCAGGTCTCTCTTTATTTTTCTCTCTTTGCATACCGTGGGCTGAGGATGTTCCAGCCCCTTGTTGGCTCGCGTTTACGTTTGCTCGAGATGGAGGAAATACTCATTCACCTCTCCATGTGTAAGTATTTCTTGCGTGGTCTGGTACTACAAACACTCTTTCTGAAGTCTCATCCAGATACACAACCTTTCCAGGTGTATCCGGGTCCTTAAATTCGTAGATTATGATGGAGCCTACCTCACTAGGTTGTTCCGTTCTATATCTCCAAAATGCTTCATCTGTTTCTTTATTCACAAACAATTCTATGCTTCTGTTATCCTGAGGGGTCCAATCTGGAACTAGTACTCTTGTCAGTACAGATTTCCCTCAAGGTGTTCTAGGTTCTTCCAATGGTTCTTTTCCTTGAGATCTCGCTTCCGTCTCTAACTGAATTACGCCAAAGTCATTGGTATTGTTTGGCTGAGTACTTAAGATGTACATTGTTCCTTCCTTGTCTATGTATGCGTCTCTCTCAAATTTCACCACTGGACGTTCCAATCCAATGGGTTGATCAGGATTGTGCATCTGCACCACTTGTCTTTGCAAACCATCCTCATAGATGCGAGCACCTAAGCGGTTGGTTCGGAGAAATTCTAACTGAGCCCTATAGGGTCCTTCTGGTTTTTCTAAATATGCCACATTTGACCCTCCTTCTGGTCTTTCTGTGCTAAAAGCCATTTCCGATTCACTTGTGTCTGAGCTCTCGTAGGGATAACTAGTGTTCAATTGTTGAGCCCACGATCATGCAGTGCTTCCCACACTTGCTTCTGATGATCTAAGGCTGCGTCGGTCTGACTTACCTATATGTTTGCCCGATCTAAGGTTCATTAATTTTCTTCCTTGCACACTCAGTACACACTCTGATCGTCAATGATTCTTTGTTCTTGCTTTCTTGATTCTTTTTAAGTGCCTTTAAGTTCTTGTCTTGTCTTAACTGTATGCGTCAGGAATCCAACTTTCTGTGGTACTTTTGAGTTCTCGTTCAGTCAGAGTTAGGTTCTTTCCCTTAGGGTTTTCGTATCACACACCTTTATCTTTAGTCTTAGACTTGAGAATGTTAAATATCTTGAACTTGAGGCATTCCTATCGTAGTTAATCCACAATGCTAACGTTTAGCCTAAGCTAATAATTGACTGAGGGGGTTGAGTAATCTTCCAACCTCAAGTCAGCTTTGTTTGTTGCCTTGATGCCCAAGAAGCCACGCTTCCCAAGCTTTGCGTTCTTCACTGCCTTGCCTTGATTGCCCTTGCTACACCTATAAAAATTCAATGTTAGACCAATTCTCAAATGGATGATCAAGCACTTGAGTATATACACCCTTAAAGGTCCTTCCCTTTTGCCCAAAAACTTCAATGCCCCCTGGCTTTCTAGTCCCAACTATGTCAATCTCAAAAATATCCTCTCAAAAAATCAACGTATTCTTTTTTGAAAAAAACAATTGAGGTCACGTAGTACTCGTCAAGAGCTTTCTAACGAGCTATAAAGCTCAAAAAACGGACTTCGGATGAGAAAGATATGAGCGTTCAGGCCCTCGAGGGTAAAAACTGACCAACAGGTTTTTCTTCAAATATGAGCTAAGGGGTCTCCTATGAGTGCAATGATCCAAAAATTTTCAAAAAATAGCCCCAAATTTGCCCAAAAAACAAACCCTAAAATTTGCGTTTGGGGTGAACAATCGCGATGGTCTGAGATAATTGTGATGATTTGGGACCGTCGCGATGGTCGAGGTGAACCGTCGCGATGGCGTGGCACAATCGCGATGATCCGAAGGAGTGAACTGTCACGATGGTCAGAGATGAACAGTCGCGATGGCATAGAAGTGAGCAATCACGATGGTCTGGAATGAATGATCGTGATGGTCCAAAAATGAACCGTCCCGATGGCGTCAGTCAACGGTCAACGGGACAATCACGATGGCGTGAGCCCGTCGCGATGGTCACAAAGCATGATGGCGTGAGCTAATCGCGATGGTTCAAATGTCGAGGCATTGTGATGGTCCGAGGGTATCGTTGGGATGGTCTAGCTTGCCACGTGGCAGCATCGGTGCAATGGCACGAGCCAATCGCGATGGCGTGGGGTCGACGGGATCATCGCGATGGTCCAACTGAACCATCGTGATGGCTCAAGTGAGCCATCGCGATGGTGTGAGACCGTCACGATGGTCCGGCCAAGCCGTCCCGATGGCATGAGCCAATCGTGATGGTGTGACACAATCGCGATGGTCTGAGCCAATCGCGATGGTCCACCAAAGTATGAATTTTGTAAATGCGTTTGTGGATCCGTGTATGCACGTGTGTCGTCTACCTCGTGGTGAACTCGCTTACCAAAAATTCCGAAGTTGGCAGACCATCCCGATGGTCTGACACCCACGGCAGATCTCTGACAGAAAGTGAAATTTTACCTTTTTGCAGCCTTCCTGATGCACTGGAGCACTGTACCTGCAAGAAAACTCAAAAACAAAGTAGCACATGCAAGCACAAAAGCTCTCTCTCTCTCTCTCGCACATGCACAAATGAGGAGAAATGAGGAGAATGGGTGGATATGGTGAATTTTTTGATTTTTTTGGAGTTGAAGATGATGATGCGGTGATGAAGATGGAGTGTGGGGGAGGTGAAAAACACTAAAAACTAAGTAAAAACAATAACAAAAACTGAAATTTTTACCTTCCAACGCCACTTCTTGCTATACTCTTACCATCACGCATTCGTCCTATACTCGATCCCCGGCAACGGTGCCAAATTTGGTGTTGCTCTAGCACAATGGTGAGAACCACGTTAAGAAGCTCCACCTCCTTAATGTCAATCTGCATAAGAGATAGGAGTGATATGAAGGTCATGAATGTGAGATGAAGTGAGAGTGAAGGTGAGAAGCATAGAAATGCACACACACATACACACACACAACGAAGAGACAAGCAAGACACAATGGAAGGTGAGAAATCAACTCTATTGCTCAAGATCTCACTTACAAGCTCAAAGTAGCTCTAAGCTCACACTAACCAACCTCAAAAATGAGCTCTCTAGCTCTTTTTATAGATTCTAGAATAGTTTTGACCGATTTCACATCGTGACTGGCATAGTTAAAAAATAGGTCCTAAGTGCTATTTGAAAGGGTAAACGGTGTCTAAAAACAACCAAAATTGGTACGCTCATTCTACCTAAGCTCGTCAAGCTCGAGGACTCCTCGGCTTTTACAAAATGGAGCTATAAATTACAAAAAGGGTTTTTCTATGTTACATATGTTACAATAGTGATGAAAATCACTGTTGGAGGTTTTGAAGAATATTTATAAAACATAAATCTTTGAAAAATTGATTTGACTGAATCCCTGCTCTATCTTTACATGCTTCCGCGTCTTCTATGCCTCTGGCTACTGCCAACATATGCATAATGTATGCCATGTACCTCAATTATCATGCAGTTTGATGTCAATTGGTCAATTTGATGACCTTGTTTACAAGGTGGTCTTCTATGCTCAATCCTTTCATATATCAAAGGGCAATATGGTTATTACAAAAGGAAGCAAAGTTGGCTCACTTTATCCTTTATTTGTATCACAGAAAGAACACTTGTTAGCTGTTACTCAACAGCCTATGGCTTGTATTGGCATGGTCGTTTGGGCCATATATCTCGTAGTGGAATGGAAAATCTTTCTCATTCTGGCTACTTACCTGTGTTATCTTTCTCTGATTTTTCATTTTGTGAGCATTGTCAATATGGGAAGCAAACCCGAAATGTGCATAGAATGCACATTGACTCAGCCTTTAGATCTTGTTCATACAGATGTGTGTGGTCCTATGCCCACTAGGTCCTTAGGTGGTTCTCTTTACTTTGTCCTTTTCATAGATGATGCTACAGAAAAGTCTGGGTATATCCTATCAAATCAAAGGATTAGGTATTCCCTACTTTCAAAAAATGGATTGCTTCAATTGAGACTGAAAAAGGAACTAAGCTTAAGGCTTTAAGTTCAGATAATGGGGGTGGGTGAGTATACCTCACATGAATTCAGCCTTTTCTGTCATTCTAGAGGGATTCGTAGAGAGTTTATAGCTCCTTATTCCCTAGCACAAAATGGTGTAGCTGAGAGGATTAATAGAACTATTCAAGACAGAGTAGTCTCTATGTTGTATCATGCAAACCTCTCACAAGGTTTTTGGACAAAAGCAGTATTGACTATAATTCATGTGATTAACCTTTCACATAGTACTGCCAAAGGTCTGAAAGTGGCACAAGAGTTATGGACAATGAAGCCTAGTACCATATTATGATTGTCTTCGAGTTTTTGGGTGTGAAGCATATGTTCATATACCCAAGAATCTTAGACAAAAGTTGGACCATAAGTCAAAGAAATGCATTTTTCTTGGATATGGTCGAGAAGGACAATTTGGATATCGATTATGGGATCCTGAAACACAGTCAGTGATAAGAAGTAGTGATGTCGTTTTTTAATGTGTCTAAGATGCATAAACAGCCCATTAAGGAGGTTGAAGTGAGAAGAGTGGTGTTTGAGGATACTATTCCTCCTGTTAGCATGCATACACATAGGGATGCTCAAGAGAATGTCCATTCCAATGAGTTTGCACATGTTGGTGTTCAGCAACCATTGAGACGTTCTGCGGGTGTCTCACATCCACTTGATAGATATGTTCCAGGTTTAGATTTGTGATGCCAGCATATGCCGGTGAGCCTTCTTGCTACAAAGAGGCTATGCAAACAGAGGATCATGTCAAGTGTGAGCGTGCCATGAAGGGTGAGCTAGATTCTATTCACAAGATTGGTACTTGGGATTTAGAACCTTTGCCAAAGGGCAGGAAAGCTTTACCATGTAAATGGGTATATAGAAATTCACATCAGATAGTGCTTCTCCAAAATATAAAGCATGACTTGTTGCAAAGGGTTCTAAGCAACAATGAGGAAAGCTTCTCTCTAGTGGTCAAGATGACTACTTTGTGCATGTTGCTTGGATTCGTTGCAATGGAGGACTTAGAGCTAGTCCAAATGGATGTGAAAACAACTTTCTTGCATGGAGATCTTACAGATGAGATCTATATGGAACAACTAGAGGGTTATGTAGTTCCTGGCAAGGAAAGTCTAGTTTGTAAGCTCACGAAGATCGTGTATGGACTTAAACAATCTACTAGACAATGGTACCAAAAGTTTGATGCTTTTATGAAGTCCCAAGGCTATTCTCGAAGCAATGAGAATCATTGTCTCTACACAAAGAGATGCTCAGATGGCAGCTTGATATGCTTGATACTTTATGTCAATGATATGTTGATTGCTGGGAAGTCCTCCTATGACTTGTCAATTCTCAAAAGGAAGTTGAGTCAGACATTTGATAAGAAGGATTTGGGGGATGCCAAACATATTCTTGGCATGCGCATTACTCGTGATAGGAGTAAAAGATGCATATACTTGTCTCAAAGTGAGTACCCAAATTACTTCATAGGTTCAATATGTAGGGTGGAAAGACATTGAGTACACCTTTACCCACATATGTGAAATTGAGCAAGGATGATTTCCCCAAATCAATGAGGAAAAGGAATTCATGACCAAAATTCCCTATCAGTCTGCCGTTGGTAGTCTCATGTATGCTATGGTAGTTATGAGACCAGACATTGCATTTGTAGTGGGAGTTGTGAGGAGATATATGTCTAATCTTGGCAAGAAGCATTGGGAAGCAGTCAAGAGGATTTTGAGATATCTGAGTGGCACTAAGGAAAAGTGACTATGCTTAGGTAGAGGGAAAGGATCCATTATTGGTTACATAGATTCTGACTATGCTGGTTGTGTAGACAATCGTAAGTCTACATCAGGGTACATTTTTCATTGTGGTGGAGGTGCTATCTCTTGGAGATCTCGTCTTCAAGAATGTACAGCTGTTTCCACCATAGAAGTAGAGTATGTTGCAACAAGTGTGGCATGTAAGGAAGCATTGTGGCTTTCTCGTCTTGCTTGTGATATGGGTTTACCTTAGCATGTACCTTGTTTGCTCAGTGACAGTTAGAGTGCCATAACTTTGGCTAAGAATCTGGTCTATCATGCAAAGACCAAGCACATTGAGGTGAGGTATCACTTCATTAGAGATTTCTTAGCCAGTGAGCGCATTATTCTTGAGAAGGTTCACACTCGAGATAATATTGCAGACGCTTTGACTAAAGCTCTACCATAGGATAGCTTTCAACACTACTAGCACTTGATGGGGGTTACTTGATTCATGATCTTACAAAGTCACTTGTATACTGTGTAACATGCCCATCAGGTGGGAGGTATACTTTGTATACTTACACTCATGTATTCTTTATCATTCTTTATTTTTCTCCCATAGTTACTTTGTCCATATTGGCCTTTAGTGGAAGATTGTTACTGTTAGTTTCCATGTGAAAAGCCAAATGGCCACTGGAAACTTCTTTGTATATGTTCTTTAATAAAACATATACTGGCTTGGTTAGTCACAAACTGTAAGTTCGACTACATTTGTAATACCGAAGAAGTCTATCTTCGTGCTCCCTATGTACTGTGTTTTTCTTGCATATTTTGTAGCCTTTGTGCGGAGCACTGTGTGCAACCCTAGGAGCTCAGTTTTCTACTCTGATGATATCCTCGCGGTCATCCACCATTAGAACCCAGTTGGGAGCCTGACTATGCCAATGTAATGTATACTAATCCTAACCCACGGCCCTAGTTTTGACAGCCGAGACCAGAGGGCCCTAAAGGACCATGCTTTAGGTGCCAAGGAGATCATTTCATAAAAGATTGCCCACATCCTCCGATACCAAGTTAGTCACAATATTATAACATTCCAAGCTTTTGTGCAGAATGTGATAAAGAGCATATCGTTAGAGATTGCCCTAAGAACCCTGTTAGTGCCTCTAAAGTGACGCCCATAAATGTGATAGGTATTGTGCATAACTCAGATGGATCCAACCTAACATACGTGCCTATTCAAGCTATAAAAAGAGCCTAGGCGTTGTTACAAAATCAACAACCAAATGCAGAAAAAGCAACCGGAAATAGCAAAGTTGGAGAGTCTAGTAGCAAAAAGACTAAAAGTTGGAAGGATTCCCGAGAAAGAATTAAGAGAAAGTGGAGCAAGAAAATAAGTGAACTAGAAGGAAGTCTAAAGGAATCTAGAGACAAAATCCTCGAATTGATTTTGCAAGAATCTAATCAGGAGAAGCCAGCTCAGAGATTAGGATCAGTCCATGTGAACCCATACCTAAGGACCTAGACATGATGTTTCGAGCATATTAGGCAAGATTAAAAGAAGGACCCAAGGTAGCTGAATTAGGTAAGAACTATCCAAGGGCAGACTTAGAAATTGAGAGAACTAAACTTTGCATGAATGTGGTAGAATTAGCACAAGTTATGTTCGAAGCCTCTTGTTATATTAATTGGAACAACATGGCAAAACCTAAATTTCACTTTCAAGGACCACTGGAGAGGTTAGAATACTTGAGTACTAGCAATGAGAAGAAGAATCTACAAAGGAACCCTATTATCTCAGAGACACAAGAAAGGAGTACACCATCCCTGTCTCAAGTGCCAAATATCGAGGTGGAAGACAACCTGTCTTCCATACACAAGTATTCACAAGGCCTTCTGAGAGAAATCCAAGAAGAGAAGTGGAGATGAGAGCAAGGAACTGATCTTCCTATTCAAGAGATAGACGACTTGCAGGAACAATTTCCCCAAGACATACCCTCTATCTATGATGATGTAGAGGAAGAGCAGTTGAGTGGACAAAAGGATTTTGAATCCAATTCTTTGCAAGAATTACCTTAGTTCATAGGACGTTGGGAAGCTAAGTCTATAAGCATGAGAGCACCCACTATAATAGTGAGGAATGAAGAATCAATGATCCCTAGAAACACAGAAGTGATAAGGAACACCAAAGTACAATGTCATCTCACTCTAGGAGAATTGTTAAAGATTAAACGAGAATTTTGGAAGCACGTAGAAAACCAATTCCCTGAGATCGCTACTTCTCCCTCCCAAACAAGATCACACTAGAAGGTACCAGAGATACTAATGAAAAGAATTGGAGATGTGAGCAAGGGAGAGGAAAGCAATAATTATCTTCCAATAACCCACAAGGGCTACACCACCAAATCCATCTAAGATTTAGGTAGCGGAGTAGTCATCACCACCACTGCTTTATGGAAATGTTAGGGTAAACGAGCACTAAGACCCACCACGATGAAGCTACAAATGGCTGACGGACATCTGGAAAATCCATTAGGCTTACTAGAAGGCATATCTCTCACCACTTGTGGTCTAGAATTTGAGCACACTTTCACCATTTTCAATTTTGGGAAAAATCACGCTTACGAGATGATTTTTGGATGACCATTCATGCGTCAATTGCAAATTGTACAAGATTGGGGAACTAATTCGTTGTACTTGCAACATTTAGGAGTGTCCACCAACATGGAGATCTTACATATGAGATCTATATGGAACAACCTGAGGGTTATGTAGTTCGTGCAAAGAAAGTCTAGTTTGTAATCTCAAACAATCACTAGACAATGGTACCAAAATTTTGATGCTTTTATGAATTCTCAAGGCTATTCTCAAAGCAATGAGGATCATTGTCTCTACACAAAGAGATGCTCAGATGGCAGCTTGATATGCTTGATACGTTATGTTGATTGCTAGGAAGTCCTTTTATGAATTTTCAATTCTCAAGAAGAATTTGAGTCAGACATTTGATATGAAGGATTTGGGGGATGCCAAACATATTCTTGGCATGCACATTACTTGTGATAGGAGTAAAAGATGCATATACTTTTCTCAAAGTGAATACATATCCAAAGTACTTCACAGGTTCAATATGTAGGGTGGAAAGGCATTGAATACACCTTTACCCACATATGTGAAATTGAGCAAGGATGATTGCCCCAAATCAGATGAGGAAAATGAATTCATGACTTAAATTCCTTATCAGTCTACTTCTGGTAGTCTCATGTATGCTATGGTGGTTACGAGAACAGACATTGCATTTGCACTGGGAGTTGTGACCAAATATATGTCTAACCTTGTGTTGAAGCTCAAGGTCAAAGACAAGCATAATAAGTGCAGTAGAGAAGTGGAGACACAAGAACAAGGAGCACATAGGGAGCTCCAAGAAGTGTATGTCAAATTTTTAGAAGAAATCCCTATAAAATAGTGATTTTCATCACTAGAAACCATTGTAAATATCATTTCACCTTTCTGTAGCTCCATTTTGTGCAAGCCAAGGAGTCCTTGAGCTTGAGGAACATTAGAAATATCATCCTACCAATTTTCATAATTTTTAGACTCCATTTGAGCCCTCAAATAAGCCCTAGAACCTAATTTTTAACTAAGTCGGACACTAAGTCTGGACAGGGCCAAAACTAGTCAAAAAACTATAAAAAGAGCTAGAGAGCTCATTTTTGGGGTTATCTTGTGAGAGAATAGAGCTTTTGTAAGAGAGTTCTTTTGCAATTGAAAGCGTTCCATTGTTCCTCTCTTTGATCTTATTGTGTGCGTGTGTGTGTGTGTATGTGTATACATGCTTGTGTGCTTTCACTCACACACTTGTGCCTTCACTCGCTCAAGGTCTTCATACCAGTCCTCACCTCTCCACAGATTGACAAGTAAAGGAGGTGGTGCTTACGCTTGAGCTACACCAAATTTTGGCGCCGTTGCCGGGGAAAGAGCTTGGAGGACGAGCATTGTGATGGTAAGATCGTAGATTTGCGATGTTGGAAGGTAAAAAAAACTATCATTTCTGTTCATTTTCTACTTTTTCTTCTTCATCTTCATCATCATCACCATCACCATCTTCATCCATCTTCTTCTTCATAGAAATTTCTCGTTTTTTAGTGCATTTTCACCATTTTCATACCCTTTTTCATGCATTATTATGTGAGAAGGAGTTAGGAAGTGCAAGGGAGAGCAAGCGCCTGTGTTTTTTCATGATTTTCTACACATACGGAGCTCGCCATTGCTCGGCGCTCAAAAATTTGAATTTCCCGCCAAAAAACACGATTCTGACTGAAAATTGCGATGTTCATAAAATTCAATTTTTTTCAAAAAATGTGATTTTCTATTTCTTGCCTAAAAGCTTTGTGAGAAGAACATGATTCTAAGGTCATTCTTAGAATCACGATTCTCTAGTTGTGCTCAAAGTCACGATTCTCTAAGTTTCTCAAAAACACGATTCTGAGGCAAAATCACGATTTTCAAGTAAAAACACGACTTTGAGAAAACACGAATTTCAGTGGGCTCAAAATCAGGATTTTCATAAATCACGATTTTCAGCCAAAAACACGATTTTGGGAAAAGCACAATTCTCTATTGGCTCCAAAATTGCGATTTTCAAAAACACGACTTTCATCCAAAATCGCAATTTTCACGATTTTCAAAAAACACAATTTTCACTAAGGTACAAAATCGTGATTTTCAAAACACGATCAATCAAAATCACGATTTTCTAGTCATTCTCAAAATCGTGATTTTTAAGTAAAAAGCACGACTTTAAAAAAACATGATTTTCATGTCAAAGACACAATTTTGAGGAAAACACAATTTTCATTCAAAATCGCGATTTTCTGATCATTTTCAAAATTGCGTTTTTCACGATTCTCACTCAAAATCGCATTTTTCGGGATTGCTCAAAATCGTGATTTTCATAAGTGCTCAGCATCGCGATTTTCATGATGTCACAAAATCTTGATTTTTACGGTTGCTCAACATCACGATTTTCATGATCCCTCAAAATCGCAATTTTCATAAGAGCTCAGCATCGCGATTTTGAGACCCCCCAAAATCGCGATTTTTCACACAAAATCATGATTTTTCCAAAAGGTCCTGTTTGCTTGTTTTGACCCCTAGGAGCCTGATTTGACCCTCATGTGGGACTAGGAATCCAAGGGAACTCCAAAGGATTTTGAGCAATACACAGAAGAATTTTGGGACCAGAAGGTAAAGCTTATGAACCTGAGATCTGGTAGACACCTAGGCAAGGATAGACAAAGCAATAGATCTTCTGAGGCAAGTGTCAACCATACAGCTAAGTCTTGGGCACAACAACTAAGTGGTTATCCTTACGTACTAAGTTCAGACACAAGTGACTCAGGAATGTCTTTTAGCATGGGGAAACCTATAGGTGGTCCAAGAACTGCCTATCTACAAATACTAGAAGGTCCATATAAGACACAGTTGGAATATATTCCGACCAACCGATTAGGTACTCGCATCTATGAGGATGGTCTGAGGCAATCAGTGGTCCAACTCAAAAATCCATATCAACGCTTTGGAATTGAATACCCAGTAGTCATGTTTGAAGAGGGTTCATACATTGATAAGGAAGGAACCATGTATGTGATCACCAACTTACCAGACAGGACAGATGAGTTTGGAAACATCATTCTTGAGAGTGAGATAGCTTACCTAGAGCAAGGAGATGTAGGACGAGAACCCAAGACTCCTAGAGATAAGTCATTTTTTACCAGAGTGATCACTCCATATTGGATCCCTCAAGACAACAAAAGCATAGAATTATTCTTAAATAGAGAAACGGAGGAAGCCTTTTGGAGATTCAAGCCAGATAAAACTAGCCAATTGGGTATAGTCATCATCTACGAGTTCAAGGATCCGGAGACACCAGGCAAAGTTGTCTACCTGGATAACACGTCACAAAAATGTTCTTGGTAACAAAACATGATAGACATGCATATACTTGGAAGAGTGAGTTGATTTTCCCTCCACCAAGATCAAATGTTTCCCATGGCCTCCAAGGAGTAGGATCATCCCAGGCTCATGAAACCTAGAGGGAAAGAACTAGAGAGAGACCTGAGGTAAGCTTTACACACAATGTGGGTAGAGACAGATCAAGATTTGAAGGTGAAAGACCTGATAGAGAGAGGCATCGAGCATATAGGCATCCAGAGTACCCAAGAACCCTTCGACCCTCTCAAGTGGTCAAGACGATGAAAAATTACTTTGATGGTTCAGGAGATCCTTATGATCATGTGGCCGAGTTCAAACAAGTGTTAAGAGCTGAACAAGTTGATGACTTGTTCACCCAATTCGAGGCATTTGGTTTGACTCTTAAGGGCACTGCCTTAGCTTTGTTTCAACCACTAAATAGTCCCAACTATTGAGATATAGGTCAACTGCTAGAGTAATTCATTGTAGAATTTTCCAAGAGTGGTATCAGGCATAACACATCATCCTTGATCCACAGCTTCAAGCAAACACCCCAAGAAACAGTGCGACTAGCAAGAAGAAGATTCAGACAATACATAGAAAGATGCCCTGTGCCAGAATTACCCACACATGCCAAATAAGTGGCCTTGTTTTTAGATGGCTTACTAAGCACAAAGTTAAGATCATATGTGTACTTGAAAGAGCCTAGATCCATAGAAGAGTGTGTGCACATGTGCATTGACATAGAAGATAACTTGGGTGAGGAGTTAGGATTGTCCAAACTCTATAAGGATTCTCATACTTCTACTAGTCATACTTCGAGAATCTCCACGGAAATAGATGAGATAGCTGAGCAAGTTGCCAAGAAGCTAGGAGTCCAAAATAGACAAACACAGAGAGTCACCTCATTGAACCAATGTTCTACTTGCAAAGGGGACCAGATGGCTAATATTTTCCCATTGCAAAACCAAAATGTGAGAGAAAGGAATGCCCCATATTGAACTATCGAGAGGAAATACACGAACCACATGGCTCAAGATTGTCCCTACAATAAGCAGGCTGTTAGACAAACTTATCAGCAACCTTACCAACAAGGTAGGTATCAAAACCAATACCAACAGCCATATTATAGACGGCAATATCAGGCACCATATAGGCCACAACTAGTCCTAGTAAACCAACCACCAACTCCTGCCACGATGATTCTATTTAAGTATGCAATGGCAGAGGAGAACCCTAATAGAGCATTGGTGCCAGTTGTCACGAGGAAGGAGATAAGGAAGAGAGCTCACACACACACTCTCACTCTCAAGGAGAAGCACACACACAGAGATTGAGGCAAGGAAGAATGACCTTCTTCTTCTTCTTCTTCTATTACATAAAAGGGAATGTACAAGAATGACCTAAAAAAAAGAATACGACAAGTGCAATATAAAAAGATCAGTACATAAGGAAAAACCTAATGTCCACGAATGAGTGAGCTGGCAAGGAAGAAATGTGCTACCACTCTCGGTAGATAAATCTAATAAAGCTCAATGAAGTATCCCTAACATATACCGGCGTGACCACTATACATGTCAAAGAAACGAAAAACTGGTACGTTTCATCTTGGATCATCACATGTTGAGCTTGATATCTCAACACTCCCCCTCAAGATCAACACCATATCGTGTAATCCAAGCATCTTCCAAAATTTATTCAACTTCTCAGCTCCAAGTGCTTTAGTGAAAATATCAGCAACCTACTCATCTGTTCTCACATAAACAAGATCAATATCACCTGCTAATACCTTCTCTCTGATGAAGTGATAATGTACCTCGATATGCTTTTTTCTAGCATGGAAAATAGGATTCCATGCTAACTCTATGTTGTTGTTGTCAGTGGTCAGGGCGGTCAAGGACTTACAAGACAAGGGAGCCAACGGGAAGGGCCAAGCAGGCAAAGTAGTCAAAGAAGATCTGGCAAGTAGGCCATCATTTTTCATGAAGCTAAAGGTCAAGGACAAATCACAGGAGCACATCAAAGAGGTGGAAACACAAGAAGAAGGAGCAAGAAGGGAGCTCCAAGAAGTGTATGTCAAATTGTTAGAAGAAATCCCTACAAAAATAGTGATTTTTATCACTAAAAGCCATTGTAAATACCATTTCATATTTTTGTAGCTCCATTTTCAGCAAACCAAGGAGTCCTTGAGCTTGAGGAGCTTTAGAAGTACCTACCTATCAATTTTCATATTTTTTAGACTCCGTTTGAGCCCTCAAATAAGCCCTAGAACCTAATTTTTAACTAGGCCGGACACTAGGTCTGGACAGGGCCAAAGCTATTCAAAAACTATAAATAGAGCTATAGAGCTCATTTTTGAGGTTAGCTTGTTATAGAATTGAACTTGTAAGAGCACTTTTGAGTAATCTAAAGAATTCCATTGTCTCTCTCTTTGTTCTTGCCTTGTGTGCGCCTGTGTGTGTATGTGTGTGCATGTTAGTGTGCTTCTCACTCACGCACTTGTGCCATCACTTGTTCGAGGTCTCCATACCATCCTCACGTCTTCTTTTAGAGGTGCTACTCATCACTGAGCTACACCAAATTTTGGCACCGTTGCCAGGGATCGAGCTTTGAGGACGAGCGTGTGATGGTAAGACTTAGACTTGTGACGTTGACGTTGTAGGTAATTCCTTACTTTTCTTACTTTTCTCCTTCTTACTTCACCATCATCATCACCATCATCATCACCATCATCATCCTCACCATATCCCACCTCCATCTCCATCATCGCAAAAATTTCAGTTTTTTTATCATATCTCCTTCCTCCTTCCATTTCCCTCATTTCACTTGTGAGAGAGAGCGAGAGAGAGATTTGTGTGTGCTGCTTTTGCATGTCTTTTGAGTGATCTTGCAGGTTGTAGCTGTATCATCATCCCCAGCAGTCTTCGTAGGTACGGAAAAGCTCCACTCTGTCTTTGTGTCATAGACCTCTGTCGATCGCAATCGATAGAAAATTTGACCTTTTGGTAAAACAAAGTGCACCACCATAATCTACATGATGAGTACACTCTAAATCATTGATTACAGTAAAAAAATTCTGTGTTTCTCTGTCAATCGTGACCGACACTGTTGATCGTGATTGGCAGCCATGATCGACAGCCTCTGTCAATCACGACCGATAGCCTCTGTCAATCGTGACCGACAGACCCCACGACCGACCGACTGCCACGTAGGACTCAGTCAATCGCGATCGATATCGTCGATCGCGACCGACTGAAATTTCACGATTGACTCAAAGACTCACATTGCCACGTGTCCATCGCAACTGACACATCCCCAATTGACTGAAATTACGGTGAAAATTGCGGAAAAAGTGTCGATCACGATTGACACCGTCGATTGCGATTGACGAGACTCACGATCGACTCTGTTGATCGCGATTGACACCGTCGATCGCGATTGACGTGTCGATCGCGACCGATAGGCTCGACGGTCACCTCTGTCAATTTTTAGGGTTTCATTGTTCCAAGTTTTGGGGGTAATATTGGGCATATTTTTCTATCAATTAGCATTTTGTGAGGTCCCTACACGTGTGTTTTGAGAAAAATCTTGTGAACTGTTAGCCTGTTTGAACCCTGTTTTAACTCCAAAATCCTGAACAGTCATAACTTTCTCATACAAAATCTGTTTGCTATGATTTTTGTTTCTTTGGAAAGCTCGTGGGGAGTACAACCAAAACTTCAGGATAAAATTAATATCAGGATCATTAGATAAAATTAATATCAAGATTATTAGATATAGTAATTTGAAGTGACCATATCCAGGGGGAACAAAACTAAGGGATCTCTAGAATTGTTTTCCATAAAGACAAAAGGTTGATTGATATCTGAGTTACATGAATGAAAGTGATTGGTTCTGTCATTTTAATTTAAGTCTTGAGCTACCTTTGGGACTTTTATAGGTCCATTGAGACCACTAGAAGGCATCCAAAGCAAGGGCATTCCGCAAGCTTGAGAACGGGGTTCTTGAGCACCAAAGAGCAAGGGATCAACAAGTGAGGTTGGATTATTCTCAACTTCCTTTGTCAATTCCTAGCTTAGGCTAAGTGCGAGTAGTGCTAGAAGTAAGTGAGGACGACGATAGGCATCTTTCAAGTTGAAGACAATTAAATATTCAAGTTCAAGCATAAAGATAGTCTCTTTGCGATCGATAACGTAAAAAGAATGACCATATGGCGAACATCTGTCCCATTATGGCTCAACCCCAAGTGAATCCTAGTAGCCAGTACTGCACCATCGAATGGAGATACACGAATCACACCGCTCAAGATTGCCCATACAATAAGCAAGCTGTTAGGCAACCTTATCCATAGCCATATCCCCAGCAGGGAAGATACCAGAGCCAGTACCCACCACAACAACATGGCAGGCCACAACAACCTTATCAGCAACCCTACCAAAACCAACCACGGCCTCAGCTTGTGTTAGCCCAACAACCTCCAACCCCAACCAATGTGATTCCCGTAAAGTATGCAGCTACAGAAGAAAATTTGAATAGAGCTATAGTCCTAGTAACTCCATTACTTTCGAAAAGTGACCCCAGTGACCATAGCTTTGATTCTACACATATTGATAGCCCCCAGGCTTATTACATGTAGTCTCTTGAACATGGTGAGTCCTACTACAGTGAAGAACCAAGTGAACCTAGTTGGGAGCCAGAGTATGCCAATGTTATGTATGCAAACCCCAACGCTAGACCTCAACCTAGGCAGGTAAGACCCCCTTTTCCTAGAGGGCCGTGTTTTAGATGCCAGGGAGATCACCTCATTCGTGATTGCCCAATGTCCGCCCCCACACAACCCCAATCAATGACAATTCAAGGCTTTTGTCAAGATTGTGGAAAAGAGCATCTCTTACGAGATTTCCCAAAGAACCCCAATAATATGCCAAAAATCACACCTATCAACGTTATCGAGTTAGTAGTAGACTCTACAGAAAGTGTAACCTCCACTGCACCTGTGCAAGTGGTCACCAAAGCTCAGGCTTTGCAGCAGAACCAAGGTTTAGGCCAGGAAAAGAGCCTAGAAGTTAGTGAAACTGAGAGCATAACCAAGAAACGGACGAGAGCCTAGAAAGATAGCCGCGAGAGAATGAAAAGACAATGGGCAAATAAGATGGGTGAACTAGAGGAAAGTCTTAGAGAAACGAGAGCCAAGATAATTGAACTCACCTCTCAACCTCACTCTCACACTACCCCACCACCACCATTCCCATCTCCATCCGATCCACCACCTTCCAACCCACCTCATACAATCCCACCACCCCCTAGAGTAGGATCAGTCTTAGCAGATCCCACTCCTGAGGACGTGAATATGATGCTTAATGCATATCAGGACAGAATCCAAGAAGGGCCAAACATAACCAATCATGAAAAGTGTTACCCTAGAGCGGAACTAGAGCTTGAACGAACCAAAATTTGTGCTAAGATGGTGGAATTGGCTCAAACCATGTTTGAAGTCAGTCGCCTCTTTAACATCTCTAGTTCAGCTAAGACGCAGTTGCACTTTGATGGACTACTAGAAAGATTGGAGAGGATAATTGCACAATCAGAAAAGGAACCCACCTCTCAAAATAAGGGCAAGCCAAGGGAAAGGCTAAGCCTTCCCGCCCACGAAGCTTATGTGCCCAACTCCACAGAACCAGACACATCTTCTTCTATGAATCGGTACTCACCCAAATTCCTACGAGAGATTCAAGAAGAAAAATGGGCTAAAGAGAGTTAAGTCCCTCCTCCCTTTGAACTTGTGGATGACGCGCATGATCGATTCCCACAAGATATTCCCTCCATTTATGGAGAGCAGGAGAGTGCACAATCTCAAGAGAGATTAGACTTTGAGTCTAATTCTTTACATGAATTACCCCACTTCACAGGCCCATGGGAAGCTAAGTCTACTTGTATGAGAGCACCCACGGTCATGGTACGAAATGAAGACTCAGTCATACCTAGGAATACGGAGGTAGTAAAGAATACGAAAGTGCAATGCAATCTCACTTTAGAAGAGCTACTCAAGGTTAGGCCAGAGTTATGGAAACATAAAGTCAAATAAGTACCAGAGGTAGCTAAACCTCGTTCACAAGTAGGATCTCATAGAACAGTGCCAGAGATACCTTTGGACAAGATAGGAGACATGAGCGAAGGAGAAGAAGGGAACACCTATCTTCCCATCACCCATCAAGGATACACAACCAAGGCAATTCTCGACTCAGGTGCAGGAGTGGCAATTGCTACCACTTCCCTATGGAAGCATTGGGGCAAGCCAGCACTCAGGCCAACGAGAATGAAATTGCAAATGGTTGATGGTCACATAGAGAGACCCTTAGAAGGAATAACGCTCACTACTTGCGGTGTAGAGTTCGAGCACACATTTGCTATCTGTGAATTTAGCAAGAACCAGGCCTATGAGATGATTTTGGGCAGACCATGTATGCGGCAGTTGCAAGTGGTACATGATTGGGGAACCAATTCTCTGTACTTGCAACACTTAGGTGTCACGACCAAAGTTAATCTCAAGGATTACTCTCACAGAGATGTACCCCCTATCCAATGGAATCCCATCCATAGAACCAAAGATGATACAGAATCGGTGCATTACATAGGATCAGGATCCTCATGGATGCATGAAGACACCCACTTCTGGATGTGCAAAGTGGCAGTAGAAGAGGAGAAGAGAGAAAAAGCCAGAGAGCTAGGTGTGAAAGAGACACATAGATCAGTTCAAGACCCAGCCTATGCGCCCATAGTATTTTCTAATGAAGAATTTGAACCTCACGACTGGGCAGAAATTTTAGCGATAATGGATGTAGCCATCCATGAAGAACAATGGACACCCCACTGTGATGAGGATGGCTATGACATTTTAGAATTCTCGGTAGAGCCAATCATAGGAGATTCGGTTTTAGAAGAATGCAAACCTAGCCCTAATGCATTTGAAGATGCAAGTGACTCCGATTAAGAGTCAATCATTATGGACCCACCATTTGCATCGGACGAAGAATACTTCTATGAAGTAGAAGCTCACCCTCAGAGACATGGAAATCTCACAAAGGAGGTAAGATTAACCACACAAGTGACCCCTAAGGATGAAGGCAAGAAAAGGAAGAAGAGAGAAGTCACACCAGGAGAGGAAGAATCTTTGTTTGAGGTCCTCGAGAATTTCAAAAAGTACGAAATAGATGATAGGAGAATCATGGTGAGAATGCCTAAACGTGAGGCACAGTCAGGAGAGGCATATGATAACAAAGAAACCACCAAGAAAATAGTGGTAGCCATAGAAGAAGGAGAAGAGAGATGCACTTACATAGGACATGACCTGACGGAAGAAGAAGAGCAAGAGTTGATTGCCTTGCTAAGAGAATACCGAGACGTATTCGCTTGGAGTTACAAGGACTTGAAATGTGTGGACCCTGACATATGCTCACACACTATCCCCATGACCCCAGATGCCAAACCTTCTAAGCAAAAGCCATACACATATAATGATAACTATGCTACCAAGATTAAAGAAGAGATAGACCGTCTGGTGGAAGCTAGATTTATCTATGAAATTGAGCACACAGAGTGGGTATCCCCCATCGTAGTGGTGCCCAAGAAGAATGGAAAGTTACGTGTGTGTATTAACTTGAAGAAGGTTAATGCAGCCACTATTCGAGATAACTATCCGCTTCCTATCACTGAGCATCTATTAGAAAGAGTAGCAGGCAAGGAAGTATACAACTTCCTTGATGGATTTTCTAGTTATAATCAGGTAGCCATAGCTCCAGAAGATCAGCATAAGACAGCTTTTGCCACTGAGTGGGGCATATTTGCTTTTCGGGTAATGCCATTTGGGCTTACCAATGCTCCTGCAACCTTTCAAAGACTGATGTGCCATGTGTTTAAAGAATTCCTGAGAAAGAATTTGGAAGTCTATGTTGATGATCTCTGTGCTCATTCCAACATTATATACACACATATACCTGAACTCAGGCAAATCTTTGACAAATGTAGAGAATATCAAGTCTGCGTGAACCCAAAAAAGTGTGTTTTCATGGTCAGGAAAGGCAAGTGACGGCCATCGCAGAACTACGTAGGCCAAAGAATGTCAAGGAAGTACAAGCTTTCATGGGGCATTGTGGTTATTACCGACGCTTTATACACATGTACGCCATCATTGCAAAGCCTCTGTACGGACTTTTGACCAATTTTGAGTGGACTGATGAATGTGAAAACTCCTTCAACGAGCTCAAAAGAAGATTATGTTCAGCATCAATCTTGACTACACCAGATTGGAATAAGCCCTTTCATGTTCATGTGGATGCATCCAATTATGCTATTGGATGTGTACTCGCACAACCTACTAGTGAAGGTAATATGGATCTACCAACTGCCTATGCGAGTAGACAGCAAAATGCAGCTGAACGGAATTATACCACTACTGAGAGAGAAGGATTAGGCATGGTGTATGCGGTTAAGAAGTTTAGACACTATTTGCTTGCAAATAAGTTTAATTTTTTTTACTGACCATCAAGCATTGTTATATCTCGTGAACAAGCCATGCAATACAGGTAGATTAGTAAGATGGTTCCTCTTACTAATGGAATAATACTTTGAGGTTGTGGTAAGGAAAGGCAAGACCCACCTGAGAGCAGATCATCTCTCGAGGCTCACATCTGGAGAGGCCCCACAAGGAGTGTCAGATGACCTTCCTGATGCTTACTTGTTTAATTTGGAAGTTGTACCTCAGTGGGCTAAGACATTAGTGCCAGTATTGACATACGGGCCTAAACATCCAGTAGTAAACACTCAAGATAGAGAGATAGTAAAAGCCCAAAAATACCAAATCATGACATGAAGTATGTACAAGCATACAGATCAAGGGATCCTAGCTTGTTGTGTGGAAGAAGAGTACGCAAAATGGTTGCAATTAGCACATGTAGGTGCATTAGAGTAATGCTACTCAAAGCAACAAACCCTACACACACTAAGGAGACTCGGAGTGCATTGGCCGACTATGGAAGAAGATGTCCATAAGTTGTGCAAGGAATGCTCAATCTGCTGCACTAAACCACCTGTGGAACATGCCACTCTTTATCAAGTGTCCATAGTGCCATATTGGAGTGAACCACTAGTAGGTTTCGTGAGGACGAAAACATTCCCACAAGACATGACGTTGGCAAAAAAAAGAAGTTTGGATACAAGCGAGGTAAAGATGGTTACCTCAGATTATGCGTCCATGAGAGCGTTTATCTTAAGATCTTGGAAACTACTCACCAAGGTGTAGCAGGAGGACATTTTGGACCAGATCGGATGATCAAGGCTATACTATTTGCAGGTCTTTTGTGGCCGACCCTTCACATGGATGCACATACCTATGTGAAGAGGTATGATGTCTGTCAGCGAACTCAGTATCCTATACGCAAAGATGAGATGCCTTTGAAACCTATGATGGGTGGAAGTGCATTCTCTAAGTGGGGAATAGACTTTGTGGGTCCTATTAATCCCCCAGCTAAGGGTTCCCATGCTGAATATATCATTGATGCCACTGATTATCTAACCAAGTGGGTAGAAGTAAAAGCCACAACGAAGAACGATGCTCAAACGACAGCGAAGTTCTTATTTGAGAATGTCTTCACAAGATACAGGCTACCAATAGAGCTAGTAAGTGATAGAGGCACTCACTTCTTGAATGAAGTTATTGAATACCTCCTTCAAGAGTTCTTGGTGATACACAAGAATTCAACCCCTTATCACCCACAAGCTAATGGCCAAGCCGAGAGCACAAATAAGATTCTATGCAATGTGCTCACCAAATTAGTGAATAATAAACGCTCTGATTGGTACAAATAGCTACACCATGTTGTTTGGGCATACCGAGTTGCCTATAAAACGGTACTCCAAGCCACACCCTTTCAGATGGTATTCGGTCAAAATGCAGTGCTACCTTTGGACTTTTTGATACCTACATTGAAAGTAGCACAGGAGCACGAGTGGACAGGCCATGAACTCTCCTTTAGAATCTTTGACCTTGAACGACTAGGTGAAACAAGACTGAGAGCTGCCACAGGGATATATGCAGCTAAGAAACGACAGAAGGCATACTTTGATGCCCATGTGAAAGATAAAGGCTTGAAGGCCGGAGACTTAGTTTTGGTGTATACCTTGAAATAACATGCAAGAAAGCTAGAAAAGCGTGGCTATGGGCCTATGATCATTAATAGGATCTCAACTAGTGGAGCAGTCCAATTAGCTACACTCGAAGGTGATGTTCTCCCTAGTTACATAAGTGGATGTAGAGTAAAACTATATCGAGAACCGCTGACTGACTCAACACTGCCAATAAACACAAGGAAGAAGAAAAACGGTTATGTGGAGGAAGTGGCAGCATTGGTGGCCAAGAAATTAGGAGTACAAGGACAAAGGAACCACCAGGACTCCTCCTTGAGAGTGCCAATGTTAGGAATTTGCACACTTTGCAGTGGAGATCATCCATCTCATGACTGCACCAGAGAAGGATTAGGGTTATCACAACCTTACCCTTATGATAGACAACCAACTCAAGAGCCTAACATGTACTCTTATAGTGAGCAGAAGTACATCAACCACAACACCGAAAACTATCCAATGAATAGACATCCACGACCGTTCATACCACCTCAATGTAGACCATACGGGTACCCTCCTAGAGAGCAAGGTAGAGAAGTTCCTAGGTATAACCCATGTCCAGGATCACGAGGAGCAACTAGACCGTATGAACATGGAGGATATAGCCAACCTCAACCTATACCAGGACAACAACCACCCCGCCCACCAGCTTCGACACAAGGGCAAAATATCACAATACAAGTCGTTTGTCTTGAGTGTGGCAAAGAACAACTCCTGAGAGATTGTCCGGGACATCCCTCTAGTGCACCGAAGGTTACACCCATTAATGTGGTAGGCCTAGTAGGGGATTCAAGTTCCAATAGCGATAATGTGGCTCCTATACATGCAGTTACTAGGGCACAAGCTTCACAAAAAGCTAAACTAGCTGAGCAATCAGAGCCAAGTGAGTCAGGAGATCCTAGTAAGAGAAAAACAAGAACATGGAAGGATACTAGAGAGAAGGCCAATCGTAAGTGGACCAAAAAGTTATCCGAACTGGAAGAAAGCCTGAAAGATGCAAAAACAAAAATAGAAGATATTGCCTCTCAAAGCCCCTCGCATGTCAAAACTCCATCCACACCACCTCATCCCTACCCACCAACCATTGTAAATAGACCACAACCAAGGTCTATTCTTGCAGATCAAACCCCAGAAGGCTAGACATGATGTTCAAGGCATACCAGGCCAATCGATCGTTCAATCAGACGAATATGATTACAGCGGGTTTGCACTTTCAGGGCTTACTAGATCGATTAGAGCAATTGGTAAATAAACCACAAGTTTCTTTACCACCACAAGCTCAACCACCTATTGCAAGAGAAATCTCATCACCAAAGAAAGTCTATGTTCCTGACTCCATAGATGATGGAGAACCTCTTTCAATTCAACAACACTCCCAAAAATTCTTGCGGGAAATACAAGAAGAGAAATGGGCCAAGGAGAAGGATAATCCCCCTCCTATTCTTGAGATTGATGACCGTCATGATCAATTTCCACAAGACATTCCATCTATTTATGGAGACCAAGTAGAGCAACAAGAGGAAAAAAGTTCAGGATTTGAATCCAATTCCTTGCAAGAGTTGCCACAGTTCACAGGCCCATGGGAATCTGAATCTCTCAAGATCAGAGCTCCCACAATAATGATCAGAAACGAAGACTCAGTGGTTCCAAGAAACACTGATGTCGTGAAGAACACTAAGGTTCAATGTCATCTCACTGTAGAAGAGCTACTCAAAGCAAAACCTGAGCTATGGAATCATGTGAAAGATCAAGTTCTAGAACTTGATTCCAAAATGCCAAAAGCAGGCCCTTAGCAAAAAGTTCGAGAGGTACCTCTCAATAAAATAGGGGACATGAGCAAAGGTGAGGAAGGTAATACTTATCTTCCGATCACCTACCAAGGTTACACAACCAAAGCGATCATAGATTCTGGTGCTGGTGTTGCTATTGCAACCACCTCCTTGTGGAAGCAATGGGGTAAACCCGCATTAAGACCAACTAGAATGAAGCTTCAAATGGCGGATGGCCATGTTGAAAGACCTCTAGGATTGCTAGAAGGGATAACTCTAACCACGTGTGGTGTAGAGTTTGAGCACACCTTTGCTATATGTGACTTTGGTAAAACTAGTACCTACGAAATGATCGTAGGAAGACCCTTCCTACGACAACTGCAAGTTGAACAGGATTGGGGAACCAATTCCTTGTACTTGCAGCGCTTAGGGGTCACAACCAAGGCCAATTTGAAGGATTACACCTTCAGAGATGTACCACCCCTACAGTGGAATTCCATCCACAAGGAGCAAGAAGATTCAATCTCTGTGCATTCTAAAAGTTCATCTGAGACATCCTGGGTGCATGAAGATACTCATTTGTGGATGTGCAAGGTTGCAAAGGAAGAGGAGAAACGCCTAAAAGCGAGATAAAAAGGAACTTCTCAAGGAGATAGACCAATTAGAGACCCATCCTATACACCGATGATCTTTCCAGACGAGGAATTTGAGCCACATGGCTGGGCAGAAATCTTAGCTACCATGGACATTGCAGTGAATGAAGAACAATGGACACCTCATTGTGATGAGGAGGGTTATGATATCTCAGTGTTCATGTGTCAGCCCTTGTTAGAAGAATGTGACCCTAGTGACTTCATAGAAAAAGGAGAGAATGATGACGGTCTAGAGTCCATTGTGATGGATAGTTGCTTTATTTCAGAGGAGCACTATCTAGAAGACATAGGAGTATTTACCCAAAAGGAAGAAGAACCTCTCACAAGCATTAAAACTCTCAATTCAAAGGATGGCAGTGAAGGAGGTCAAAAGAAAAAGAAAAGTCAAGGAGTGAAACAAGAAGAGAAGGAATCATTGTTCAACGTACCAAAGAATTTCAAGAAATACGAAGTTGAGGACCGAAAAATTTTGGTACGAATGCCTAAGAGAGAGGCCACAATAGGAGAAGCATATGATAACAAAGAAAAGACCAAAAAAGTTGTAGTCACCATTGAAGAAAACGAAGAGAGATGTACATACATAGGAGATGACCTAAGTAAAGAAGAGGAAGCAGAGTTGGTAGCTTTATTAAGGGAATATAGGGACGTGTTTGCATGGCACTATAAAGACTTGAAGGGAGTAGATCCGAAGGTTTGTTCTCATACGATCCCCATGATAGCGGATGCCAAGCCCACCAAACAAAAGCCCTACACATATAATGACACCTATGCAGCCAAAATAAAGGAGGAAATCGACAGATTGATTGAAGCCGGATTCATCTATGAGATTGAGCATACTGAATGGGTGTCCCCCGTTGTAGTGGTGCCCAACAAGAATGGAAAGTTGCGTGTATGTATTAACCTTAAAAAAGTTTATGCGGCCACAATAAGAGATAGTTATCCGCTTCCAATCAGTGATCATTTATTGGAGCGTGTTGCAGGCAAGGAAGTTTATAGCTTCCTTGATGGATTTTCAAGTTACAATCAAGTAGCCATTGCCACTGAAGAACACAAAACGGCCTTTGCCACAGAGTGGGGAGTCTTTGCATTTTGTGTGATGCCATTTGGGCTTACCAATGCACCTGCAACATTCCAAAGGCTCATGTGTCATGTCTTCAAAGAGTTCTTGCGAAAGATCTTAGAAGTATATGCGGATGAATTATGTGCTCATTCCCAAGAAAGAAGATGTCACATTCCTGAGCTCAAAGAGATCTTCAACAAGTGTAGACAATACCGAGTGTGTCTGAACCCAGAAAAGTGTGTGTTCATGGTACGTCAAGGTAATATCTTAGGTCATATTGTTTCTAAGAACGGAATATCAACAGATGAGGAAAACGTAAAAGACATAGCGGAGCTGCCGAGGCCAAGGAATGTTAAAGAGGTACAAGCCTTTATGGGCCATTGTGGATATTACCGTAGGTTTATTCACATGTATGCAATTATAGCTAAGCCTCTTTATGCCTTGTTGACAAATTTTGAGTGGAACGACGAATGCGAGAAGTCCTTCAATGAGCTGAAGAAACGCTTGTGCACAACACCAATACTAACCACTCCGGATTGGAATAAACCATTCCATGTACATGTGGATGCATCCAATTATGCAATAGGATGTGTGTTGTCACAACCCACAGGTGAAGGCAATCTAGATTTGCCCATAGCATATGCAAGCAGACAACTAGATGCTACAGAACGAAACTATACAACAACTGAGAGAGAAGGCTTAGGCATGGTATATGTTGTGAAGAAGTTTAGGCACTATCTATTGGCCAACAAGTTCAAATTTTTCACTGATCATCAAGCTTTATTATACTTGGTCAATAAACCTTGCAATACCGGACGCTTAGTAAGATGGTTCCTCTTACTAATGGAATATGACTTTGAAGTGGTTGTTAGGCAAGGTAAGACCCACCTCAGAGCGGATCACCTTTCTCGCATCACTTCAAGAGAGCCACCGCAAGGAGTGTCTGATGAATTGCCCGATGCTTATCTGTTCAATCTAGAAGTTGTTCCTAAATGGGCAAATAAGTTGGTACCAGTCCTAAACTTTGGGCCTGCAAATAAGAAGGTGAAGACGAATAAGGATGAAATTGTACAGTGACAAAGCTATCAAATATTGGCGGGAAGCATGTACAAACAAGATACAGAAGGTGTATTAGTTTGTTGTGTCGAGGACGATGAACAATTAGTTGGTTGCAACAAGCCCATGAAGGATTTCTAGGGAATCACTATTCTAAACAACGAACATTGCAAAATCTAAAGCGTTTAGGAGTGTATTGGCCTAGTATGGACAAAGAAATTCATGAGTGAATTAAGAATTGTCCAATGTGCAAAGAGAGACCCCCTGTGGAGCATGCGACTCTTTATCACATATCATTAATTCCAGATTGGAGTGCTCCATTGATAGAATTTATGAGATCAGAAACATTACCTAGCGAGGCTAGTCTAGCAAGAAGACGAAGCATGGAGCAAGAGGCTAAAGACTATGCCTTAGTAGGCGAAAACCTATATCGGAGAGGCAAAGATGGTTACTTAAGATTGTGCGTTCACGAATCAGATTATTTGAAAGTCTTAGAAACTGTCCATAGTAGTGTTGCAAGCGGAAATTTTGGTCCTGACCGAGTAATTAAGGCTATTTTATTCTCAAGACTTTGGTGGCCCACTCTTCATATGGATGCACATACCTATGTGAAGAAATGTGACACATGCCAACATGCACAATATCCAATTAGAAAAGATGAGATGCCTTTGAGGCCAATGATGGGAGGCCGTGCATTCTCAAAGTGGGGTATCGACTTTGTAGGACCTATTAACCCCCCAGCTAGAAACTCCCATGCAGAGTACATTATTGTAGCCACATATTATCTCACAAAGTGGGTAGAAGTAAAAGCTACGAAAAATAATGATGCTCAAACAATAGCTAAGTTCTTATTTGAGAATGTGTTCACAAGATATGGACTACCAATAGAGTTAGTAAGTGATAGAGGCACACACTTCTTGAATGAAGTCATCAAACATCTTCTACAAGAATTCTTAGTGATACATAAGAAGTCTGCCCCCTAACACCTTTCTTCTTGTTTTATTCCCTTGTTCCAAAAAAAAGGGAAGGGAAAAGAAACAAAGAGAGCGACAGGATAGGAGTGTATGCTTGAACAATCTCTGATGAGAACCATTAATACAGACATCCATCAACACGAGAGACAAGCCAGTGCAAGGAAGCAATCCACCACGAGAGTTGTTCATACCCAACATTGATAATCTCTTTCGAGTAGCTCACAATTTTTGAAAGCTCATAACGACACCATTAAGCGGGAATACAAGTAAGACGTACATACAAAGGTAGCAGTGACAAAATGAGGAACCAGATAACTGCCCAAGCTATAATTGGAAGATGGACCGCTCTTGAGGATAAATGATGGACACTATCTCTCCAAGCACTACACGGAACAACCACTACAACAAGGGTCTGTCAGGGACGACAGACTCTAGAGGGGGGGGAGTGTTGACAGTCAAGGTCACACACAAGCATGGAAGCGCATCAATGAAGAGGACCCAGAAGGAGCATGTAGGGAGATCCAAGAAGCACATGTCAAATTTTCAGAAGAAATCCCTATAAAAATAGTGATTTTTATCACTAAAAACCATTCTAAATACCATTTTCCATTTTTTTAACTCCATTTTGTTCAAGCCAAGGAGTCCTTGAGCTTGAGGAGTATTAGAAGTATCATCCTACCAGTTTTCATAATTTTTAGACTCCATTTGAGCCCCCAAATAAGCCTTGGAACCTATGTTTCAACGAGGCCGGAAGGTCTCGACAGGGCCAAAACTACTCAAAAAACTATATAAAGGGCTGGAGAGCTCATTTTTGAGGTTAGCTTGTTGTAGATTTCAGCTTTGTAAGAGATTTCTTTTGTAATCAAAGTCCTTCCATTGTTCCACTCTTTGCTCTTACCTTGTGCACTGTGAAAGTGAAGTCTATCTGGGTACCCAAGAAGTCGATGAAGGCTAGCCCACAATCACGACAAATTTGGGTGCCAAAGGCTTGCTTGCGGGCTCAAATAGCTACACAGAGACCACACCCTGTACAACATGGTTCACTCACTCGAACAACTGACACCCACTCCTATTGGACACGCATGAACACATCTTCGCCCATGAGCACGAGCAGAATCACTTGTAAATTGGTCCCTAAAAAGCCTCATTTCCAAGTAGACAAGCCCTCCAGAGTATCCACAAAACCAAAAGCCATTCACTATGATTGGCAGCCCAAAGCTTGTAATAAACCCCCCGACCCCATTTGTAAATTCACACCCACCTACTAACTGCATCATTCTCACACTGCGTCTTTCCATTTAGCTCTTAGGACAATTCATCCACTAACTACACTCACAATCACCGAGCACTCACTAACTAACTAACATATCACTAAAAACTCATGTTAATGTTGTAACGGGGACACATGACCACTTGGTGTCCATTTTCAATGTTAACATTCATTTGTATATTCTCACAGAACCAGTGACCAGTCCCTTCAATATGGCCGAGGCTGCAGGAACTAGCTCCTAGGCAGGCACCAGCCCTTAGATCGTGGACATTGAAAGTCTCCCCATTGAGGAGGAGTTGAAGGAAAGACCACTGGCATTGAGAGCATTACATGCCATGCCTGTTCAGAATCCTCCTCAGGGGCATACATCACCAGTAAGCAAAAACTCGCATCGGTTCACTGATGTGGTAGGACCTCTTGGAGAAGGCACTTCCTTGTGGGAGGCAGAAATAGAGTTCAACAGACGCTGGGGCAGGTATTATTTCTTTACCAGAGAGTTTGAGAGGCTTCAAAATAATGAAGGGTTGAAACCGATATGGAAGAAGGCGGGACTATATGATTACTTCAAATCCCAGTTACCGAAGCCGGACTTTCTAAGGTGTTCATACTTGATTAGCACACTCAATCCCAGTAAAGAGAAAAAGGGGTCTAGCACCTTTGTCCTACCATCTCTTACAAGAGGTAATGAATTGAAGCGCTTCAAATTGACGAACAATTTGGTAAGGGAAGCTCTGGATATGAAAGGCATGCATATCCCCACAGAGAAGGAGACAATGGTCCCAGACAACATGAAGAACAGGAACCTGACTAAACTGAAGGACATGGTGGCAATGACACCAACTATTGCCATTCACCTCCGAATGTGCATGCAACATTTCACATTCCCTGCTCACGAGAGATTCACGATGCCACCCAAGAAGATCTGGTTCACTCTATATTTAGTAGACACCTTCAATTTGACAATCAACATGCCTCATTGGATTATTGACCAAATACACTTGGCACATCAACGGTGGTATAAGAAGCAAAAGTCCGTACTTTATGGATGCTGTGCTCTCACAAGGATTGTTTACCGATGCTTGGCATATGATGTGCCAATTCAAAGGACACTTTTTTGGACCAGGGTGCAAGAATTTCAATGAAGACTATCAGCCGCAGGGCCTCCATCCAAGAAATGAGGGGAGCAGTTCAGATGCCCTGTGGACAGGCCCGAGGTGCTACATTGACACCGGACACAACTCCACGACTTCCCAGGCGCGTGCAGCCCTTTACCATCAGACTACCAAGGAACAGTGTAGAAGTGCCAAATCTGGTGTTTCCACCCATACCCACCGACTTAGAGTTCCCTCGCAGGTTTACACTGGAAGATCTAACTGATGAGGAGGTAGCCAGAATAATTAATGCTACTAATTTGGAAGTTGAGGCAGAGAAAGCAAGCGGGCAACAGAGAGTCATCGACCAACCCCATCCAATCCAACCAGAAGTCATCGAAGTAGATGAAGATGAAGAGGAGATTGTAGAAGAGGAGCGATGAACAAGAAGGACTATCCGACGAAGAAGAGCATGAATATGAGCAAGAAGTTGTACCGGAACTTGAAGGTGCCCTAGCGTATACGAAGCAATTAAAAAGACTATATGATACCATCAACAGGGCTCAGGAACAACACAGACTCTCTTTGGCAACAGGAAAGGCCCTAATGAACCAGATCTTGGAAGATGAAGGTGTGGACGAGCAATACAGGGCAACCCTTGACATGATTGCTGATGCATTGGGGGTACCTGAGATGGTGCATACCGCTCTCGCACACTCGCGAAGATCGGAGTGAAGATATGGCAGACGTCCCCCTAGACCACGGAAACAAATGAATGTCTTGGTATCAGAGCCACAGGGCACCACATCCACCACCACGGGTACAACCCATACCATTCATCACACTGATGAAACCCATACCTCAAGTGCACCCCCATCACCCCCTTTACCACCCTCCCCTCCAACTCCACCACCTTCACCTCCTACCACCAGTGTCACCACCACTGTCACAGCCTCATAGTCCACTTCCCAAACCGAAGCACAGACTGTGAGCCAACCCTCACAATCCGCACAACCTATCACCACCCCTATTGTAAATGCCACCACTGACACTGTAATTCTAACCGTGGCCTCTGAAAACCCCATTCTCCCTACCACACTTCCTGATGGTTCATATTCACAACTGCACACACCACTTTACACCTTCACCACCATCACCACACCCACAATTCCCATGTTCACAATCACTCCCACGACCGCATCCACACATGACTTCATGGGCATATCACCCACTTCCGCACCTCTACCTCCCCACATATTCCCACAATCTCCCATTCCCCCACCACCCACTTCACCCATCTTAAGCACAACATACACACTTCCTTTCCCTTTTCCCTACCCTTTTGCATTCAATTCCTTCCTCGCATCCACTCCTATTAATAATGTATTTAATACTCTGTACCAGTGTATGTCTCAACTACAACAGCATTACCAGCACCTAGATGCTCAGCATACGAGCCTATTCAGAAATCATGAAACGCTACAAGAAAAATTAATTAATTTAAAGAAGGAGAAGAGGCTATTACAATAAGAGTTTAATACCTTACAGGCACAACATGATCAATTAGTAGCCAATCCACCCCAGCCAGATACTGAAGAAAAACAACAACTCGATTATATGTTACACGCTCAGATAACAGACAATCTCAAGCTTCGACGCAACCTCTCCTTACTACGAAAGCACATGTCTGCAAAACTCGAAGAAAATAAATGACCGCAGAAACAGAACGAAGAAAACTTGGAAGCAGCAATGGAGGGTTCACCGCAAGAAATCGACCCAGAGCATTTCAAGGCCATCCCATCTGAAAATATGCAAATCGTGTTGGAAACACACGCCAATCTCCTAGAAGCAGACGCAGCTTTAGAAAAAGAGAGGGATGACCTACTAAAGCAACTGGCAGCTCAGCAAGAGTCATCAAAAGAAGTCACAACCACAACAGACACATCTGAAGAAGTCACAGAATTCATAGCACAACTTGAAGAACTACGAAATAAAGTTCTTTAGTATGAGCGTCAACCCTCTCCCCTCGTGGAGCCGGAACCTGAGGACTTAGTTCCAATTGAAGTTGAGGAGATTTGTGAAGACCCATACGTACCACACAATTGAGATCGAAGATCCTGAATGGATGCAAAAGTTAGAGAAGATTGGTGCAACCCATGATGAGATAGTGGCATTATAGATACAGTCTATGTCTCGAGTGGAAGAAGTTGTCATCAAATCGGATTACTTCAGAAACCTCTCCCATCATCGGTGGATTGGCACATCTGATGATTTGTATGTTCCATTCTCTGTATTAATGGCAGATTATAATGCTGAGATCAAGCAGCGCACAACAAAAGAACCAACCTCGGCCACACAATTTGCACCCGATGACATCCCTACAAGTGCCACGCACGGGAATATATTTCAACCTACCTGGAGGATATGTCTGCTTGAAACATACCCTGAGATGGTAGGCACTTGGAATAACATGCCTTTATACATCAAGTATAACCCATGCTACTACCTTGTCTTTCGACGAAGGTCTTGGCTAAAGTACACCAAAACAGTTTTGATAGTTAAAGGATGTCAAAAGTGGCTAAATTATGTGTACTTAGCACCCCCTTGTGGCCAACCCACGGTCGGCTACATGATTTCAACCATCCAACACTGGGCAGTCAGATTCAAAAATGTACCAGATATCATGGCACAGATGTGCCTCAAAATATTTGAGTTAATGCAGATCATTTTTAGAACCTTTAGAAATGTCACAGAACCTCACCTTTCAGCTCTCGTATTCAATGAAGGCAACCAGGATCTCGCCTACGATATGAGCACAACACCACCCATCAACGTTGTCTATGTGTGGCATGCTCGTATCAAGTATCTACCAGCCTGCTTCAAGCAAACATTTGAGGAAATGTTTATCACAGGGTTCTGGGAATATCATTCCGAGATATTCATACCCAAACCATCTCACCTATTACAGCTATTTGCGGTGGAACATGCTCTACACTCATAACAGCTACGCATGCCACATTCGGAGGTACCCGGGCCTGTAGACTGGGATGCCCTACTCACTGATTTGGCCAAAGGGCTGAGAATAGTAGAGCATCACTTAGCCACAGATGTCGTGGAGTACTACATCCAACGGTCCACACAACAAGGGTCTGTCAGAGACGACAGACGCGAGAGAGGGGGGAGTGTTGGCAGTGGTCAAGGCAGTCAAGGACTTACAAGACAAGGGAGCAACCGGGAAGAGCCAAGCAGGCAAAGTAGTCAAAGAAGATCTGGCAAGTAGGCCATCATTTTTCATGAAGCTGAAGGTCAAGGAAAAATCACAGAAGCACATCAAAGAGGTGGACACACAAGAAGAAGGAGCAAGAAGGGAGCTCCAAGAAGTGTATGTCAAATTGTTAGAAGAAATCCCTACAAAAATAGTGATTTTCATCACTAAAAGCCATTGTAAATACCATTTCGTATTTTTGTAGCTCCATTTTGTGCAAGCCAAGGAGTCCTTGAGCTTGAGGAGCTTTAGAAGTACCTACCTATAAATTTTCATATTTTTTTAGACTCCGTTTGGGCCCTCAAATAGGCCCTAGAACCTAATTTTTAACTCGGTCGGACACTAGGTCTGCACAGGGCCAAAGCTAGTCAAAAACTATAAATAGAGCTAGAGAGCTCATTTTTGAGGCTAGCTTGTTATAGAATTGAACTTGTAAGAGCACTTTTGAGTAATCTAAAGAATTCGATTGTCTCTCTCTTTGTTCTTGCCTTGTGTGCACGTGTGTGTGTATGTGTGGGCATGTTAGTGTGCTTCTCGCTCATGCACTTGTGCCATCACTTATTCGAGGTCTCCATACCATCCTCACATCTTCTTGGATTGACATTAAAGGAGGTGCTACTCATCACTGAGCTACAGCTGCTAAGATTATCACAATAAATGATGATAGGATTTCCCACTTCCACACCTAAATCTACAAGTAGCATTTCTAGCCATGATGCCTCACATGCTGCCATTGCAGCACCTCTATATTCAGCCTCTGTACTCGACAAAGCAACAGTGGGTTGCTTCTTTCTACTCCATGTAACAGCTACACTCCCAAGTGAGAATAGAAAACCACTAGCAGATCTTCTATCTGGAATGCTACCAGCCCAATCTGCATCGGTGTATCCATAAACCTGCAAATCTACACCAGCCTCATAAAACACTACATAATCCAAAGTAGCATTCACATAACATAGAGTGCACCTCAGAGCATCCAAATGTGGCTTCCTGGGAACTTTCATAAACTGACTTTCAAGTCCAACAATATAACTTAGATCAGGTCTTGTAATCGTGAGATATATAAGACTTCCCACAATTTTCTTGTACATAGTAGCATTTTCCAATGCTTCATTGCTAGTATCCAATTTCAAATTTTGATCTAATGGCATAGAAATTGGCTTACAATCATCCATACCATACTTTTGCTGCATATTCAAGGCATATTGCCTTTGCGATATCCATATACCTGTTTCTATATGTATAAACTCAATGCCCAAGAAATAGCGTAGCACACCAAGATCTTTCATGTCAAATTCGTGCATAAGAAGTTGCTTTACCTCTTTGATGATTCCTGTTTGTTGTTAATCTTTGGAGTTGTCCTCTCCAATCATTTAGCATAAAGAATCAACAATACATCTTATTTCTTTCAATCGTGGAAGTATACAAGAGACCACAACCCCTTCTAGATAATAGAATCCAAGAAATAAGAGAAAAATGGCTGGATTTCTAAGAAATAGTGAAAATGAAGAGGAATTTCTAGGGTTTGGATTATCTTGAGCAAATCTCCATCATTATCTACAATCTTGGTGTCTAAAGCATGTTATTTTCTCAGCAGAATACAATCATAAAGTCAAAACTCAAAAAAGATACCTGTAACCTTCAGACGAGACAATCACGATTCTATGAAATCAGACGATTTTCATCTCCAGCACCATTCTTCATCAATTTCTCACCCAATACATTAGTATTCAACTCTCTTCATACACATTCATCAGAAACACACAATAGAAGCTCACAAATCTCCATGAATACACATAGAATAGACTCAACAATTCAAAGAGATCACACAAAAGGAAGAAACACGATTTTCTGCAGGAAACTTCTCTCTTCACTTGGATAGCATCAATTACAAAATAAGAAACCCCCTCATAATAGAGGAAATTGTCTTTTATACATTTTCAAGTGTCCCTTTTCACACTTGAATTTTGGTCCTTTCCTCTTTTATTCTAAAAATATGCTATCTAGGAGTTTCCAAAAATTCTAAGAAAAATTACATAGGGTTGTACTCTACATAAGGAAGACTCTTCCTTATTTTTACATCAGTTGCATAAATATTTTTACAAGTTTTTCGCATTTTTACAATTACTTTCCATCAAAAGTACTTCAAAAAATTACTTCTTCCAACATTCTTCCCCTCCTAGACCTTTTGGCTCCTGACAAAAGACATTCCTGCTCATATACACTGAATGCTCCCTTTATTTCTTCTTTCTCTGATAAACTTGTGACAGTAGGTCATGACTTCTCCTTTTAGTAACATTCAAGTTGTTTACCATCTCAAACAATGCTTTCCTCCACTCCACAGCAGCCTCCGATTTATCAATTACATCCTTTTTCAAGTATTCTATGTAGGCAGCTTCATATGCAGTGAGTCGAGACTTTGTGACTACAGACAAGTTTCCAAATATCTCTGATTCCCTTTCAAAGAACCCATAATCAAATGCATCTTTAAAATTTTGGAGATAATGGCTGCCCAAAAATATTATTATGCTATAATAAGCCATCAGACATATCCTGTCAGGTGTTTCACTGAGATCAAATAATAAGGCATCAGTAGGAGAATCGAAGCCTATGTAATTTAGAATTCTGACATCTGTATCTGTGTAAGTCTCTATACATGCCAAAATGAGTCTCATTACTCTGATTAGTAAAATACATGCTCGGTCATTAACATCCTTGTATGTGGCTAAGACAGATTCAGCTGTATCCACCATATACTTTTATGTAGGCCATGTTCCTGGCTTTGGTCCTGCTATCTTTGGAAAATTCAACCATTTGGATGGAATTTTTCCTTCTTTCCTAGAAAACTATCCACTCTCTTCTCCTTGCTACTGGGCAGTATGCTAGATTAATCTTCAGCTGAATAGGTGCTTCCTTCCATATTTTTCTGCACTCCTTATTTGCATCCAACCATCTATTCCTCCATTTGGGATTAGCTTTCTCAAGTAACTCTTTGGTCACATTGATATCTTCTTCATATTCTAGATACTTATTTGGAGGTAATCCCACCCTTGCCAAGTGATAGTTTTAAATACTTTCCATAATCATGCACAAGGGTATGCCTAGTCGATCTGCAGCCCAATGATGTTGATCAGGATTTATCCCTTTATTTAAAGCAATTGTAACAATCTGATCCTCATATTCATCATGCATTTCTCTAATGAAATCCATTCTGGATTCTTTGTTTGTCAAAAGTTTCTGGACAAATTCCTCTGAATACTCATCTTCTGATTGTTTATTTTCTGGTTCACTGTCATGTTGAGTTCTATCATCATTTCCTACTTCATAATTTTCTGTATGTGTAGTCTCTATCTGTTCTTCATCCTGAGCTTGTGGTTTATCAATTACATCCTTTTTCAAGTATAGTGGTGAGTATCCCCACCTGTCACATGGGAGACCCGGGTTCGATCCCCGGCAACGGCGCCAAAAAATGTTTGTTGTTAATCTTTGGAGTTGTCCTCTCCAATCATTTAGTATACAAGAGACCACAGCCCCTTCTAGATAATAGAATCTAAGAAATAAGAGAAAAATGGTTGGATTTCTGAGAAATAGTGAAAATGAAGAGGAATTTCTAGGGTTTGGATTATCTTGAGCAAATCTCCGTCATTATCTACAATCTTGGTGTCTAAAGCATGTTATTTTCTCAGCAAAATACAATCATAAAGTTAAAACTCAAAAAAGATACCTGTAACCTTCAGACGAGACAATTGTGATTCTGTAAAATCAAACGATTTTCATCTTCAGCACCATTCTTCATCAATTTCTCACTCAATACATCAGTATTCAACTCTCTTCATACACATTCATCAGAAACACACAATAGAAGCTCACAAATCTCCATGAATACACATAGAATAGATTCAACAACTCAAAGAAATCACATAAAACGAAGAAACACGATTTTCTGCAGGAAACTTCTCTCTTCACTTGGATAGCATCAATTACAAAATAAGCAACCCCCTCATAATAGAGGAAATTGTCTTTTATACATTTTCAAGTGTCCCTTTTCACACTTGAATTTTGGTCCTTTCCTCTTTTATTCTAAAAATATGCTATCTAGGAGTTTCCAAAAATTCTAGAAAAATTACATAGGGTTGTACTCTACATAAGGAAGACTCTTCCTTATTTTTACATCAGTTGCATAAATATTTTTACAAGTTTTTGGCATTTTTACAATTATTTTCCATCAAAAGTACTTCAAAAAATTACCTCTTCCAACATTCTTCCCCTCCTAGACCTTTTGGCTCCTAACAAAAGACATTCCTGCTCATATACACTGAATGCTCCCTTTATTTCTTCTTTCTCTGATAAACTTGTGACAGTAGGTCATGACTTCTCCTTTCAGTAACATTCAAGTTGTTTACCATCTCAAACAATGCTTTCGTCCACTGCACAACAGCCTCCGGTTTATCAATTACATCCTTTTTCAAGTATTCTGTGTAGGCAGCTTCATATGCAGTGAGTTGAGACTTTGTGACTACAGACAAGTTTCCAAATATCTCTAATTTCCTTTCAAAGAACCCATAATCAAATGCATCTTCAAAAATTTGGAGATAATTGTAAGACAATAGTTACGCAATATAACACAGGAGCAATAGGAGAGAAGATAATAGATATAGGAGAATCTCAACAATTTTCTACTAGCAGCAAGTACAAAGATGATGGCGTTGTCCACCCGTGCGCTCTCAAGGTAGAGCTTAAATGGTGATCTAGACAACTCTAGATAGGGAGATACAAGGTAGAGGTATGCTGGCTCAACTCAATGTCTTAGGTAGTGCAGAAGTCATGTATATAGGATCATGGGTGGCCTGCCATGGACGGCTATACATGGGCGGTAGAGCGTGGGCGGCCACCGCCCGCGTAATTGCCATACACGGCTTAGACTGGTTGAACCGACCTAACAAATATAAATGATTTTTGACTCCGACAGGGAATATTCCATGGAATATTCCCTTTACCGTCGCGCCGGGGGCGCTGCCCCCGGACCCCCACCAGGGGGCCCGCTGGCCCCCTGGGACCCCCCAGCCAGGGGGCCCGCTGGCCCCCTTGGACCCCCCAGCCGGGGCTGCTCACCGCTGCCCCGGACCCCACAATTGGGCACCCTGGTAACTCCCTTTCCTTATAATATCTTACATGGTCCAATATGACCTTCATCCAACATTCAAGTTGGGATTCCCATCAATTGGGTAATGCACGCTTGGCTTCTCCTCATAAAGGGGGCCTTACAAAATGTGCATACAATCATGAGGGGTAGACATTGATCATACTCTAACACCCCCGCTCAATGTTTACCGATGATAAATCAAGTAGGTCTCGGTCCTATGCCCATCTGTTGAAGATGCTTGTTGAGCTGCTCTCTTCCAAGTGATTTAGTGAATATGTCAGCACAATTTGCCTCTGTTGGGCAATATTCTAGCTCCACAATTTCATCTTCAATTAGCTCACGAATGTAATGGTACTGTACTTCTATGTGCTTGGTGCGAGCATGAAATACTGGGTTCTTTGCAATAGCCATACAACTTTGATTATCACACTTGAGTACAATTGGCATATTTGATGGAAAGCCTATATCTGCAAGAATTCTCCTTAACCAGACTGCCTCACAAGAAGCAAAACAAGCTGCTTTGTACTCTGCTTCAGTGGAGGAGAGTGCGAGAGTTGGTTGCTTCCTACTTACCCAAGAAAATATTCCTGAACCAAGTGAGAAACAATATCCAGAAACTGATTTTCTAGAATCACAATCTCCAGCCCAATCTGAATCACAATATCCTTGGAGTGTATCACCTGTGGTATACAAAATACCAAAATCCAAGGTTCCTGCAATGTACCTTAGAATTCGCATTCCAGCATTCCAGTGACTCTCCTTAGGTTTGTTGGAAAACCTGCTTAACACTCCAACAGCATAGCAAATGTCTGGTCTAGTGTTGCACAGAAAAATAAGACTTCCAACGAGCTTCCTATACTTCTTAGCATCTACATCAGGCATGTTATCATCCATAGATAGCTTATGATTTACCTCCATAGGTGTGCTAGTTGGTTTGCAGTCCATCATTCCAAATGCCTTGAGAATTTCTTTGGAATATTTTTGTTGTGAGATGAAAATGCCATCCTTCCTTTGCCATACTTCAATTCCCAGACAAAAATGGAGTAGACCTAAGTCTGTCATTTCAAACTCAGTTCCCAAGCTGATCCGAGTTTGATTGATGAGTTCCTGATGATCTCCTGTAATGATCAAATCATCTACATATACAATGACAACAACTAGCTTGCTATCCCTTTTCGTTACATACAAGTTAGCATCAGAAGTACTTCTTTCAAAACCCATATTTTTGAAAAAATGATCAATTCGTTGGTACCAAGCCCGTGGAGCTTGCTTAAGTCCATACAAAGCTTTCTTCAACCTGCAAACTTTATTTTCTGAATTGGGCACCTCAAAACCTGGTGGTTGAGATACATATACCTCCTCCTTGAGGTGACCATTCAAAAATGCAGATTTGACATCCATCTGGAAAATAGGCCAAGACTTTTGTGCAGCTACTGCAAGTACCGTCCGAATAGTTGTCATGCGTGCTGTTGGTGCAAAAGTTTCTTGAACATCAAATCCTTCAATCTGTGAAAAACCCTGTGCAACTAATCGTGCCTTATACTTTTCTAATGTTCCATCAGCTTTATACTTAGCTTTCCAAATCCATTTAGTACCTATTACCTTCTTCTTTGGCGGCAAGTCGACTAGATCCCATGTATCATTTTTGAGTATACTATCATACTCAGACTGCATTGCCGCTCTCCAATCTGGATCATCAATGGCTTCTTCAATGGTGGTAGGTTCCTTTATCGAACCCATGATATCTGCCATTAGAGCCATGTTAACAATGTGTTCTGAGGCTCTTCTTTGCTCCTCTATTCTCTTTGATCTTCGTAATCCATCCGATGATGATTCTGGTGCATCTACATGTGGATTGTGATCATCAAAGAGCTGTTGTGCCCACTTCGGTAGTGGCTTACGCTGTGCAGCTACAATTGGTTGGCTTTTTATTGAGGAAATTTCTCCATCAGATGTTTCCTCCTCCTCAACTTTAACCTGTCTTTTGATAGGCACAAGGTGAGATATTTCTCCGTTTGATGAGATAGTAGATTTACCTTTATCTTCTACTAAGTGTGGTCGTTCATCAAACACCACATCTCGGCTGACAAAAATCTTCCTTGCCTCAGGATCCCATAACCTGTATGCTTTAGACTCTTCACTATATCCTAGGAAGACACACTTTTTGCTTTTTGAATCCAACTTTGATCTTGTTGAATCAGGAATATGTGCATAACAGAAACAACCAAAAATTCTGAAATGCAAAACTGAAGGCTTTTTACCAGAATATGCTTCTTGAGGAGTCATCCCCTTCAGAGCTTTTGTGTAGCTTCGATTGAGGATGTAGACTGCTGTATTGACTGCTTCTGCCCAGAATGAATCAGGCATGTCTTGAGCCTTTAACATACAACGAGCCATTTCAACTACTGTCCTGTTCCTGCGCTCAACAACGCCATTTTGTTGAGGTGTATGAGCTGTGGTAAGTTGCCTTTTCACACCATGCTCCTTACAGTAATTGTTGAATTCTGTTGACAAGAATTCACCTCCTCTATCTGTTCTAAATTTCTTCAGTTTCCTTCCTGATTCACTTTCTACATACTTATGCCACGCTTTAAATTTTTCAAAAGCATCAGCCTTCTCTCGAATGAAATAAACCCACATCTTTCTACTATAATCGTCGACTAACAGCAAGAAGTAGAAAGATCCTCCTAAAGCAGGTGTAGACATTTTACTGTAGAGATCAGCATGTACCAACTCTAGAGGAGCTTGAGATCGATTGTTGGTCTCTCTTGGAAATGCCTTTCGTTGTTGCTTGCCCATCATACAAGCTTCACAAGGTTCCTGCAACTCTGAAAATGCAGGCAAATGAGCAACCATCCCTGTTCGTTGCATCTCCTTCAAAACTGCAAATCCGAGATGCCCAAATCGTTGGTGCCATAACCTGCTTACATCTTTATCTTCTGTAGCAGTTAAAGCACTTAACTCATACAAGTTATCCCGTCGTGTGCCTTTACCTACAACATTACCTGATGAATCCATGATTTCCGCACCACTCTTATTGAAGTGAACTTCGAGTCCACGATCTGTTATTGCAGAAACTGACAACAAATTTCTTTTGAGTGTAGGTACATAGAGAACATCGGATAACTTTTTCTCAACACCTGGAGAAGTGATAAAAGAGATGGTTCCAGTTCCTTCAGCTGGACACTTGGAGTCGTTTCCCACCACTACATTGATGGATTCCCGTAGAGGCACTAGGGAACTATACCAATCCTTTTTACTAGTCATATGGCGAGAAGCTCCACTATCTAAAATCCATGGCTCATCAACACGAGCTTGAGCAGATGAACATACCTCTTCAATAGCTACCCAAAGTTCCAGCTCTGTGTTGTTTGCAGACTCTTTGTTCTTCCATGATGATTTTACAGTCCCATTCCGTTCATCAGCTTGCTTCTTTCTGCAATCCTTGATGGCATGGCCTTTCTTTTCACAATAGAAGCAACTTCCTGTGAACTTTTTCTTCTTTGGCTTCTTCTTTGATCCCTCTGAAGAGCCTTTACCTTTTGCATTTGCTGAGAATGCAGCATCAGTTGTACTTTGCCGATTCTTCAGCCGCATCTCTTCTTCTAAAAGCATGGCACAAAACTCTTCAAATGTAAGAGGAGTTGGCCTTACCTGAGTGTTAAGGGCTGTTACTAATCCATCATACTTTGCTGGAAGAACACGTACAGATCTTCGAGCTAGCTCTTCTGGTGTTATAACAACACCAACTGCAGCCAATTGATCTTGAAGATGCTTTATCCGTTTGATAAAATCTTCAGCCTTTTCAGAATCAGAATGCTTTTCATTTGCCAACTGATTTTCTAAATTTTGTATCCTAGTGTGGTTCTTGGTCTCATATTGTCGAGCCAATATGCCCCAAGCCTCATGTGCTTTAGTAGTATGTTGAACTAAAGTAAGCACAGAATCACTTACACTAGTGACAATCGCACATAATGCATCAGCATTCCGCCTCTTCCAAGCTCGTAGAAGATCTGGATCTGGCTGAATCATCAATCTTGAATTTGCTGGATCTTCAACTGGTATAGGCTCTGGATCCAATCCCATCGGTCCCATGACAGTGTCAAGTAATTCAGAAATTGCAGAAATTTTGAACTTCCAGAGTGTATAGTTGGTTCCATCCAGCTTCCCTTCAGTGAATGCAGGTGGACGAATTCGAATAGGTGCAGCATTAACATTAGGTGAAGCACCAAGACTAGTGTTCGACGATGAAGCCATCATGTAATCACTCGAATAATCTACTGATATTCTAGTCTGCTAGTAGGCTAAAATAATGATACTTCTCAAGCTATTCGAACCTTACAGCTCTGATACCATGTAAGACAATAGTTACGCAATATAACACAGGAGCAATAGCAGAGAAGATAACAGATATAGGAGAATCTCAACAATTTTCTACTAGCAGCAAGTACAAAGATGATGGCGTTGTCCACCCGTGCGCTCTCAAGGTAGAGCTTAAATGGTGATCTAGACAACTCTAGATAGGGAGATACAAGGTAGAGGTATGCTGGCTCAACTCAATGTCTTAGGTAGTGCAGAAGTCATGTATATATAGGATCATGGGTGGCCTGCAATGGACGGCTATACATGGGTGGTAGAGCATGGGCGGCCACCGCCCGCGTAATTGCCATACACGGCTTAGACTGGTTGAACCGACCTAACAAATATAAATGATTTCTGACTCCGATAGGGAATATTCCATGGAATATTCCCTTTACCGTCGCGCCGGGGGCGCTGCCCCCGGACCCCCACCAGGGGGCCCGCTGGCCCCCTGGGACCCCCTAGCCAGGGGGCCCGCTGGCCCCCTTGGACCCCCCAGCCGGGGCTGCTCACCGCTGCCCCGGACCCCACAATTGGGGACCCTGGTAACTCCCTTTCCTTATAATATCTTACATGGTCCAATATGACCTTCATCCAACATTCAAGTTGGGATTCCCATCAATTGGGTAATGCACGCTTGGCTTCTCCTCATAAAGGGGGCCTTACAAAATGTGCATACAATCATGAGGGGTAGACATTGATCATACTCTAACAATAATGGCTGCCCAAAAATATTATTCTGCTATAATAAGCCATCAGACATATCCTGTCAGGTGTTTCACTGAGATCAAATAATAAGGCATCACTAGGAGAATTGAAGCCTATGTAATTCAAAATTCTGACATCTGTATCTGTGTAAGTCTCTATACATGCCAAAATGAGTCTCATTACTCTGATTAGTAAAATACATGTTGGGTCACTAACATCCTTGTATGTGGCTAAGACAGATTCAGCTGTATCCACCATATACTTTTTTGAAGGCCATGTTCCTGGCTTTGGTCCTGCTAGCTTTGGAAAATTCAACCATTTGGATGGAATTTGTCCTTCTTTCCTTCTTTCCCAGAAAACTATCCACTCTCTTCTCCTTGCTCCTGGGCAGTATGCTGGATTAATCTTCAGCTGAATAGGTGCTTCCTTCCATATTTATCTGCACTCCTTATTTGCATCTTACCATCTATTCCTCCATTTGGGATTAGCTTTCTCAAATAACTCTTTGGTCACATTGATATCTTCATATTCTAGATACTTTTTTGGAGGTAATTCCACCCTTGCCAATTGATAGTTTTCAATACTTTGCATAATCATGCACAAGGGTATGCTTAGTCCATCTGCAGCCCAATGATGTTGATCAGGATTTATCCCTTTATTTAAAGCAAATGTAACAATCTGATCCTCATATTCATCATGCATTTTTCTAATGAAATCCATTCTGGATTCTCTGTTTCTCAAAAGTTTCTGGACAAATTCCTCTGAATACTCATCTTCTGATTGTTTGTTTTCTGGTTCACTGTCATGTTGAGTTCTATCATCATTTCCTACTTCATAATTTTCTGTATGTGTAGTCTCTATCTGTTCTTCATCCTGAGCTTGTGGTTTATCAATTACATCCTTTTTCAAGTATAGTGGTGAGTATCCCCGCCTGTCACGCAGGAGACCCGGCTTCGATCCTCGGCAACGGCGCTAGAAAATGTTTGTTGTTAATCTTTGGAGTTGTCCTCTCCAATCATTTAGTATACAAGAGACCACAGCCCCTTCTAGATAATAGAATCCAAGAAATAAGAGAAAAATGACTGGATTTTTTAGAAATAGTGAAAATGAAGAGGAATTTCTAGGGTTTGGATTATCTTGAGCAAATCTCCATGATTATCTACAATCTTGGTGTCTAAAGCATGTTATGTTCTCAACAAAATACAATCATAAAGTCAAAACTCAAAAACGATACCTGTAACCTTCATACGAGACAATCGCGATTCTGTGAAATCAGACGATTTCCATCTCCAGCACCATTCTTCATCAATTTCTCACTCAATACATCAGAATTCAACTCTCTTCATACACATTCATCAGAAACACACAATAGAAGCTCACAAATCTCCATGAATACACATAGAATAGACTCAACAACTCAAAGAAATCACACAAAAGGAAGAAACACGATTTTCTGCAAGAAACTTCTCTCTTCACTTGGATAGCATCAATTACAAAATAACCAGCCCCCTCATAATAGAGGAAATTGTCTTTTATACATTTTCAAGTGTCCCTTTTCACACTTGAATTTTGGTCCTTTCCTCTTTTATTCTAAAAATATGCTATCTAGGAGTTTCCAAAAATTCTAGAAAAATTACATAGGGTTGTACTCTACATAAGGAAGACTCTTCCTTATTTTTACATCAGTTGCATAAATATTTTTACAAGTTTTTGGCATTTTTACAATTATTTTCCATCAAAAGTACTTCAAAAAATTACTTCTTCCAACATTCTTCCCCTCCTAGACCTTTTGGCTCTTGACAAAAGACATTCCTGCTCATATACATTGAATGCTCTCTTTATTTCTTCTTTCTCTGATAAACTTGTGACAGTAGGTCATGACTTCTCCTTTCAGTAACATTCAAGTTGTTTACCATCTCAAACAATGCTTTCCTCCACTGCACAGCAGCCTCCGGTTTATCAATTACATCCTTTTTCAAGTATTCTGTGTAGGCAGCTTCATATGCAGTGAGTCGAGACTTTGTGACTACAGAAAAGTTTCCAAATATCTCTGATTCCCTTTCAAAGAACCCATAATCAAATGCATCTTCAAAAGTTTGGAGATAATGGCTGCCCAAAAATATTATTATGCTATAATAAGCCATCAGACATATCCTGTCAGGTGTTTCACTGAGCTCAAATAATAAGGCATCAGTAGGAGAATTGAAGCCTATGAAATTCAGAATTCTGACATCTGTATCTGTGTAAGTATCTATACATGCCAAAATGAGTCTCATTACTCTGATTAGTAAAATACATGCTGGGTCATTAACATCCTTGTATGTGGCTAAGACAGATTCAGTTGTATCCACCATATACTTTTTTGTAGGCCATGTTCCTGGCTTTGGTCCTGCTATCTTTGGAAAATTCAACCATTTGGATGGAATTTGTCCTTCTTTCCTTCTTTCCCAGAAAACTGTCCACTCTCTTCTCCTTGCTACTGGGCAGTATGCTGGATTAATCTTCAGCTGAATAGGTGCTTCCTTCCATATTTTTATGCACTCCTTATTTGCATCCAACCATCTATTCCTCCATTTGGGATTAGCTTTCTCAAATAACTCTTTGTTCACATTGATATCTTCTTCATATTCTAGATACTTATTTGGAGGTAATCCCACCCTTGCCAATTGATAGTTTTTAATACTTTCCATAATCATGCACAAGGGTATGCCTAGTCCATCTGCAGCCCAATGATGTTGATCAGGATTTATCCCTTTTTTTAAAGCAAATGTAACAATCTCATCCTCATATTCATCATGCATTTTTCTAATGAAATCCATTCTGGATTCTATGTTTGTCAAAAGTTTCTGGACAAATTCCTCTGAATACTCATCTTCTGATTGTTTATTTTCTGGTTCACTGTCATGTTGAGTTCTGTCATCATTTCCTACTTCATAATTTTCTGTATGTGTAGTCTCTATCTGTTCTTCATCCTGAGCTTGTGGTTTTTCCAACTTTTTTTGCAGCTCTTCTATTGTTATCATTAAACTTCTATTTTGAGATGCCCATATCTCTCTTTCTGCTATCCAATTACTTCTTTCCTTTTCTAAGCTTGACTACCAATCACTCCTTTCTTTCTCTATGTCCATATGTAATTTGTTGTAACCCCTCATTGAGGTAGCAGCATGTGTACTAGCCTGTTTCTCCAGCTCCTTGGTTTCTTTCAACTCTGTTTGCAATCTCATAATTTCTTTGTGCAAATCTTCCTTCTCTTCTTATGTCACCTGAATAATTTTGCTTTCTTCCTTCAACTGGCCTTCTTCCATTAATAGTTTGTTGATCTCCTCATTTTCTTTGGCCATGATTTGATATGAACTTTGTAAAGTTTTGTATCTGCCTTCAGTTTTCTTTAACTCCATCTCCAGTTTACTACTCTGCTCTGTTTGTTTTGCACACTTCTCTTCAAGATATTGGATTTTATTTTGTTGTTGTACCTCTAATTCCTCCAAAGCAATTATCCTATATGTTAATTCCTCATTTTTCTCCTTTACAATCCTCAATTGTTCTGTCAAATGTTCTTTTTCTTTCTTGTGCTCCTCAATGATACTACTGCCTTTTTCAAACTCAGATTCAGCTACCATACCTGATATAATCATGTTTCTGCTAGATGGTCTGAATTGCTCTATGTTGCTCATAATAATCTTGCAAGCAGATCTTATATTTTTAGGTATCCTTTCCAACCCAACTGCTATTTCCATTTGTTTGACTTCTATCTGCTTATTTTCTTTACACTCATTCTCCTCTTCATCTTCTTCCTCATACTCTAGAACCTGAGTCTTTTGCTCTTCAAGACTTTTATCTGCTTCCATTTTTTCTTCATCTGCAGCCTCTTCTTCATCTTCCAATATCTGATCATCCTTGTTCTCCTGTTCTGATATATCTTTAGTTGTCTTTGTTTCTTCTACCTTCTTGGTTTCCATCACTCGTTGTTCCTCTTTAAAGAATTGTCTTTCTTTTACTTGTACTTCTTCTTCCTGAATTATGGTTGAATTAGTTTCCTCAGCAAATTTTGTCTGATCATTACTTGTCTGCTCTTTCTGTCCCTCCTCTTGCTCATCTATATCCATGAGATCTAAGCCTTCTTCTTGTCCTTGATCTTCTATAGTTGTGAATTCTTCATTATGATTCAAATCATTCAGGATGTCTTTTAGGCTTTGGTTGATCTCTTTCTCTGTAATCCCCTCTTCTACTTCTTGAGCATTCTCTTTTTCTACTATTTCCTCTTCTGTTTCCTTGACTTGAGCTATATCTTTTTGTTTATTAGTTGGACTGCATATCTGTGCTCTTTCTTCTGCTTCTACTTTCCCTTCATCCAATTTGAAATAGGTTTGTTGTGAAGTTCTTGTCCATGTTGACTTTAATCCTGAATGCACTAACCACAGCTGAACTCTTTTCTTACTTCACCCTCCGCTTCCATCATTACTGCTTTACCTTTCATCATCCTTCTTTCTTCTTCGGGACTGAGTTGTTTTGCTGATTCTTCCTGGACTTGCTTTCCCTCTGTCTTCTTACTCATGTCTTCTGGTGTTTTATTCTCTTCAATGGCCTGTGTTATCACATTGGGTGTACTAGGGATTGATAAATTCAAACTTTTTAATAAAAAATTTTCAATATCACTTCCAGAGTCTGAGGATATTTGTGAAGAGCCTGGTATGCCAGATTTTTCCAATTTTGATTCTTCCACAACAGTAGATTCTATCTGCTTTTCTCTTACTGTCACTTCTTCTGTCTCTTTTATAATTACAGATTCAATCACTGATTTCCCTTTACTTTTCTTGGTTAGCTTCTTCTTTTGTACCAATTTCTTCTGAACCTTCTTCTTTGCTACGACTGTATTTCTTGTTTCAGGAGGTCCTTGTAGCTCCTTGAAGTATGCTAATAGCTCCACTTCCTTTTTAACAAATACTTCCTCTGTCTCAGCTGCCATCATCTGATCATGCAGTTCTTCATAATGTTCTACTTCCTCTTGAACCCAATCTGTTGCTTTGCAAGAATAATCCTCCAACATCTTTTGATACTGTGCTTCATATACTGCTCTTTTATTATTACCTTGAGTCAGATAAGTATATAACTGCTCTGTACTGGTATGAGGTGGATGAGGGTCATTAGAAGATTGAACTTGTTTCTGAGCAGCTTCATGTTCTTCTTTGGTTGCCTCAACGTGCTCTAATTCTACTTTTCTTGGATCCAACCTTCTTTTCTTTACAAGGACCACTTCCTCTGAGATTACCTTTCTTTTCATTCCTGCTCCCCTCATGCTGGTTTGTCCTTCTGCTTCTCTCACAGACATCTTCCTAGGAGGACTCTTGATTCCTGTTATTAGACTTCTAAAATATTGTGCTTCTGGAGCCAACTTCAACTGATCTTCCATTCCCAGTACATGATATATAATCTTGGTTAAAAACTGGGCTCCATTCATATACTTTTTCTACTCCCAGTATTTAGCTGCTTCTTTCAGTTGTTCATGTATGTATGGGGTTACATCCATTACACCAAAGGGTTTAGTTCTATCCTTATTGTTGAACATAATTAGTGTAACCGGTTTGTGCGGCATGGTATATCTTGGCAGTTTTGGGAAGCAAAAATACTGCAGAAACATCCTGATGGCATACTCCTCATTCTCTTTTCCCTTAAAGTCAGGAAATTTAGAGTAACCTATATATGTTTCTTTATTCTTTTTCACAAAGCTATTATCAAGCTTGGTTCCCATTGGATAAAACTGTAGAGCTGCTCTGATATGCTCAGCTTTTGTAGTGATATTCACCTCCTGGTTATCTTTGTTCTTGACTTTACACCGGAAATAAGCATCATTACCTTTTCCAACTTCCAACAGGTTGTTCATTACCTGAGCCACTCTTTTGAAATCTATAAAAAATATGGGTTCCTCCAACAATTTGTGTAACCCTACTGCCTTCCATCTTTTCTGATTGACCTCTACTCTTTGAAATCTGTAGAACTCTTGACACAACATGGTATATTTGTAACCCCCTAATCCCATTGTGAATATATGCTGGCCAATGATACTCAGGGTTTCTTTGAGCTCCTTAACCACCTTCTCTGCTTCTGGAATCTCTTACTCCTCATCAGACTCCAAGTCCACCTTCTCTATTACAGCTTCACTATCCAAGAACCAGTGTCCTCTAGACAGAGTGACTGATTCTGCTTTGAAATCATGAATTGGCAACTCCTTTGGATTCACCATTCTGGAGAAAATATATCATCACACAAAAGAGAAAACTCCACCCACATGAGTCACCAGAAATCAAGAATAATATTTATTTTGAGATGAAATGAAAGAAGAATGAAAATAAACTTCCAATTAAATTCTAACTTCTTTAGAAGAACTCAATTAAAGTGATCATTACATGTGTAGCAAGATGTCTAGTGCACTCCCCTCTTCTGACAGCTCTTATCCAGGAAGAAGATGTTTAGAAGAAAAATGAAAAATAAAAATAAAAAATAAGAATAAGAAATCATAAACAATAAAATGGAAAATACAAAATAATAAATAGAAACCTGCTACCCTTCTACCTATATCTTGCTTTGTGCTATATAACTTATAAAAGGAAAAGTAGATAATTTTTCTCTTTCCATTTCTTTTCCCCTTTTTTTTTTCTTTTGTTGTTTTTTTTCCTTTTTTTTTATAATTTCATCCCCTTTTTTTTAATAATTTCATGTATTTCTTTTCTCTTTTTTTTCTCTCTTTTTTTTCTCTCTTTTTTTTCTCTCTTTTTTTCTCTCTTTTTTTTCTTTTTTTCTCTCTTTTTTGTTTTTTTTTATTTCTTCTATTTCTTTTCTTCCCTTCCTAATTCTCTTCTTAAGAAAAGGATAAGGTAAAATATTTTGTCCTAATTCCCAAGATTTTATGATTTTCTAGATCAAATATAGATGGTCTTTTTCCATTGAATCAACTCTGATTTTTTTACCCAATAATATTTAACCCTAGTTGCCCCTATCTCACGAAAAAATCCATCTCCTTCTGATAAGCAGTTTTTAGAATATTTTGGCCTCCATATCCATTTTGTTCTAGGATTTTGTTTTGATGAACAGGCCTTGGGTATGCTTTGTTTCCATATCCTTCTTGTTCCAATGCTTTGATGCTTCAGATTGTGCCATAATTGCCACCTTGCTCCTGTGTCTCCTCCCTCCTTTGTCCTTTCAATTTTTTGCAGATTTTGATTAAATGAACTTGATCATTTAGTATTGGTATTGGTAATGTCTGTGTGTCTTCCAATGAAAAAGTAAATCCTTCCATGTCTGGGTCATGGACATCCTATTGAACTTCCTGTTCTTCATTACTCAATAAAAATATTAAAAACCTTTTGTCATTTATTGTCAATTTAAGCTTCATTTTTTCAAAACTCAAAATTACTTTACCTTGTTTGAGCCATGGTTGTCCCAAAATCAATTTCTCAGTCATCAAATGATCTGGCCATTCTTCACAATCTATTTTCATATATTCTTTATTGAACTTAACTTCAATAGAAGGTGAAGACAGACTCTGTATTATTTGTCCTTCCAAGGTTTTGATAAAGGTTTTGCTTTTAGTTCTTTTTAGGTTAAATTTATTCAACAAAGCTGAACTGATCAAATTTACCTGTGCACTTGAGTCTATCAAAACCTTGATTTTTTCATTTTGATAATCCATTGTTATCACAGGCAAATGTTCTTTTTGTTTTAGAGGTGTTTCATACAGAAGGACTTCTCTAAGGTTTTTGGTTTTTCTTATCCTTTCCTTTGCCTCTGTTGAGCCTCTTTTCTAATGTTTTCCTCTTCTTTTTTCCTATTTTGAGCTTGGTGTAATCTTCTCCACTCAGAAGCAGTTAATGGGAAATCATATCTTTTAACTCTACATCCACTTATGAAGTTCGGCATGATCTCTCCATCTATGTTAGCTAATTGGATAGCTCCACTATTACTTATCTGATGTATAATGTACGGCCCATGTCCTTTTTTCTGAAACTTTTTCTGATGTTCCTTGACTGTGTAAGCCAGACTAGATCTCCTTCTTGTAGATCTTTTTCTTTAATATAAACATCATGATAAGCTTTTTGTCTTTTCTTGTCTGCATAGATGCTCATGACCGCTTGGAGTCTAGATGCTCCCAGTTTTTCCAATTCTAGTACTCTCTCAGACCATTCATGTCCAGTCCAATTGTATTGACTACCCACCTTCAGTGTTGGAATAAGGAATTCCAATGGTAGAATTGCATTTTGTCCATATACCAGGTTGAATGGTGTGGTTCCTAATGTAGTTTTGTATGCCACTCTATAAGCCCATAGAACATGATTAAGTTGTAAATCCCAATCATTTCTGTTTGTGTTTACTAATTTTGACAATACAGTACAAAGTACTTTATTAGTACTTTCTGCTAACCCATTGGCTTGTGGGTGATATGGGGCTGACTTTCTATGACTAATCAGGAAATATTCAGTTATGTTTTCTATGATTTGATTTAAAAAATGGGTCCCCCTATCACTTACCAATTCAATTGGAAGTCTGAATCTGGTGATGATATTCTCATAAAGAAATCTGGCAGTAGTATGAGCATCATTTCTTTTAGTGGCTTTGGCCTCAGCCCATTTTGTCAGGTAATCTGTAGCCACTATTATGTATTAAGCATGTGATTGTCTTGCTGGAGGATGTATAGGTCCAATGAAATTTAACCCCCATTTACTAAAGGCTCTTGCTGAAATCAATGGAACTAATGGCATATTGTCCCTTTTATTTGGTTGACTCACCCTCTGACAAATGTCACATCTTTTTACATATGTTCTTGCATCAGGAAATAGGGTTGGCCACCAAAAGCTAGAATATAATATAAGTTTAGCCGTTCTGTCACTTGAGAAATGTCCTCCTGCCACTCCAGAATGTGCCATTTCCAACATTTCCAAATATTTATCCTCAGGAACACAAATTCTTAAATATCCATCCATCCTTCTCTTATATAATTGTTCTCCTATCAATTGATATTCTTCAGAGATTACTTGTAGATTTTTTGAATCTGCACCAGCTATTACTTGTTTTCCTTTCTTCTTCCTTTTCAACTCCTCAATAATATTTTCACTCCAATCTGGATTTTTTTGAAACCAATATAGAGTTATAAGTTCTAAATTTTGCAAGGATTGGCATTCCCAGCAGTTAGCAACATATTTTGTTACATCTTGAATCTTGTTAGGCCAATGTACTCCCATCCTATTGAGATTGCTTAGGGTGACTATTATGGAAGCATGAGTACAAGGGTTCCAACAATGAGCTCTTCTCAAATATTCTTGTTGCTCCTCTTCTGGAGTACAATATTCCAATATGCCTATATGGTTGAGGTGATACAAGTGCCCAGCTAGCAGCATAAAATTTCCTGCTTTGTAATACTAAATGTGTGTTGTTTCCAAATGTTCTGCAAGGTCCCATGGTTAACAAAGGTACTAAAGTCATGGCCCACTCAGGAACACTTTCTACTTTGAACAAATATGTATCTGGAAGGTCATCATCTAAAGGTGAACTTGGTTCTTTAGCCTGGATTCTAGATAGATGATCTGCTCTCAAATGTGTTTTCCCTTGTCTGACCACCACTTCAAACTCAAACTCCATCAGTAGAAGAAACCATCTGACTATTCTACCAGTGTGACAAGGTTTGTTTACTAAATATAGTAAAGCTTGGTGGTCCACAAAGAATTTAAACTTGTTGGCCAAAAGGTAATGTCTATATTTTTTCACAGCAAATATCATTCCCAACCCTTCCCTCTCATTGGTTGTGTAATTTTTCTCGGCTGAATTCAGTTGCCTACTAGCATAAGCCACTGCGAAATCTAACTTGCTCCCTTCTATTGGTTGTGCTAACACACATCCGAGAGCATAATTTGAAGCATCCACATGGACATGAAAAATTTTATCCTACTGTGGTGTTTTCAGAATTGGGGCTATAATCAAACAAGTTTTTAGAGTCTCAAAAGCTTGGTCACACTCTTGGGTCCATTCAAACTTTGTAATTAGGGCATATAAAGGTTTGGCTATGTCAGCAAACTTGTGTACAAATTTTCTATAATACCCGCAATGTCCCATGAAAGTTTGAAGTTCCTTTACATTTGTTGGTCTTGGAAGTTCTACTATGGCATTTATTTTCTTCTCATCAGTTGAAATTACATTTTTGGAGACTATGTGACCTAACATTCTTCCTTGCCTTACAAAGAATACACACTTCTCTGGATTTAAACATACTCTGTATGTTCTGCATTTCCTGAATATATTTTCTAAATCTTGCAAGTGATCCTGTCTTTTTAATGAAAAAGTACACAGATCATCTACATAAATTTCCATTACACTTCTCATGAATTCTTTGAAGATATGACACATCAATCTTTGAAAAGTTGTTGGGGCATTAGTTAACCCAAAGGGCATAACCCTAAAAGCATAAATTCCCCATTCTGTGGAAAAGGCAGGTTTATGTTGGTCTTCTAATGCTATAGGTACTTGATTGTATCTTGAAAACCCATCCAAAAAACTATAAACCTCCTTTCCTGCAACTCTTTCTAGAAGATGGTCTGTTATAGGCAATGGATAGCTATCCCTTATAGTTGCTGCATTCACCTTTTTCAAGTTAATGCATACCCTAAGTTTCCCATTATTTTTTGGAACCACAACTATAGGAGATATCCATTCTATATACTCAATCTCATAGATGAAATTGGCAGCCAGCAGCTTGTCAATTTCTCCCTTTATTTTAGCAGAGTATTTATCATTGAATGTGTAATGTCTCTGTTTGCTAGGTTTTGCATCAGGTGTGATAGGAATCTTATGCTCACAAATTTTAGGATCAATCCCTTTCAAATCCTTATAGCTATAGGCAAACACATCTCTATAGTTTCTGGCCAAATTCCTTAATGCCTCCTCTTCCTGTTTTGTCATGTCATCAGCCATTACAATATATCTTTCTTCCCCATCTTCCTGAGTGATCATAACCTTCTTAGTTTGTTCTTCATTGTCATATGCCTCCCCTTTTTTCTTTTCTCTCTTTGGTTTCATCTTTAGAAGTAATCTGTCTTCTACTTCATAAGTTTTGAAATTTGCTGGTACATCAAACTGTTGGTCTTTGTCTGTCATTTTCTCATTCTTTTCATCCTCTTGGTTTTTTTCTACTTCCTTGTGTTTGTTTTTCTTGTATTTGCTTGAGATTTTATCTTTTATTGCATCTTCAGCTTTTACTTCTTCCAAATATTGTGTTTTTCCATTTTCCCATATCATCTCTTTTTCCTGGTCCTCTTCTGTTTCTGATACCTTTATCATTTGTATTCCTATGTGGAAAACATCATATCCTTCCTCATTTTGAAATTCCACTCCCACATACTCATCACTGGCCAGATCCATGGTAGCTAAAATTTGGTTCCACCCATAGGGCTCAAATTCTTCATCTTTGAATTTTTGTGGTACATAGCTCTCATCTTGTAATTTTCTTCCTTCTTCACAATCTTCTCTTCTCAATCTTCTTTTTCTATTTGTGAGGTTTCTTATCATATTGCACTTCCATATTGATGATTCTGTTTCATTCTGATCTTCCAACTCTGATTCTTCACTTAAATCTTGATTTTGATGTATCTTGAACCATTCTTGGGGGGATATGTCACAATAATGGCCATTTCTTATATTTACTCTGGTTATTCTCCCTTTGCTCTGAAGATATAGACAGTCATTACCCTAATCTTGCACAATTTGCATCTGTCTCATGAATGGTCTTCCTAGGATAATTTCATATGAAGTGGATTGTGGAAATTCAACTATGGCAAAAGTATGCTCTATTTCTATCCTGCATATGTCCACAATCACTTTTTCCCATATTCCTAGAGGTTTTTCTATGTGTCCATCCGCTAGTTGCAATCTCATTTTAGTGGGTATCAATTCATTTTTTCCCCATTTTTCCCAAGTTTGTTTCGTCATGATGGCCACACCTGATCCACTATCCAATATGGCCTTGGCATGGTTTTTACCAAATTTTATTTTTAGGGTTTAGTTTCCCTCTTCTCCTTCACAATATCCTCCTATCTTATCAATGGGAATGTACCACAATTCCTCCAACTCTTGTGGCTGTGAATTAAGATTTTCCGGTATTGCTTCCCATTTTCCCATTTTGTATTGTAAGTGAGGATTCTGTTTTACCAATTCCTCCAATGTTGTGTGGTATAAGATTGTACATTTTTTATCTATATTTACTTGGAATGTAATTTGTGGGTTATCTTCTTGATTAATTGTTTCTCTTGTTCTTGTTGCCTTTGACTCCCCCACTATTGTTTGAGAATTGTCTAATTCCCCCAGTTTAAGTTGTGCTTCTTGTATTATTTGTTTGCATATTTGCATCCTTTCATGTTCTATATCTAGCATAGGATAAGCCATTACATGGTCTGTAGGATTTGGTCCCTCTTGAATTCTTCCCTTGTATGCTTTTATCAAGGTGTCTAGACTCTGTGGCTTTCCTATCTCTGACTGGGTTTGTGTCTTTTGAGGAGGAGTACTGTTTGACTGTTCCCTATTCTCTTTTTCCAAACTTTTATCCATTCTTTTTTTCCTTTGCCATTTCCCTTTTTGTCTGTTTTTCTTCACCTTTGAAACTGAACCTTCATTTTGTTCTTTAGTTGTTTCTTGTTGTTTAGCTTGTGCCCTTGTTATAGCATTTATAGTTACTTGATCACTGTCACTCACTTCTTCTTGCTCCATGATATTGACTGCTTTCAATGGTATGTTATTAGATGTGTTTTGTTGTTTTTGAGGATTTTTTGGACAATCCTTTATTAAATGTTCCCTGCCACAATCCTTGCAATAAGCTCCTTCTATTCTTAATGTAGGAGGTTGTGGACAATCTCTAATGAAATGTTCTCCCCCACATCTATAACAAGTTATCTTTTGGTTCCCTTTGAACTGAGGTTTCTGATTGGACATATAATGATTGGTTATATACATGAATGTGGCTGTATCCATCTCTATTCTCCCATTTCCCAAATCTAGGGCTTGTAGTTCTGGTTCTCTCAACTCATATCCTTCCCACTCTTCCTGATATCCTTCATTCCATTGTTAATCTTCCTTGTAAGGTGATCTTATTCTTAAGTTCCCCTCCTCTATTGGTGTGTATTTAACAGGTACCACATTTGTTGGTAATGGACGTTGTTGCCCAAGTACGGGTCTTGGTTGCTCAATAAACCCAGATTCTCTTTGGTTTGCATAATCTCTCTCCTTCATGGGTTGTTTATTGTAGAAGCATTCTTCTCTGGTATGATTTGTCCATTTTCTTTCTAGTGTACAGTATTTAAGTGTTTTTCTATCTTGCAAATGTTGTGGTTTTTGATATGGACATTGTTGTAGCAAATGATTTTCTCCACAATTATAACATTTTTTATTTGTTGTTATCTTGGTATTTATCAAATTGGTTTTAGTGCTGACTTCTAGGGCTTTAGCAATGGCTTGAGCCAATTCTTCTCCTGGTCGAATTTTATCTTCATTTGTCCTAGGTTGATCAAATGCTAGTAGATCTTGTCCTCTATTGTCTTCCAAATCTATTGCCTCTTTCACACATGCTCCTAGGTCAGGGCATCTCCTATAATACAGTAGGGTTCTTAATTGGGTACTTCTTAATCCTTCTATGAATAGGGATACCTGTCTTGCCATGGAAGGTACTTCCTCTCTGGGACATCTGTCAATGTACTGCTTGAATCTCCTAGCTGCCTCTCTGACATTTTCATCCTTTTGCTGTTTAAAGCTATATATCAATGTAGTTGTGCTATGTTTTATTCCAGTCTTTGAGAATTCCCCAATGAAGGCTTCTAGGAAGGATTCAATATCTAGATACATTTCTTTTCTTAAGGGAATGAACCAAGATAATGCAGGTCCTGTTAGGGTTAGACCAAATGCTTCAAATTGAGCTTTGTAATCCTCTACTTCTTCAGCTCTAATTAATTACCTAAACTCTGCAGCATGAGCATGAGGATCAGAATATCCTTCACATTGATTTTTCATGCATTTGGCTACTTGATAGGGTCTAAGCATTCTGCCCTGAGTTTGCCAATGATATCTTCTTCTCAGAGGAAAATCATTAAATCCTTCTGGTTCCTTTTCAAAAGGATTTGGGGAAGTATGTGTTCTCCTACCTTGTTGTTGTTCACTATTATTGTGAATTTCATGTGGTCTTGGCAAGTCTGATTGTCCTAGGTTCTGTTCCCAAGGTCTCTTGTCTGCATATTGCCCTAGATCATTAGAATTTTCTGGGTCTTGTGAGAAGATGTATACACATCCCTGCCTATCCTCATATCTACCATCTTTGAATTGAGCAACTGGTGTTATATTCAGGGGAACTTCTAAATTTCTCAATCTGATGAGAAACTTATGCATTCCATCCTGATATACATAGGTTCCAAACCTATTTGTATACATGTATTTGAGGATGTTTCTATAGTCCCCAGTTTCAGAGGATTCATTTGTTTCATTTAAATTTTCCATGTTGATTTCTTGCCCTAAATCTCTTTCTTGCAATTCCCCTAACACTGGTTCTACTTCATTCCTTCCCAGGTCTTGCTTGGAATGTGTGTATAATTTATTACCAGACCTAAGGATCATTCAATTAATCTTACAAATTTTTTGGTGAGAATCGTGATTTTCATGATTCTGTGGTGAAAATCGTGTTTCTCACGATTCTGTGGTGAAAATCCTGATTTTCACGATTTTTTGGTGAGAGTTGTGTTTTTCACGATTCTGTGGTGAAAATCGTGTTTCTCACGATTTTGTGGTGAGAGTCGTGATTTTCACGCTTTTCTAATGAGAATCGTGTTTTCACGATTTTCTGGTGAGAATCGTGTTTTTCACGTTTCTGTGAAAAGAATCGTGATTTTCATGATTCTGTGGTGAAAATCGTGTTTCTCACGATTTTCTGGTGAAAATCGTGATTTTCACGATTTTCTGGTGAGAGTCGTGTTTTTCACGATTCTGTGGTGAAAATCGTGTTTCTCACAATTTTGTGGTGAAAATCGTGATTTTCACGATTTTTTGGTGAGAATCGTGTTTTCACGATTTTCTGGTGAGAATCGTGTTTTTCACGATTCTGTGAAGAGAATCGTGATTTTCACGATTTCCTGGTGAGAATCGTGTTTTTCACGATTCTATGGTGAAAATCGTGTTTCTCAATATTTTGTGGTGAAAATCGTGATTTTCACGATTTTCTGGTGAGAATCGTGTTTTTCACGATTCTGTGAAGAGAATCGTGATTTTCACGATTTCCTGGTGAGAATCGTGTTTTTCACGATTCTATGGTGAAAATCGTGATTTTCACGATTTTGTGGTGAAAATCGTGATTCTCACGATTTTGTTCCCAGACAATCGTGATTGCTCACAATCGTAAAAAACACGATTTTCTTATGAAAATCGTGCTCTGGGAATCGCAATTTTGTGCTCTAATTCAGAGAATCGCGATTTTGTGTTTGACTACAGAATCGCGATTCTGATCAGTTTTTGGAAAAATTTTGAAGGTATTGATTTTCAAAGTTTTGTTTCTGTAATAGAATTGCCTTAACTATTTTTCAACATGCAATGAAAGAGTTTACTCAAATTAATATTTTTTTTCCATAGAAAATTCAAAAATTCAAAACATCACGATTTCGTGTTTTTGGTTATTTTGTGCTTATTTGTGCTTAGTGGTCATGTAAATTTAAAGAAATACAGAGAAATTGTATTGAGGACTCCTTACCTTGCTTGCTTGATTCCATAAATCTCCAAGACTTGTATCTGGAGACAATCGCGATCCTGATCCTGCTCTCTCTCCCTCTCTCCCTCACTCAAAATGAGTTTTTTCTGAGATTTCAGAGTTTTATAGTGTCCACACAATCGCGATACTGTGCAATTTCCTTTGTTTTTCCACTTTTTTACTTATCCAATTTTATTCTTCAACAGTTTTATGATTTTGATCCTCACTTCCTAACTTTTCATCATCAGTCATCATTAGTCACTTCCATCATAATACTGGAGAAAATCGTGATTTTGTACTTGTTTTCCACTTCTCCTTCCTAATACTCAATCCTCACTGAGTTTTTGGTATTTGACTTCCTTCACTTATTCAATCTTGATGAAATCTTTTACAATTAATTGTCTCAATACCCAATATGCTTAAATATTCCAAAAATTTTCCTCTTGCAGAAAATCGCGATTTTATGCAGAGAATCGCATTTTTTCTGTACTTCCTGTTTTTTTTGCAACTTTAAGCCTTCTTTTCTCTTGTTTCCCTTCAATACCCTTTACCAATTCCAATTCAGCTGTCACCTGCAATTTTACATTTTTAACAAAAAATTATTCAGAGAATCGCGATCCTATGAAGAGAATCGTGTTTTTTCTAATTTTCCAATTTTTTGACAATTTTTTGCTTTCCTGTCACTTGGTCTCTTTTACTCTTGTCAACAAAACTTCAGTCCAACTTCCTAAGGAAAAAAATGAAATTTGTTTGATTGTCTTAATGAATTTTATGAATTTTTTTGAGTATTTTGCCCTAAATTAAGGTAAACACTTCACTTAGGGTTTCTTGTTTGGTGATCTATTGATCCTGTGTTCCTTGATTGGTTATACTCTCTTAAGCTTTAGCTATCAAAACAGTTCATGAGCAAAACTTCCCAAAGAAAAAGGTGCTAAGAAATGCAAATATCAATTTTTGCAAAGATAAACTCACACATTTTTCTTTTCAAGATGCAATTCAGCTTTTTCTCAAGATTATTACTTTGACTTGGCTACAAATGGATCTTATCTACTTGCATCTAGCTACTTTACTTGACTTTTCCTTAATGCAATCTTGTCATCTTCCCAAGATCAACACTTTTGCTTAGTACTTGATCAAAAAGCACTCTACAAATGCAAGAATAGACACATTTTACCTTATCATCAGCTTTCTTGATTCAGTTTTTCACACACGTGCACTTTACTTCCAAAAAATGATATAAGCAACTATCAATTTGCAAAAATTTCAACACTTCTTATTCTTACAAAATTATCTATTGCTTTCTTTTCCCCAAAAGACAAACAAAGAAATCCACCTTTTCATGTTTACATTCCTTGATTAAAGAGTATTACCTTTTCAATGTGTTCAATACCATCATCAATAGAAGATCCAGCAAGGTCCAACTTCAATGAAGCTTTTGATATACTCCCCGGCAACGGCGCCAAAAAATGTTTGTTGTTAATCTTTGGAGTTGTCCTCTTCAATCATTTAGCATAAAGAATCAACAATACATCTTATTTTTGTCAATCCTGGAAGTATACAAGAGACCACAACCCCTTCTAGATAATAGAATCCAAGAAATAAGAGAAAAATGGCTGGATTTCTAAGAAATAGTGAAAATGAAGAGGAATTTCTAGGGTTTGGATTATCTTGAGCAAATCTCCATCATTATCTACAATCTTGGTGTCTAAAGCATGTTATTTTCTCAGCAAAATACAATCATAAAGTCAAAACTCAAAAAAGATACCTGTAACCTTTAGACGAGACAATCACGATTCTGTGAAATCAGATGATTTTCATCTCCAGCACCATTCCACTCAATACATCAGTATTAAACTCTCTTCATACACATTCATCAGAAACACACAATAGAAGCTCACAAATCTCCATGAATACACATAGAATAGACTCAACAACTCAAAGAAATCACACAAAAGGAAGAAACACAATTTTTTGCAAGAAACTTCTCTCTTCACTTGGATAGCATCAATTACAAAATAACCAACCCCCTCATAATAGAGGAAATTGTCTTTTATACATTTTCAAGTGTCCCTTTTCACACTTGAATTTTGGTCCTTTCCTCTTTTATTCTAAAAATATGATATCTAAGAGTTTCCAAAAATTCTAGAAAAATTACATAGGGTTCTACTCTACATAAGGAAGACTCTTCCTTATTTTTACATCAGTTGCATAAATATTTTTACAAGTTTTTGGCATTTTTACAATTATTTTCCATCAAAAGTACTTCAAAAAATTACTTCTTCCAACACTTCCTTCATTATCACCACCTAGAATCATGTCATCAACATAAATAGCCACAATAGTGATGCCATCGTCAGCCTTCCTTGCATATAGTGAGTGATCTGCATCACACATAGAAAACCCAATGCTAGTTAAGTAATTAGCAATCCTTGCATGTCATGCACGAGGGGCTTGCTTCAACCCATACAAAGCCTTTTGCAACCTGCAAACATATGTTGGATGCTTTGAATCTTCATATCCTTGTGGCTGGTCCATATATACTTCTACCTGTAACTCACCATGTAGGAAAGCATTCTTCACATCCATCTGATGCAAAGTCCATCCTTTTGATGTAGCTAATGCAACAAGTGTTCTGACAATAGACATTTTAGCTACAGGGTTGAATGTTTCCTCATAATCAATGCCATATGTTTGTGCATATCTGTTGGCTACCAATCATGCTTTATACCTGCTTATGCTACCATTAGCATTATGCTTTACCTTGTAAACCCATTTGCAACCTATGGGTTTCTTTCCTTGTGGCAATGGAACCAACTTCCATGTATCATTTCCATAAAGTGCATCCATCTCCTCATCCATAGCTTTTTCCCAATCTGCATTACCAATTGCATCTTCAAAACAAGAAGGCTCAGCATCTTGTATTACCTTTGTCATGTAGGCACAATGGCGAGCCATGTAACTATCATATGTCAATCGTTGCACTGAATTACACATCCTCCCAGATCTTCTTGGTCCTGGGTCACTTCTCCTTGTATCATCTGCATGTGCCCTTCTTACTCCTAGAGTCTTCATAGAGGGCAATCCAAGTTCTTCATCATGACTCTTTTCTGAACCACTTGAATCTCCATCAACATCTTCATAAACTGCACATGTTTTACTACCAGCAGAAAGCTTTTCTTTACCTTTCTTGGATGTATTTGATGAACTTGCTGGACTAAAATTTCTACGCAATCTTCCACTCGATGGATTTGATTTGGAACTATTGCTTGGTGATGCATCCGGTCCACTCAAAACTTGAGATTCTGCACTTGATTTTTTAGCATTTTCTTTGTCATTTGGTTCAAGATTCAGTCCTTCTTTGGCATCTGCATAGAAGCTTGACATTTCATCAAATACCACATCTCTGCTCACCTTCACCTGTCGTGTGAGTGGGTTATAACATTTGTACCCTTTTTTCTCAAGGGAGTATCCAATGAAGACACATTTTTCTAGCTTTCGGATCAAGCTTCATCCTCAACTCATCTCAAACATGTACATATGCAATACAACAACAAACTTTCAGATGTGATAAGTTTGGCCTTTTACCTGTAAACTTCTCTTCAGGTGTAACTTGATGTACAGCAGCAGTCGGAGTTCTGTTCAGGATGTATAGAGCAGTATGCATAGCTTCTGCCCAATAACAATGAGGCATATTCTTCTCAGCCATCAAGGCTCTTGCTATTTCTGCAATATGTCTATTTTTGCATTCAGGAACACCATTCTGCTGTGGTGTGTACCTGCATGAAAACTGTCACCGAATTCCATGATTTTTTAGAAAACTATTGAAAACATTTGACATGTATTCAGCTCCTCCATCAGATCTTAATGTCTGAGTGTACTTCCCTGTTTGCTTTTCCACCATAGCTTTAAAATTATGGAAGTGAGTGAGCACTTCACTCTTCTCTTTCATGAAATATACCCATACTTTGCGTGTATGGTCATCAATGAAAGTAACATAAAACCTGCAACCACTCATAGATGTGGTCTTTGCTGGACCCTAAACATCTGTATGTACTACTTCTAGTACATTCTCACTAACATGCTTGTCATGTGGAAATGATGCTCTTGACTGTTTACCAAATTGACATGCTACACATACCTTTTGCATTTCTGCAACTTTGAAATTTGGTAGTCCATGGACAATCTCCTTTGACTGCATCAATTTCAACCTTTGCAAGTTTGCATGTCCAATCTATTTGTGCCACATCTCTATATCTGCAATAACTCCTGCACCTTTTGCAAACATGGCTGCATTCATTTCAGGAATCTTCACATTTACGGTGAACATCCTACCCACTTTGTTTCCTTTGGCAACCAATAGTCCATCTTGCTTGCACTCTTCTACATATAATCCATCAGCATTGAACCTGACTTGTAATCCTTGGTCAACCATTTGTCCAACAGAAACCAGATTCTTTGTTGTATTTGGAACATGAAGCACATCAGCAAGATGTTTTACCTTTCCATCCTCCATCGATAGTGCTATGTTTCTTGTATGCTCAATAGGATGTGATGTGTCATCACCTGTTTTAACATATCCAGGAACTGGCAATTTTTGCAAAGTACTAAACCATTCCACATGGCTGGTCATGTGATTTGAAGCACCTGAATCAACATACCAGACATTATCATTCGATTTTGAAACTCCAGCAGACATGTATTCATCATGTGATGTTGAACCATGAAGATATATGCTTTTGATTTTCAGAGTGTAGTCACTTACCGACATGCTCTTTTTTTCCAATGTATGCAGCTCGTTCTTGAGTTGCAATTTTTGTGCCTTTGTATTGGTCTCGTACAATGTGACCAAACTGTTCCAAGCCTCTTTCAGAGTCTTGGCATCGTGTATGTGCCCAATCATGCTATCATGTATGCTAACAGATAGCCACTACATTACCTTTCATGCTCCTTGATTCCATTCCTCATATGCTCTTATTTGTTCTGCAATCTGATTCCTCTCTGGTAACTATGGAGCATTTTGGTTCTCTCCTTCGATGTACTTCCAATAGCCTTTTCCCATCAGGAAATTCCTCATTCTGAATCTCCAAGCATGGAAGTTGTTCTTGTCTTAATGGCAGGTATAAAAAGTCCATCTACAGTTCTTCAGGCAAGAAAATATGCGATTAAAACAGGAATGAGAGGATCAGGAATGAAGAGGAAGATTGTGACTGAAGAGGTGGTGCCTAGCAAGAAAAGAAGAACAGATCCAAGGCAGGTGGAGTTGGAGCAGGAAGAGGCCACCAAAGAAGAGAATGTAGCTGCTCAAAGGAAAGTGCAGGTTGATAAGGAACCACATCCACCTCTAGCAAGTGAAGAACAGTTATATACTTATTTGACTCAAGGTAGTGGCAAGAGAGCTCTATATGAGGCTCAATATCAAAAGATGTCGGAAAGCTACTCAGACAAGGCCATTGACTGGAGACAAGAAGAAATAGAACATTATGAAGAACTCCATGATCAAATGATGTTTGTAGAGACTGAGGAGATGTTTGTCAGAAAGGAAGTTGAGTTACTAGCATACTTCAAGGAGTTACAAGGGTCTCTAGAGACCACGACCACTATAGTGGCAAGAAAAAGAGTTTCAAGGAAGACTGTTCAAAAGAAGAAACCAACCAAGGAAGATAAGGGGAAAGGAGTGGAACAATCAGCTCCACAACTGTTGTTTGAAATTCAACAGGATAATACAGGTGGAAAAGGCAAAGAAACAACTTTAGTGGATCAAACTAGAATGAAGGAAAAAGAAGCAACAACATCCAGAGTGTCATTTGATTCTGACACTAACATAGAGGGAGTTTTACTAAGAAGTCTAAAATTATATGTACCAAGCACACCAATCAAAACTGCACAGGTATTGGAAGTAGATAAACTAGTAGAGAAATGAGTTGGAAGCTCAAAAGGAGTCAAGATTGTGGAAGAACATACAGAGAGTGTCAGCCTTGAAGAAGAAAAGAGGAAACTGAAGGCTAAAGGAAAATCGATAGAAGAAGAGACCACATTGAATTAAGGAGGTTGTGAAGGAATTATAGATACAGGGGCTAAGCCTATATTGACTAAACCTTCAGAAAAACCCTATTGCTAGCCATTAGTGGAAGAGACTGAAGCACAAAGGAATGAAGAAAGTAATGTACAACAGAGGACTGAAGAAGAAGCCCATCAGAAAGGAAAAGAGGCAAATGTGAGTAGGAAAATTGAAGAGCTTCTATTAGACTTGGGAAAGCAGACAAAAGAAGAAGAGCAAGCAGATAAACAGGAAATAGCATATGAACCTATGGATGTGGATGATACAATAATAGGAGATGACTACCAAGAAGAAGAAGAAAAGCAGGAAAAAGAGAATCATCAAGAACAACAGGGTGAAGAAGAAGCATATGAAGAGGAACATGCAGAAGCAGAACAGACACAAGAAGTTAGAGATGAATGTAAAGAAGTTGAACCTGATAAAGAGATTGAAGAGGATATAGAAGAAGAAAAAGATCAGGCTTGAAAATAGATCAAGTGCCTATCTATGAAGAAGCAGAAGAAAATGAGAAAATTGAAGAAGAAAAAGAGATTGAACTCAAGCAGTTAGATCTTAGCTATGGCCTGGAGAGGATACCCAAGGACATCAGAAGTGCTTGTAAAATAATCATGAACAATATAGAGCACTTTAGGCCATTAATTAGAAACATGATAATATCAGGTATGGTTGTTGAGTCTGAATTTATAAAAGGAAGCAGAGTCATAGAGGAGCAAAAGAAGGAGAAAGAGAAGATGAGTGAACAAATAAAAGAAATTCAAGAAAAGAATGACAATCTACTAGAAAGGTTGTTCAATATGGAAGCACAAGAGTTTCAGTATCAAAACAAAATCAAATTCTTAGAAGAAAGTCTGCAAAGGAGACTGAACACATCACTAAGGTGGAAGGTGAATTGAAGAGAATGGAGAACCAAGTACAAAATATTGCAAAAAATCTTATCAAGTAATGGGAAGAGCTAATGAAGATATCAACAAGTTATTAATGGATGAAGGACAAGTAAAGGTGGACAGTGTTGATCAAGAAGAGCTAGAAAGACTAAAGAAAGAAGTGCAAAGGTTACAGGAGGAGCTGAAGGAGGCAAAAGATATGGAGAAATAGGCAAGTACACATGCTACAACTGCAATGAGAGGTTACAACAAGCTATATCAGGATATAGCTAAAGAGAAGGAAGAATGGATCATTGAAAAAGAGTTATTACATTCACAAAAGATTGGATTGATGAAAGAAGTATCAAAATTAAAGAAGCAGATGGAAAATCAAGCAGGAAAGGAAAGAGAACAAGTAGAGAAGTCACATGAACAAGCAGCAAAAGCGTATCAGATAGAGGGAACTAGAATGTCACCGCCACCAGAGGATACTTACATAGTTACAGAGAAAAGATAGGTGGAAGACTACTCTGAGGAATTTGTGCAGATGTTGTTAACAAGTAGAGAGTCTAGAATGGAGTTCATTAAAAAAATGCATAATGAGTATGAGGAACAAATAGTGAAATTTGCTTTGGAAAATGGTGTCCGTCCATATCAACATCATTGGGCAGTTGATGGACTTGGCATTCCATTTTGCATGATCCTAGAAAGCATAAAAAATTATCAGACTGCAAGAGTTGGACTACTACCTAACAAGCACCTAGAATATGAAGAAGACATATGAGTTACAAAAGAACTTTTTGAGAAAGCCAATCCAAAGTGGAGAAATAGGTGGTTGGATACCAATAAGGTCTGTAAAAAAATATGGAAAGAGGCTCCTTTGCATTTGAAGATTAATCTAGCATATTGTCCAGTTGCAAGGACAAGAGAATGGCCTGACTACTAGAAGAGAAGAAATGAAGGATTGATCCGAGCAAGATGGCTAAACTTTCCTAAAGTGGCAGGACCTAAAAAAGATCATGGCCAACAAAGAAGTACATGGTAGACACAGCAAAGTCTGTCATATCAGCATATAAAGATATAAATGACCTAGCTTGTATATTAGAAGTGAGAATTATGAGGTTAATCCTCACATGTATAGAGACCTTCACTAACACAGATGTAAGAATATTAAACTACATAGGATTTAATGAGTGAGAGAGCTGATAGAATATGTCTCATGGCCTATTATAGCAGAGTTGTATGTCTAGGAAGCCATTATTTACAAATCTTTGAAGATGCTTTTGATTACGAAGTTTTTTAAAGGGAATTAGAAATTTTTGGAAACCTATTAGTAGTAACCAAGTCAAGGTTGACTGCCTATGAAGTTGCATATACAGAATACCTGAAGAAGGATGTAATAGACAGACCAGAGGCAGTAATCCAGTAGAGGAAAGCACTTTTTGAGATGGTGAACAGTTTGAACTTAACAAAAAGAAAAAGCCATGATTTACTTGCACAAGTATACGAGAGGAAAAAGAAGTAAAGGGAAGCTACTGAAGAAAATACTTTTTGTCAATTCATTGCCAAAAAGTCTAGGAGGGGAAGAAAATGTTAGAATAGGATTTTTTGTAGAAAAACCCATTATCTTGTAAAATATTTACCATAATGATGTAAAAATGAGGAAGAGTCTTCCTCATGTGTAGAGAAGCTATAGGTATGTGTTTGCTTACAGTTATAAAGATTTGAAAGGAAATGACCCTAAAATCTGTGAACATAAGATTCCTATTACTCCTAATACAAAACCTAGTAAACAAAGATACATTTAATGATAAATACTCTGCTAAAATAAAGGAAGAAATTGACAAATTGTTGGCAGCCAATTTCATCTATGAGATTGAGTATACAGAGTGGATATCTCCTATAGTTGTGGTACCTAAGAAGAATGGGAAACTCAGGGTATGTATTAACTTGAAAAAAGTTAATGTTGTAACTATAAGATTGCTATCCATTACCAATAATAGACCATCTTTTGGAAGGGGTTGCAGGTAAAGAGGTCTATAGCTTTTTGGATGGTTTTTCAGGATATAATCAGGTGCCAATAGCCTTGGAAGACCAACATAAAACTGCTTTCTCCATAGAATGGGGAATTTATGCATTTAGGGTTATGCCTTTTGGTTTAACCAATGGCCCAACAACCTTTCAAAGACTGATGTGTCACATATTCAAAGAATTCCTTAGAAATATAATGGAAATCTATGTTGATGATCTTTGCACTTTTTCATTAAAAAGACAAGATCATTTGAAAGATTTGGAAAATATATTCAAAAAATGTAGAACATATGGAGTCTGTTTAAATCCAGAAAAATGTGTGTTCTTTGTGAGGCAAGGGAGAATGTTGGGTTCTAGAAATGGAATTTCAACAGATGGAAGAAAAAATTAAAGCCATAGTGGAACTTCCAAGACCAACAAATGTAAAAGAACTTCAAACTTTCATGGGACATTGTGGGTACTATAGAAAATTTGTACACAAGTTTGCAGACATTGCAAAACCTTTGTATGCATTGGTCACAAAATTTGAGTGGACCACAGAATGTGACCAAGCCTTTGAGACTTTAAAAACTTGTTTGGTAACAGCACCAATTCTAAAAACCCCACAATGGAAAAAAAATTCATGTTCATGTGGATACTTCAAATTATGCTTTGGGATGTGTGTTAGCACAACCAATAGAAGGGAGCAAATTAGACTTTCCAATTGATTATGCTAGTAGGCAATTGAATTTAGCTGAAAAAAAACTATACAACCACTGAAAGGGAAGGATTGGGAATGATATTTGCTGTAAAAAAATATAGACATTACCTTTTAGCCAACAAGTTCAAATTTTTTGTGGATCACCAAGCCTTACTCTATTTGGTAAACAAACCATGACATACAAGTAGGATAGTCAGATGGTTCCTCCTACTGATGGAATTTGAATTTGAGGTAGTGTTCAGACAAGGAAAAACCCATTTAAGAGCAGACCGTTTGTCTAGAATCCAAACGAGAGAGCCAAGTTCACCTTTAGATGATGAATTACCAGATGCATATCTATTCAAAATAGAAAGTATTCTTGAATGGGCCATGACTTTAGTACCTTTGCTAACCATGGGACCTTGCAGAACACCTGAAAACAACACACGTCTGGTATTACAAGGTAGGAATTTTGTACTACTAGCTGGACATTTGTATCATCTCAATCATACAGATATATTGGAATATTGTACTCCAGAAGATGAGCAGCACAAGTATTTATGAAGAGCTCATTGTTGGAATCCTTGTACTCATGCTTCCATGATAGTCACCTTAAACAATCTCAATAGAATGGGAGTACATTGGTCTAATAAGATTCAAGATGTAAAAAAATATGTTTCCAACTGCTGAGAATGTCAATCCTTGCAAAATTCAGAAATACAACTTTGTATTGGTTTCAGAAAAATCCAGATTGGAGTGCAAACATAATTGAGGAGTTGAGAAGAAATAGGAAAGGAGAGCCAGTGAGAGCTAGTGCAGACTCAAGGAATTTACAAATGATTTCTGAAGAGTATCAACTGATAGAAGATCAATTGTACAAGAAAGGGATGGATGGATATTTAAGAATCTGTGTTCCTGAAAATAAATATATGGAAATGTTAGAGATGGCACATTCTAGAGTGGCAGGAGGACATTTTTCAAGTGAAAGGACAGCTAAACTTATTTTATATTCTGGTTTTTGGTGGCCAACTCTATCTCCTGATGCAAGAACATATGTGAAAAGATGCGACATTTGTCAACGAGTGAGTCAACCAAGTAAAAGGGATAATATGCCATTAGTAACACTTATTTCAGCAAGAGCATTTAGTAAATGGGGGTTGGATTTCATTGGACCTATAGATCCTCAAGCAAAACAATCCCATGCTGAATATATACTAGTAGCCACAGATTACTTGACCAAATGGGCAAAGGCCAGGGCTACAAAAAGGAATGATGCTCAGACCACTGCAAGATTTCTTTATGAAAATATTATCACCAGATTTGGATTACCAATTGAATTGGTAAGTGATAGGGGGACTCATTTTTTGAACCAAATAATAGAAAACATAACTGAGTATTTCATGATCAGTCATAGAAAGTTAGCCCCTTATCACCCACAAGCCAATGGATTAGCAGAAAGTACTAATAAGGTACTTTGCATTGTTTTGTCAAAATTGGTAAATACAAATAGGAATGATTAGGATTTGCAACTTAATCATGTCTTATGGGCTTATAGAGTGGCATACAAAACTACAATTGGAACAAGACCATTTAATTTGGTATATGGAGAAAATGCAGTTTTGCCTTTAGAATTTCTTATTCCAACATTAAAGGTGGGAAATCAATACAAGTGAATTGGACATGAGTTATCTGAGAGAGTGGTGGAATTGGAAAAACTTGGAGCTTCCAGACTTCAAGCAATCATGAGCATATATGCAGATAAAAGAAGGCAGAAAGCTTATCATGTTGTTCATATTAAAGAAAAAGTTTTGCAGGAAGGGGATTTAGTTTTCGCATATACAGTGAAGGAACATCAGAAAAAATTTCAGAAGAAGGGGCATGGACCTTATATTATCAACAAATCAGTAACAGTGGAGCTATCCAATTAGCTAATATAGATGGAGAAATCATGCCAAATTTCATAAGTGGATGTAGGGTAAAAAGTTATGATCTTCCATTAATTGTTCTGAATGGAGAAGAATACATCAAGCTCAAAATAGGAAAAAAGAAGAGGAAAAAATTAGGAATGAGGCTCAACAGGAGGCAAAGGAAAGGATAAGAAAAATCAAGGAGATTAGAGAAGTTCTCTTGTGTGAAACACCTTTAAGAGTGAGGGAGCATTTGCCTGTTATAACAATGAATCTTCATAATGAGAAAATCAAGGTTTTGATAGATTCAGGTGCACAAGTTAATTTGATCAGTTTAGTTTTGTTGGATAAGTTTAACTTAAAAAGGACTGAGAGTAAAACATTTATCAAAGCACTGGAAGGACAGATAATACAAAGCTTGTCTTCACCATCTATTAAAGTTAAGTTCAATGAAGAATATATGAAAATAGATTGTGAAGAATGGCTTGATCATATGATGACTGAGAAATTGATTTTGGGACAACCATGGCTCAGACAAGGTAAAGTAATTTTGGATTTTGAAAATATGAAGCTTAAATTGACAATAAATGACAAAAGGTTTTTAATGTTTTTATTGAGTAATGAAGAACAGGAAAATCAACAGGATATCTATGACTCAGATTTGGAGGGATTTACTTTTCCACTAGAAGCTACAAAGGAATCACAAACAAAACTTCTCCATGACCAAATCTACTTCAGTCAAAAACAGGAAGAAATTGAAGAAACCAAAGGTGTTGAAAAGACAGAAGAAAGGTGGAAAGTGTGGAATAATCAGAAGCATCTAGGCATCAAGACAGAAAGGATGTGGAAACAAAGTACATCCAAGCACTGTTCATCAAAACAATTTTCCAAAACTAAATGGATATGGAAACCAAAGACTTCCAAGTACAGTTTATCAAAAAGAAGATTGTTTTATTCCAAAAACAAAGTTAACAAGAATCAAGTATTTTTGGGTGAAAAAATCAGATCTACTTCGATGGAGAGAAAATAAGGATCAAGATACAAACATAGTGCAAAAGCATGAAGAGTCACAAATGAAGGAAAGGGAAAAATGGTCATCAGATACACACTTTGGACTCTTATTAAAGAATTCAGAATTTCATCAGAAAGGAATGATGACATGATGGAAATTATGTCCATATACTTTACCTCATCCTTTTTCTAGGAAAAGAAATAGGAGGGGAAGAGAGGAACATATATATATATATATATATATATATATATATATATATATATATATATATATATATATATATATATATATATATATATATATATATATATATATATATATATATATATATTATTAAAAAAAGGGTAGAAAATTATTATTAAAAAAAAACAACAACAACTCTTTTGTTTACATAAGTTATATAGCACGAGCAAGATATAGGTTATAATTTGGCAGGATTAAGCAGTCACTATTCTTTCAGTCATTGTTTAATTATTTTCCTAAAAAATCTAAATTTTCTTAAATTCATTCATTATTTCTTTTTATTATTAAAAAAGAGAAGGGAAGAGAGCACTAGACATCTTGCAACACATGTGATGATCACTTCAATTGAGTTATATCTACGATACAAATAAGGAAGTCAGGATTCATCTGAGATTTTATTTATTTATTTTTTTCATTACATTTCAAGACAAATGTGCTTTCTTTTATGTTTCTTGTGACTCATGTGGGTGGAGTTTTCTTTTGATTATGATACATTTTTTCAGAATGGTGAATGCAAAAGAATTACCAATTCATGACTTCAAAGCAGACTCAGTAACCTTGTCTAGACGACACTGGTTTTTGGACAAGTAATTAGTGATAGAAGATATAGAACTAGAATCTGAGGAAGAACAGGATATTCCAGAAGCTGAGAAGATAGCCAAAGAACTGAAGGAAACTCTCAGTGTCATTGGTTAGCATATCTTTACAGTAGGAGTTGGAGGCCATAAGTATACAATGCTATGTCAAGAATTCTACAAATTTCAAAAAATTGCAGTTAATTATAAAAGATGGAAAGCAGTGGGGTTACACAGACTATTGGATGAACCTCTTTTCTTTGTAGATTTTGAGAGAGTATCACAGGTTATGAATAGTCTGTTGGAAGTGGGCAAGGCAATGATGCATATTTCAGATGTTCAGTTAACAACAAAGAGAACAAAGAGGTACAGGCTATTATAAAAGCAGAACACATCAGGGCAGCTCTCCAATTCTATCCCATGGGAACCAAATTGGATAATAGTTTTGTCAAGAAAAATAAAGCAATCTATGCTGGATATTCCAAATTTGTGGATTTCAAGGAGAAAGAGAATGAAGAATATGCTATCAGGATGTTTCCTCAATATCTATGTTTTCCAAAGTTACCAAGATATACAATGCCACATAAGCTAGTGACACTGATTATGTTGAATAATAAGGACAGGACCAAACCATTTGGAGTAACGGATGTAACTCCTTACATTCATGATCAATTGAAGGAAGCAGCAAAGCATTGGGAACAGAACAAGTTTATGAATGGAGCACAGTTTCTAACCAGAATTATATATCATGTTTTAGGAATGGAGGATCAGCTGAAATTGGCTCCAGGAGCTTAATATTTTAGGAGTTTGATGTCAGGAGTTAAAGTCCTTCTAAGATTATGAACATAAGAGAAGTAGAAGCCCAGATAAGCATGAGGGGATCAGAAAGGAAAAGGAAAGGGGTATCAGAAGAAGTTATTCCAGTAAAGAAGAGAAGATTGGATCCCAGGAAAGTAGCATTGGAACAGGGAGAAGCAACAAAAGAGGAGTATGAAGCGGCTCAGAAGGAAGTACAATCCTCAAAGGAACCTCATCCACCTCAAACGAGTAAGGAACAGTTGTATGCCTATCTAGCTCAAGGAAATGATAAAAGGGCAACCTATGAAGCCCAATATCAGAAGATGTTGGAGAATTAGTCGTGTAAAGCAATTGATTGGATACAAGAAGAAGTGGAACATTACGAAGAACTACATGATCAGATGATGGTTGCAGAAATTGAAGAGGTGTTTGTCAAAAAGGAAGTGGAATTGCTGCCGTATTTTAAGAAATTACAAGGTCCTCCGGAAACCAGAACTACAGTGGTAGTAAAGAAGAAAGTTCAGAAAAAACCTATCCAGAAAAAGAAGTTAACCAAAAAGAATAAGGGAAAAGCAGTTGAACATGCACAGATGGAGGAGTCACTAAAATTGTCATTAGAAGGAAAGAATGAGGAGGAATCAATTGCATTAGAAGAGTATAGAATGGATAAACAAGGGATAGCCAGTTCCTCACAATTTTCATCAGATTCAGAAAGTGATATAGAGAATTTTCTTCTCAAGAGTTTAAATCTTTCAATACCTAGCACACCAATAATGACAGTACAAGCCTCTGAAAAAAACAAAACACCAGAAGATTTGAGCCAGAAGTCACAAGGGATACAGGTCCATGAAGAATCAGCAAAACAAGTTAGCCCTGGGGAGGAAAAAAAGGATATTAAAAGGTAAAGAAGTAATGAGGGAAGAAGAGGTTGAAGCAAGGAAAGAATTCAGCAGTGGATTGATAGACACAGGATTTCCAGCCATATGGGTAAAACCCTAACAACAACTTCAGTATCAACTATCTGAGGAAAAACAAGAGAGGAAGTACTTGTTGATTTAAAGCATGATGAAGAGTCCACACATACAGGTGATCAGGGAAAAGAAAAAGAATTAGACCTTATGGACATAGATGAGCAGGACGTGGAACAAAAAGAGCAGAAATTGAATGATCAAATCAAAAACTCAGTAGAGGGTGACTCAACCTCAATACAGGAAATAAGGTCCAAGAAGAGGAAAGACCAGATACCCAAGGAAAACAACAAGAAATTGAGGAAAAGAAGGCAGAAGAAATGGAAGAAGAAAAAGATCATGAAGAGGAAGAGAATCAGGTTATCGAATATGAGGAAGAGGAGGGAGAAAAAAATGAATATAAGGAGGAAAAGCAGATAGAAGTAAAATAGATAGAATTGGAAACTGGTTTAGAGAGGATACCCAAAGATATCAGGTCTGCCTATAAAGTTATCATGAGTAATATAGAGCAATTCAGACCATCTAGTAGAAATATGATTATATCAGGAATGGTGGCTGAGTCAGAGTTTGTGAAAGGCAGTAGAATTATTACTATGCAAAAGAAAGAAAAGGAACAATTAGAGGAACAGCTGAGGGTTCTTCAGGAAAGAAATGAAGAATTGAGTAAAAGGATAATCTCATTGGAAGAACTCGAGGTTCAACAACAAAATAAAATTCAATTTCTTGAAAATAAATGTGTCAAACAATTGGAGTATAGTGATAAAGTTGAAATGGAGTTGAAGAAAATGGAAGGAAGGTTCAGAACTCTTCAAAGCTCATATCAGATCATGGTCAAAGCTAATGAAGACATAAATAGATTATTGATGGAGGAAGGCAAAATGAAAGAAGAGAGTAAGATTGTACAAATAACCCAGGATGAGAGGGAGGAGTTGAATAAAGAAGTTCTAAGGTTACAAACAGAATTAAAGGAAGTCAAGGAATTGGAGAAGCAAGCTAGTGTGCATGCTGCAAGTGAAATGAGAGGATATAACAAATTACATTTGGATATAACAGAAGAAAGGAGTAAATTACATTTGAATATGGAAAAAGAAAGAAGTGAATGGAAATCAGAGAAAGAGTTGTCGATATCCTAGAATAAAGGATTAATGTTGATGGTGGAGGAGCTACAGAAAAATTTGGAAGATTCACAAAAACAGGTTGAAGAACAGGTGGTGACTACACAAGCAGAGGAACATGAAGGAGCTGAAGATAATAGAATTCAAAATTTCAAGGAACCAAAAGACAAAGTTGTTGAAGAATATTCAGATGAATTTGTTCAAAAGCTTCTAACAGACAGGGAATCAAGAATGGAATTCATAAGAAAAATTCATAATGAATATGAAGAACAAATTGTAAATTTTTCTCTCAATAAAGGGGTAAATCCAGACCAACACCATTGGGCAGCCGATGGGTTAGGAATACCTTTCTATATGATTATGGAAAGTATTAAAAACTATCACATTGCAAGGGTAGGATTACCACCAAACAGATATTTAGAATATGAAGAAGATATTAATGTCAAGGAGTTGTTTGAAAGAGCTAATCCTAAATGGAGGAACAAGTGGTTAGATGTCAACAAGGAGTGCAGGAAGATCTGGAAAGAGACACCTTTGCAGCTAAAGATAAATCCGGCCTATTGTCCAGTAGCAAGGAGAAGAGAATGGTCAGTGTTTTGGGAAAGAAGAAATGCAGCACAGATTCCAGCAAAATGGCTGAATTTTCCAAAAATAGCAGGACCAAAACCAGGAACATGGCCAACTAAGAAGTATATGATTGATAGAGCAGAGTCTGTTATATCTACATACAAAGATGTAAATGATCCAGCTTGCATTTTATTAATCAGAGTGATGCGACTCATAGTGGCATGTATAGAAACATTTACAGATACAGATGTAAGAACTCTCAACTACATTGGATTCACTTCACCGACCGATGCTTTACTCTTTGATCTAAGTGAAACTTTAGACTGAACTTGCTTAATGGCATATTACAACAGAACAGTATTTTTGGGTAGCCATTATCTTCAAATTTTTGAGGATGCCTTCGACTATGGATTTTTTGAAAGAGAGTCAGAAATCTTTGGGAATTTATCAGTAGTCACAAAATTGAGACTCACTGCATATGAAGCTGCATATACGGAATACTTAAAAAAAGATGTGATAGATAGACCAGAGGCAGCAGTACAATGGAGGAAAGCTTTATTTGAGATGGTGAATACAGAAAGGAGGAGTCATGATCTGTTATCACAGGTTTATCAAAGAAAAAAGAAATGAAGGAAGCTCTCATTACTTATCTGCAAGAATATTTTTTGTCAAGAGCCAAAAAGTCTAGGAGGGGAAGAATGTTAGAAGAAGCATTTTTTTGAAGGAAAATTATTTGTAAATGTCAAAAATTTGTAGAAATATTGATACAAATTATGTAAAATTGAGGAAGAGTCTTCCTCATGTAAATTAGGATCATATGTATTTTTTCTAGAATTTTTGGAAGCTCTTTGATAGCATATTTTTAGAATAGAAGGTGAAAAGGACCAAAATTCAAGTGTGAAAGAGGACACTTGAAAAAGTATAAAAGATAATTTCTTCTATTTTGAAGAGGTTGGTTGTATTATTTTTGCTATCCAAGTAATGTGAAGAGCTCTCCTGCAGCAAATCGTGTTTTCTCCTTTCATGCTCTTTCTTTTGATTTGTTGAGTCTATTCTTTGTGTGATCCATGGAATTCGTGAGCTTCAATTGTGTATTTCTCAGTGAGATGAAGAACGATAGGTGAATCTTATTATTGTAAGCAAGAATAAGTAGAAGAATAAAGCTGGAAATGGAAATTCTCAATTTTCACAGAATCACGATTGTCTTGTCTGTGTGATACAGGTACTGTTTTTGAAATTTGACTTCATATTTGTATTCTACAAAGAAAATGGCACACTTTAGGCACAAGAATCATTCAAAATGTTGTTATAGAACTCTAGATAATCAAAACCCTGGATATTTCCCTTCTTTTTCATAAATTTCTCAGAAAATCAGTCATTCCAACCCTTATTATTGGATTCCATCAACCAGAAGGGGTTGTGTTCTTTGCATACTTCCCGGATTGACAATTCAAAGATGTTTAGTTGATCTTTTGTGCTATAATGATTGGAGAGGACAACTCCAAAGGTTAACAACAAACAAGGTCATCAATTTCAGGAATAGGAGGGGGATTACCCTTCTCCTTGGCCCATTTCTCTTCTTGTATTTCCCACAAGAACTCTTGAGAGTACTATTGAATTGAAAGGGGTGTTCCATCATCTATGGAATCAAGAACATAAGCTTTCATTGGTGGTGAGCTTTCTCTTTCCACAACTTGGTGAGCCTGTGGAGGTAAAGAAACTTGTGGCTTGTTTACCAACTGCTCTAACCTTTCTAGTAAGCCCTGGAGATGCAAACTTGTTTTGATAGAATTTGTCTGATTGAACAATTGATTGGTCTCGAGCATAGCTTGGGCTAGTTTGACCATTTTTATGCGCATTTTTGTCCGTTCAATCTCTAAATTTGCTCTAGGGTAGCTCTTGTCTAGGTTTGCAATTGTTGGCCCTTCTTGAAGTCGATCTTGGTAGGCATTGAACATCATGTCCAAGTCTTTTGGGGTTGGATCTACGAGAACAGACCCTAATTGCGGTCTATTTACAGTGAGTGGAGGGGTGGGATGAGGTGGAGTGGATGAATTTTCGGCATGCGAAGGGTTTTGAGATGCAATGTCTTCTATTTTTGTTTTTGTGACGTTCAGGCTCTCTTGTAGTTTGGCTAACTTTCTATTCCACTTACGATTGGCATTCTCCCTAGTATCCTTCCATGTTCTTGTTTTCCTCTTACTAGGCTCTCCTGATTCACTTGACTCTGATTTCTTAGCTAATTTATCTTCTTTAAATGCTTGTGTCCTAGTAATTGCCTATACAGGAGCCACATTACTGCTACTTAAACTTGAATCCACCAGTAAGCCTACCACATTAGTTGGTGTAACCTTGAGTGCACTAGAGGGATTCCTGGGACAATCTCTCGAGAGATGTTCTTTGTCACAATCAGGACAAAAGCCTTGTATTGTGATGTTTTGTACTTGTCCCGGAGTCAGTGAGTGGGCACATTCACAAATGAAATGGTCACCCTGACATCTAAAACATGGTCCTCTAGGGGCTTTTGGTCTTACTTGTCTTGATTGGGGCCTGGGGTTAGGATTCGTATACATGACATTGGGATATTCTGGCTCCTAGTTTTGTTCCATAGATGGTACCTCATATTGATAGGAATAAGCCTCACTATGCTCTGGTGACTCTGTGTAATAAGCCTATGAACTTTCTTCATGGGAGTAGTCTGAACTATGAGCATAAGAGTCATTTTCTAAGACCAATGGGGTTAGTGGCACCAAACCTCTATTAGGGTCTTCCTCTACCACTGTATACTTAACTAGAATCACATTGGTAGGAGCTGGTGGTTGGTTTCCTAGGACTCGTTGTGGCCTATATGGTGCCTGATATTGTTGTTGTGGCCTATAATATGGTTGTTGGTATTGATTAAGCCTGCCTATTGTATGGACAATCCTGAGCTGTGTGGTTCATGTATTTTCTCTCAATTGTGCAGTATGGAGGATTCAAGTTTCCTTGGGGTTGAGCCATGTTAGCAGCAGACAAGGAACTGAAGGACTAACGAGGCATGGCAGTCAGAGAAGAGAGTCAGAAGGGAGAGAAGGCACAAGCAGACAAGGGAGTCAACGAAGATCTGGCAAATAGGCCAATAATTTTCTTCAGGAAGAAGCACGTATGAGCATTCACGCAGATCTAGCACTAAGGCAACCCTTTAGTTTTTCAAAACCCTTACACCAATTAAAAGTGATTCTCATCACTAAACACCATTGTAAATACCATTTCATATTTTTGTAGCTCCAGTTTGTGCAATCCAAGGAGTCCTTGAGCTTGAGGAGCTTTAGAAGTATCTACCTGCCAATTTTCATATTTTTTAGATCTCGTTTGAGCCCTCAAATAAGCCCTGGAACCTAATTTTTAACTAGGCCGGACACTAGGTCTGAACAGGGCCAAAGCTAGTCAAAAACTATAAAAAGAGCTAGAGAGCTCATTTTTGAGGGTGGATTGTAATTGAAACAAACTTGTAAGAGCTTCTTGAAAAGTAATCTAAGAACTCCATTGATTCTCACTCTTTGTCTTGCCGTGTGTGCGCGTGTGTGTGTATGTGTGTGCATGATTGTGTGCTTCTCACTCACGCACTTGTGCCGCCACTTGCTCGAGGTCTTCATACCATCCTCACGTCTTCCCGGATTGACATAAAAGGAGGTGCTACTCATCACTGAGCTACACCAAATTTTGGCGCCGTTGCCGGGGAACGAATTTTGAGGACGAGCATGTGATGGTAAGACGTAGAGTTGACGCGTTGGAGTTGTAGGTATTTTCTTCACTTTCATCTATTTTTTTGATTTTCCTTCACCATCTTCATCACCATCATCGTGAAAATTTCTGTTTTTTTTATTATATCACCTTCCCCACCTCATTTCCCTCATTTCACTTGTGAGAGAGAGCGAGAGAGCGATATTGCGTGTGTGTTTTCTTGCATGTTTCTTGAGCTTTTTGCAGGACCTTGCTGAATCACCATCCCCAGCTCCCTGCGCAAGTACGAAACTCGTCGAATCTGTCTCGCAGTCGCCAGCCTCTGTCGATCGCGATCGACAGAAAATTCGATCATTTGGTAAAACAAAGTTCACCACTAGCACAAGCATGATGAGCACATCCCAAATCACCTAAAACAGTAGAAAAATTCCGTGTTTTTCTGTCAATCGCGACCGACAGCCTCTGTCAATCGCGACCGATAGACCCTGTCAATCGCGACCGACAGACCCTGTCAATCGCGATCGACAGACCTCACGACCGACAGACTGCCACATAGGACCCTGTCAATCGCGATTGATACCGTCGATCGCGATCGACAGCCACGACCAACACCTTTGTCAGTCGCGATTGACACCGTCGATCGCGACCGACTGAAATTCAACGACTGATTGACTTTTACGCATAGCCACGTGTCCATCGCGACTGATAGGCCCCCGATTGACTAAAATTTTGGCAAAAAATCCGGAAAACGTGTCGATCGCGATTGATACCGTCGATCGCGATTGACAGCCACGATCGACTCTGTCAATCGCGATTGACACTGTCGATCGCGACTGACAGGCCCGACGGACACCTCTGTCAATCGCGATTGACAGACCTGTCGATCGCGATTGACAGGCTTTTCGGCCAAAAATTAGGGCTTGCTTTTGTTCAAACTTTGGGATAATTTTGGGGCAAAATAGTCAATCCATTAGCATTATTGAGGTTCCTACACTTGTGTTTTGGGAGAAAATCCTAGGATCTGTCAGCCAGATTGAATCCTGTCTTACCCCCCTAAACTCTGAACTGTCATAACTTCTTCATACGAAATCAATTTTTTGAGCTCTAGGGCTTGTTGGAAAGCTCATGGCATATACTACACGCCCTCAACTGTTTTTTATAAAGATAATGCGTTGATTTTCAGATAGGGTATTTTGAAGTTGACCATACCCAGGGGGATCAAAGTCAGGGGTCTTTAGAATTGTTTTCTTAAAAATCACTATGCAAGTTAGTGTTTGTGCTACAGGACTGAAAATCATCGGTTCTATCTTTGGAATTTAAATCTTAAGGTTAACTTTGGAACTCTTACAGATCTATTGAGAGCTTCGAAAGGTGTTCTAAGCAAGTGTAAGTGCAAGCTTGGGAACACACTTCCTGGGCACTCAAGGGCAACCAAGCAGGAAACAAAAGGTTGGAAACTTTTAACCCCCTCTGTCAATTCATAGTTTAGGCTAAGAACGACTAGAGGTAGGAGTAAGTCAGGGTGACGATAGGCAGTTATCAAGTTGAAGACTACCTAAAAACTCAAGTTCAAGCTAAAAATCTAATCTCTGTGTTGTCGATAACATAAAGGAAAAGAACCTAACGTGGAACGATCAACCTAAAAGCACGAAGAACATTCAAGTATTCCTGACGACGTAATATCAGACAAGACCTTAAACACGAGAAATAACTAAAAAGAACCAAGCGACTAATATAAAGTAACCAGCAACGAGGTTGTACTCTGGGCAAAGAATTGGGCTACTTAGATAGGCACATGAACCTTAGATCAGGACGACATCTTGTAAGGGAGAGACAAAGCCTTAGATCTTCAGAGGCTAGTGTTAACCACACTGCTAGGTCTTGGGCCCAGCAGTTGAGCCACCACTCGTACTACCCTAGCTCTGAGACCAGTGAGTCAGAGATGTCTCAAGGCATGGACATACCTACAGGAAGTTCAGGAGTGCCTTACTTGCACAGGGTAGAAGGCCCTTACAAAACACAATTGGAATACCTTAGGACCAACCGATTAGGTGCTAGCATCTATGAGGACGGCCTAGGAAGATCTGTGGTACAGATTAAGAATCCTGATCAATCCATAGGACTAGAGCACCCAGCCGTCAAGTTTGAAAACGGAGCTTATGTGGATAAAGAAGGAACCATATACGTAGTTACCAGTCACCCAGATAGGACAGATGAATTTGGGAACGTAATCTCAGAAGCAGACTTAGGTGACTTGGAACAAGGAAACATGGGTGTAGAACCTAGAACCCCCCGAGGCACATCGGTTCTCACTAGGATTATCACACCGGAATGGATTCCCCAAGACAACAAGAGCATAGATTTGCTCCTCAATCGAGAAACTGACGAAGCCTTTTGGAGGTATAAATCTGATCAGCCAACTGATATAGGAACAATCATGATCTATGAGTTTAAGGATCCTGATAGCCCAGGCAGAGTGACCTACTTAGATCACGCTTCGGAGAGGATCTTTGTGGTGACAGAAAATGATAGGCATGCTTACACCTGGAAGGGTGAATTCGTTTTCCCCCAACCAAGATCGAATGTATCCTATGGTCACCCTGGAGCTGGAACATCCCAAGCTCATGGAATGCAAAGAGACAGACGTAGAGATAGACCAGAAGTAAGCTTTGCCAACCCAGTGGGCAGAGAAAGAACGAGGACGGAAACGAATAGAGTGGAACCTGAGGGACATAGAGCTCCGGGGAACCAAAGAAATGTGGATGGATTCCCTCTGCCGAGACCTAGAGAGCACACAAGGACTTTGAGGCCAACCCAGCTAGTTAAGTCCATGAAGAATTACTTCGATGGCACAGGAGATCCCTATGATCATGTGGCGGAGTTCAAGCAGGTCTTGAGAGCTGAACAAGTGGAGGATCTATTCACGCAGTACAATGCCTTCGGTCTAACCCTTAGGAACACAGCACTTACATGGTTTCAGCCATTGGATGAGCGACAATTCAAGTGTATAGACCAACTCCTAGAAGCTTTCATTGTAGAGTTCTCTAAGAGTGGCATAAGACACAATACCTCCTCATTGATTCACAGCTTCAAACAGACTCCCCAAGAGACTGTAAGATTGGCAGGAAGAAGATTTAGACAATATCTTGAAAGATGCCCTGTTTTGGAGCTACCCACACCTGCCAAACAAGTAGCCTTATTCCTTGATGGATTACTGAGTACGAAATTGAGATCCTATGTGTATCTGAAGGACCCTAGGACTATAGAAGAGTGTGTACGCATGTGCATTGACATTGAGGATAACCTAGGGGAGGAGTTAGAGCTTGCTAAGATATACAAAGATTCGGATAGTGCCTCTAGCCTCTCTTCCACGCAATTCACGTCAATCGAGGAACTTGCAGAGAAAGTAGCTCAGAAATTAGGTGTAACTAGCAAACAAATCCCAAGGTTTGCTCCTATGAAAAGGTGCTATACTTGTGGTGGTGACCATATGGCAAACGTGTGTCCCATTATGGCTCAACCCCAGATCAATCCAAATAGCCAATATTGCACCCTAGAACGAAGATACACAAATCACACAGCACAAGACTGTCCTTACAACAAGCAAGCAGTCAGACAAACCTACCCTCAGCCCTACCAACAAGGCAGATACCAGAACCAAAATCCACCACAACAATATGCTAGACCCCAACAAACCTACCAACCACAATATCAGGCCCAACAGAGACCCCAACCGGTGCTAGCTCAACAGCCTCCAAACCCCGCTAACGTAATCCCTGTAAAGTATACCGCGGCAGAAGAAAACCTGAATAGGGCCATAGTACCAGTAACCCCATTGATCTTAGAAAGTGATCCCAGTGACCATAGCTTTGATTCTACACATGTTGATAGTCCCCAGGCCTACTACATGCAGTCTCCTGAACACGGTGAGTCCTACTATAGTGAAGAGCCAAATGAACTAAGTTGGGAGTCAGATTACACGAATGTCATGTATACAAACCCCAACCCTAGACCCCAACCTAGGTAGGTACGACCACCATTTCCTAGAGGACCATGCTACAGATGTCAGGGAGATCACTTCATTCGTGATTGCCCCATGCCTGCACCTACACAACCCCAATCAGTGACAATCCAGGGCTATTGCCAAGAGTGTGGAAAGGAGCATCTCTTACGAGATTGCCCTAATAATCCTAATAATATGCCAAAAATCACTCCCATTAATGTGATTGGGTTGGTTGTAGATTCCTCAGGAAGTGTCACTTCCACTGCACCAGTACAGGTAGTCACTAGAGCTCAGGCATTGCAGCAAAACCAAGGGGCAAGCCAGGAAAAGGGCCCAGAGGCTAGTGAAACTGAGAGCATAACCAAGAAAAGGACTAGAGCTTGGAAAGATAGTCGAGAAAGAATGAAAAGGCAATGGGCAAAGAAGATGAGTGAACTCGAGGAAAGCGTAAGAGAAACAAGAGCCAGAATAACCGAACTCACAACTCAAACTCCCTCTCACACTACTCCACCACCACCATTCCCATCTCCATCCGACCCACCACCTTCCAACCCGCCTCATACGACTCCACCACCCCCCAAAGTAGGATCAGTCCTAGCAGATCCCACTCCCGAGGACCTAAACATGATGCTTAAAGCATATCAGGCCAGAATCCAAGAAGGGCCAACCATGACCGATCATGAAAAATGCTACCCTAGAGCCGAGCTAGAGCTTGAAGGAACTAAAATTTGTGCTAAGATGGTGGAATTGGCTCAAGCCATGTTCGAAGCTAGCCGCCTCTTTAACATCTCTAGCTCAGCTAAGACGCAGTTACACTTTGAGGGACTGCTAGAAAGAATAGAGAGGCTAATTGCACAATCAGAAAAGGAACTTGCCCCTCAAAGAAAGGAAAGGGCAAGGGAACGGATAAGCCAGCCTCTTCAGGAAGCCCATGTGCCTCCTCAAGAAGCTTATCTTTCCCCCCAAAAGGTAGATGAGCCTCCCTCGAAAGCTTACGTACCTCCACAGGTTGCCTACATTCCTTCTCAGGGAGCGTATGAGCCTGTTCGGAAAATTAAAAGAATAAGTAATCCTCCCCAGGAAGCTTGTGCTCCAGCCATCTATAAGAACGAGGAGAGAGCCAACGATAGAATAAGCCCTCCTTCCCAGGTTGTTTATGTGCCTAATTCTACGGAGCCAGACACTTCTTCTTCTATGAATCGGTTTGCACCAGACTTCCTACGAGAGATTCAAGAAGACAAATGGGATAACGAAAGTGAAGTCGCCCCTCCCTTTGAACTTGTGGATGATGCACACGACCAATTCCCACAAGACATCCCATCTATTTACGGGGAACATGAGAGTACTCAGTCTCACGAGAGATTGGACTTTGAGTCTAATTCCATACAAGAGCTACCCCACTTCACAGGCCCATGGGAAGCAAAGTCCACGTGTATGAGAGCACCCACAGTCATGGTAAGGAACGACGACTCAGTCATACCTAGGAACACGGAGGTAGTAAAGAACACCAAGGTGCAGCGCGATCTCACTTTGGAAGAACTGCCTAAGGATAGACCAAAAGCGCGGAAATATGTAGCCAGTCAAGTAACTGAAGTTGCAGAACCACGTTCCCGGGTAGGATCCCAGAAGACAGTGCCAGAAATACCATTGGACAAGATAGGAGAAATGTGTGAAGGGGAAGAAGGAAACACCTACCTGCCCATCACCTATCAAGGACATACCACCAAGGCCATTTTAGACTCAGGTGCAGGAGTTGCTATCGCTACCACCTCCCTATGGAAGCGTTGGGGCAAGCCAGCACTCAGACCCACGAGGATGAAATTGCAAATGGCCGATGGTCATATAGAGAGGCCCTTGGGATTGCTAGAAGGCATAACTCTCACCACTTGTGGTGTTGAGTTTGAGCATAGCTTTGCTATATGTGATTTTAGCAAGAATCATGCCTATGAGATGATTTTGGGAAGACCCTTCATGCGACAATTGCAAGTGGTCCAGGATTGGGGAACCAATTCTTTGTACCTGCAACACTTAGGTGTTACAACCAAAGTAAATCTCAAAGATTACTCTCATAGAGATGTACCTCCTATCCAGTGGAATCCCATCCATAGAGCCAAAGATGATACGGAATCTGTGCATTCCATAGGGTCAGGATCCTGATGGATGCATGAAGACACCCACTTATGGATGTGCAAAGTAGCAGTAGAGGAAGAGAAGAGAGAAAAGGCCAGAGAAATAGGTGCAAACGAAACTCATAGACCCATTCAAGACCCAACCTATGCACCTGTAGTCTTTCCTGACGAGGAATTTGAACCCCATGGCTGGGCAGAAATCTTAACAACAATGGACATAGCCATCAATGAGGAACAATGGACACCTCACTGTGACGAGGATGGCTATGACATTTCAGTCTTCTCCATAGAGCCAATCATGGGAGAGGCAGTTCTAGAAGAATGCGAACCTAGCCCTGATGCATTTGAGGATGCAAGTGACTCCGATCTCGAGTCAATCATCATGGACCCACCTTTTGCATCAGATGAGGAATACTTCTATGAAGTAGAATTTCAACCCCAGAGGCATGGAGAGCTTACAAGTGATGTAAGGCTAGCCACACATGTGACCACGAAGGAAGAAGGAAAGAAAAGAAAGAAGAAATCTGTCACACCAGAGGAAGAAGAATCTTTGTTTGAGGTCCCTGCAAACTTTAAAAAGTATGAGATAGATGACAGGAGAGTCATGATTAGAATGCCTAAACGAGAGGCACAATCAGGGGAGGCCTATGATAACAAAGAAACCACCAAGAAAATAGTAGTGGCCCTAGAAGAAGGAGAGGAGAGATGCACATACATAGGCCATGACCTAACAGAGGAAGAAGAGCATGCGTTAATTGCCTTGCTAAGAGAATACAGAGATGTATTCGCTTGGAGTTACAAGGATTTGAAAGGTGTTGACCCTGACATATGCTCACACACCATCCCCATGACTTCAGATGCCAAGCCCTCTAAGCAAAAGCCCTATACATATAACGATAATTACGCTGCTAAGATCAAAGAAGAGATAGATAGACTGGTTGAAGCTGGATTTATCTACGAAATTGAGCACACTGAGTGGGTATCCCCCATCGTAGTGGTGCCCAAGAAGAATGGAAAGCTACGCGTATGCATTAACTTGAAGAAGGTTAATGAAGCCACTATTCGAGATAACTATCCGCTTCCCATCACAGAACATCTCTTAGAAAGAGTGGCAGGCAAGGAAGTGTACAGCTTCCTTGATGGATTTTCGGGTTACAATCAAGTAGCCATAGCTCCAGAGGATCAGCATAAGACAGCCTTTGCCACAGAATGGGGCATTTTTGCCTTTAGAGTAATGCCATTTGGGCTTACCAATGCACCAGCTACCTTCCAAAGGCTGATGTGCCATGTATTTAAAGAGTTCCTGAGGAAAAACTTAGAAGTCTATGTTGATGATCTTTGTGCTCATTCCAACATTAGACAAACCCATATCCCTGAGCTCAGACAAATCTTTGACAAATGTAGAGAATATCAAGTATGCCTGAACCCAGAAAAGTGCGTGTTTATGGTAAGGCAAGGCAAGATTCTAGGACACATAGTGTCAAAGAATGGCATATCTACTGACGAAGAGAAAGTGAGAGCTATAGCAGAGCTACCTAGGCCAAAAAATGTCAAGGAAGTACAAGTTTTCATGGGGCATTGTGGTTATTACCGAAGATTCATTCACATGTATGCTGTCATTGCAAAGCCCATGTACGGACTTCTGACTAACTTTGAGTGGACGGATGAATGTGAGAATTCCTTCCAAGAGCTTAAACGAAGATTATGTTCAGCACCAATCTTGACCACACCAGATTGGAATAAGCCATTCCATGTTCATGTGGATGCATCCAATTATGCTATTGGATGTGTGCTTGCACAACCTACTGGTGAAGGTAATATGGATCTTCCAATTGCCTATGCCAGTAGACAATTGAATGCGGCTGAACGGAATTACACCACTACAGAGCGAGAAGGATTAGGCATGGTATATGCAGTTAAGAAATTTAGACACTATTTGCTTGCAAATAAGTTTAAATTTTTTACTGATCATCAGGCATTGCTGTACCTCGTAAACAAACCATGCAATACAGGAAGATTAGTGAGATGGTTTCTCTTGCTCATGGAATATGACTTTGAAGTTGTGGTAAGGAAAGGTAGAACGCATTTAAGAGCAGATCACCTCTCTAGGCTCACATCGGGAGAAGCCCCACAAGGAGTATCAGATGACCTCCCTGATGCTTACTTGTTTAATTTGGAAGTGGTGCCGCAGCGGGCTAAGCCATTGGTACCAGTATTGACATACGGGCCTAACCATCCAGTGGTAAACACACGGAATAGAGAGGTTGTAAAAGCCCAAAAGTACCACATCATGGCAGGAAGTATGTACAAGCACACAGATCAAGGGATCTTGGCTTGTTGCGTAGAAGAGGATGAGTACGCTAAATGGTTGCAATTAGCACATGTAGGTGCGTTGGAGCAACACTACTCAAAGCAACGAACTTTACAGACCCTAAAGAGACTCGGAGTGCATTGGCCAACTATGGAAGCGGATGTCCAAAAGTTGTGCAAGGAATGCCCAATCTGTTGCACTAAACCACCAGTGGAACACGCCACTCTTTATCAAGTATCCATTGTGCCAGATTGGAGCGAACCTCTAGTATCCTTCCTGAGGACAAACACATTCCCTCCAGACATGACTCTGGCGAGGAAAAGGAGTTTAGAACAAGAAGCCCTGGATTACTCACTCATTGGTGATAATCTATATAAGCGTGGTAAAGATGGTTACCTGAGGCTATGTGTCCATGAAAGTGAATATCTTAAGATCTTGGAAACTGCTCACCAAGGCGTAGCAGGAGGACACTTTGGACCAGATCGGGTGATCAAGGCAATACTATTTGCGGGCTTCTGGTGGCCTACCCTTCACATGGATGCACATACCTATGTGAAACGGTGTGATGTCTGTTAGAGGACTCAGTATCCTATACGCAAAGATGAGATGCCACTGAAACCTATGATGGGTGGACGTGCGTTCTCTAAGTGGGGAATAGACTTCGTAGGTCCTATTAATCCCCCAGCTAAGGGTTCTCATGCAGAATACATCGTTGTTGCAACAGATTATCTCACCAAGTGGGTGGAGGTAAAAGCTACAACAAAGAATGACGCTCAGACAACTGCTAAATTCTTGTTTGAGAATGTATTCACAAGATATGGGCTACCTATAGAGCTTGTAAGTGATAGAGGCACTCATTTCTTGAACGAAGTGATTGAAAATCTACTCCAAGAATTCTTGGTAATACACAAGAAGTTTGCCCCCTATCACCCTCAAGCTAATGGACAAGCTGAGAGCACTAATAAGATCTTATGCAATGTACTGACAAAATTAGTGAACACTAAACGCTCTGATTGGGACAAACAGCTGCACCATGCTGTTTGGGCATACCGAGTCGCCTACAAAACGGTACTTCAAGCCACCCCCTTTCAGATGGTATTTGGCCAAAACGCTGTGCTACCCTTGGACTTCTTAATACCTACATTAAGTAGCACAAGAGCACGAATGGACCGGTCATGAGCTCTCCTCTAAGATCTTTGACCTTGAACGATTAGGAGAAACAAGACTGAGAGCAGCTGCAGGGATTTATGCAGCTAAGAAGAGACAGAAGGCATACTTCGATGCCCATGTGAAGGATAAGGGTTTGAAAGCAGGAGATCTAGTTTTAGTCTACACACTGAAGCAACACGCAAGGAAACTAGAAAAGAGAGGCTACGGACCTATGATCATCAACAGGATTTCCACGAGTGGAGCAGTACAACTAGCCACATTAGAGGGTGATGTTCTCCCAAGCTATATTAGCGGTTGCAGAGTCAAGTTGTATCAGGAACCCCTCACGGAGGAAATGCTCAGCCGACTCAACACTGCTAAGAAACGCAAACAGGAAGCAAAGCGAATTCGAGAAGAAGCTCAAGCAGAAGCTTTAGAACGCATCAGAAGGATGAAATTACGAAGGCAAGGTAGAGATCAGCCTAGAACTAATGACTATGCAGATCAAGGATATCATATGGCAATGTGTGAAGTCGCAGGAACAAGCTCACATAGGATAACTGATCGACGTCCTTTCGTAACCTTAGATATAGGACAAGGAAAGAGTGCAAGGACCGTAAGAGCCTTGATTGACTCAGGTGCAGCCACTAGTGCTGTTAAGTTGTCTTACTGTCAAGAGTTGGAGTTAACTGTCAATCCTGTGGAAGCATATCTCATAGGATTGGGAGGCGTGGAAACCCCTTGCATGGGCGAGGTGGAACTTCCCCTCTACATTCATGGTGAGGCAATGACTGTTAAAGTACTAGTGTGTCAAGATGAGGATCTCACTGAACCCCTTATCTTGGGTCAAGACTGGATCTATGACCAAGCAGTCAACTTAAACCTAAGAAGTGGACTTCTTCAGGTATGGGTCAATCATAGTCGAATCACAGTAGAGTTAGATAATGGAGCACTCAAAGAACTAGGAAAGGCACAGACTCCTGGTCCCTCCAGGGGTGCACATGAAGTTGACCATGCTGTTCTTGTCCAAAACTATGTGTTGCAGAGGAATGATATTCTCAGAAAAGGAGTCAGGGATGCAACGGAACTCCCTTCTTTTCCAAAGGCTAGAAGGAGGCAGCGACCAAAGGTGGATCAAAGGCAGAAGAAGCAGGGTACTACCTATGTCGGAGATCAAAAGTACTGGCGCAGCAAAATGTCTCAGCTAGTGAAACAAGTGTGGGTGCGGAAAGGCGAACACCCGGTTGCACTCCCACCAACCACACGGGCAAAGCCTCTTATTAGTAACCAACAACACGACACTAATAAGAAGTCTTTCAGAAATTCTCCTGCTAACGTGAAATCTATTTGGGTGCCCAAGAAGTCGATGAAGGCTAGCCCACAATCAAGACAAATTTGGGTGCGTAAGGCTTGCTTGCGGGCGCAAATAGCTACGCCGAGGCCACAACCTACACAGTGTAACCCATTCACTCGCACAGCCAGCATTCACTCGTTTTCAACACTCAGGAACACACCAAGGCCCATGAGCACGCACATAATCACTTGTAAATGGGTCCCTAAAAGGCCTCATTTCCAAACCGAGACACCGATAAAGCTCTCTAGAGTCTCTACGAAACCAAGAGCAAAACCCATCCACTGCATTTGGCAGCCTCAGACTTGTAACAAACCCCCAGACCCCATTTGTAAATCCATGATAACTTACTAACCACATCACTATCACACTACATCATTCCACTTAACTCTGAGGTCTACCGAACGGCTAACCGAACACACACTCGCACCGAGCACTTACTAACCCATTATTCGCTCCCGACCCTCATGTTAATATTGTAATGGGAACAACAACGGTGCTCCCTTGTCCTGTACAATGTTAACACATGTTTGTATATTCTCACAGAGACAGGCAGCAAGAAGTAAAATGGCAGATACGGTAGGAGCTAGCTCCCAGGCAGGCACCAGCCCCCAAGTGGTGGACATCGAAAGCCTTCCGGTTGAGGAGGAATTAAAGGAAAGACCAGCGGCATTACGGGCATTACATGCCATACCGATTCAGAATCCTCCACAGGGTCACACAATGCCGGTGGGCAAAACCTCACACTAGTTCAGTGACGTGGCTGGACCTCTGGGTGAAGGCACATATATGTGGGAGTCCGAGGTAGAATTCAATGGACGTTGGGGCAGATACCATTTCTTTACCAGGGAGTTTGAAAAGCTACAGAATAATGAAGGACTGAAGTCGATATGGAAGAAGGCTGGGCTTTATGATTACTTCAAGTTCCAACTACCAAAGCCAGATTTTCTAAGGTGCTCATACTTAATTAGTACCCTCACTCCTAGCAAAGACAAGAAAGGATACAGCTCCTTTGTGCTCCCATCACTCACAAGGGGCAACGAGCTGAAGCGTTTCCGCTTGACTATCAACTTGGTAAGAGAAGCACTCGACATGAAAGGTATGCACATTCCAACCGAGAAAGAGACTATGGTTCCAGACAATATGAAGAACAGGAATCTGACGAAGTTGAAGGACATGGTTGCGATGACACCTACGATCGCCATTCACTTACGCATGGTCATGCAACATTTCGCATTCCCCGCGCAGGAAAGGTTCACAATGCCTCCCAAAAAGATCTGGTTTAGCCTCTACCTTGCGGATGCTTTTGATTTGACAATCAATATGCCCCACTGGATTATCGACCAGATTCACATGGCTCATCAGAGATGGTATAAGAAGCAAAAGTCTGTACTGTATGGTTGTTGTGCGCTTACAAGAATTGTGTACAGATGTCTTGCATATGATGTACCGGTGCAGAGGGCTCTCATTTGGACCAGAGCACAGGAGTTTCAACGCAGATTGTCAGCTGTAGGGCCTCCCTCAAAGAAGATGAGAGGCGCTGTCCAGATGCCTTGTGCACAAGCTCGTGGTGCAACCCTAACGCCTGAAACAACCCCAAGACTTCCCCGATGAGTACAACCATTTACTATCAAGTTACCCAGGCACAGCACAGATGGCCCTAACCTTGTGTTTCCACCAGTACCTACTGATCTGGAATTCCCGCATGGATTCACCTTGGAGGATCTAACGGATGAAGAAGTTGCTAGAATCATCGAAGCTGTAAATGCGGAAGTTGAAGCACAGCAAGCGAGTGGACAACAAACTGCCCTAGACCAAGCCCAGCCCAGCCAACCGGACGTAGTCAATGTGGACGATGAAGAAGCACATGAGGAGGCACAAGGTGGACAATCAGAAGCAGAAGAACAAGAGTATGATCAGGAAGCCCTACAAGTACTGGAAGGTGCCCCAGCCTATACTAACGCATTAAAGAAGCTCTACGATACAATGAACCGAGTTCAAGAGCAACACAGGCTATCATTAGCTGCAGGTAAAGCCCTCATGAACCAGATTCTGGAGGAGGAAGGTGTGGACGAGCAATACCGTGCCACCTTGGAAATGATTTCGGACGCTTTGGGAGTACCTGAAACGGTGCATACTGCACTAGTGCAATCACGAAGGACAGAGAAAAGATATGGCAGACGCCCCCCACGAACGGGAAAACGAATGAATGTATTAGGATCAGGACCACAAGGCACCCCCACAACCACTGGCACAGCACACACTGTTCACGACACCGAGGAAGCCCACACATCGAGTGCACCTCCATCACCTCCCTTGCCACCTTCTCCCCCACATCCACCCCATTCACCTCCCTCTACCACTGTAACCTCTACTGTCACCACCTCCGAACCCACTACACACACCGACGCACAAACCATCAGTCAACCCACATACTCTATTTCCACTGAAAACATAAGTCTAACCACAGCCACGGTAAACCCCACTACTCCGATCACACTTCCTGGGAGTTCACAATTACACACACCTCTATACACGTTCACAACTCTCACTGCAACCACAATCCCCATGTTCACAGTCACTCCCACCACGGCCTCCACTTTTGAATCCATGGAGGTGTCACCCACCTCTGCACCTCTCCCACCCCCCATTTACCCACAATCTCCCATTCCCCCACCTCCCCCCTCACCCTTCTCCAGTACTGCATCCACAATTCCCTTTCCCTTTCCCTTCCCTTCTGCATTCAACACCATTTCTCCCACCATTCCTCTTAATAATGTATTTAATAATATGTATCAATGCATGTCCCAACTTCAGCAACACTACCAACACCTTGACAACCAACATACAAGGCTTTTCCGAAGCCACGCAGATCTCCAAGCACGATGTATGGATCTTGAAGAGCAGAAGCAGCTACTACAACAGCAGCACATGACATTACAGGAACAATATGCACAATTAGTAGCCAACCCACCCCAAGCAGATGATGAAGAACGACGACACATGGACGAGATGCTACATTCTCAGATCACGGAAAACCTTAAGCTTCGACGGAACTTGGGCCTCCTACGCAAGCATATGTCTACAGCGCTAGAGGAGAATAAATGATTACAGAAACAGAACGAAGAAAATCTGGAGGCGGCCATGGAGGGTTCCCCACAAGAGATTGACCCAGAGCGATTCAAGGCAATTCCCTCTGAGAATATGAAAGTGGTGTTAGAAACTCATGCAGATCTAATGGAGGCCCATGCCGCTTTAGAAAAAGAGAGAGATGATTTACTAAGGCAGTTGGCCACCCAACAGACATCACCAAGCAAGCTCACCACCGCAGAAGATACATCTGAAGAGGTCACTAAACTCCGGGCCGAACTTGAGGAATTACGTAGCAAGGTCATGCAATACGAGCGTCAGCCCTCCTCTCTGGTAGAGCCCGAGCCTGACGATCTTGTGCCAATTGAAGTAGAAGAAACATTCGAGGATCCCTATGTCCCGATGCCAACACCCGGGGGTAAGCGAATAGAACAGGGCATGGACACAATTGAGATTGAGGCACCTGAATGGATGCAAAAGTTAGAGAAAGTAGCCACGATGCATGATGACAGGGTGGCAGTCCAAATCGCACTGATGTCACAATTGGAGGAGGTTGTAATAAAATCCGATTATTTTAAGAATCTCTCACATCATAGGTGGATCGGCCCATCGGACGACCTGTATGTTCCTTTTTGCGTCCTCATGGCGGATTATAATGCGAAGATCAAGCACCACACCTCAAGGGAACCAACCTCTGCCACACAGTTTGCACCTGACGACATCCCAGAAAGTGCCAAGCAGGGACATATTCGCCAACCGACTTGGAGAATTCGGCTGCTTGAAACCTACCCGGAAATGGTAAGAACATGGAACAACATGCCATTGTACATCAAATATAACCCATGTTACTGCCCTGTATTTCGAAGGAGATCATGGCCGGAGTACACACAAACAGTGCTGACGATTAAAGGATGTGAGAAGTGGCTCAATTATGTGTACTTCGCACCCCCTAAGGGCCCACCTACTATTGGATATATGATTTCAACGATTCGACATTGGGGGGTCCGGTTCAAGAATGTACCTGATGTCATGACTCAGATGTGCCTGAAGATTTCCGAACTTATGTTGGTCACCTTCAGGACCTTCAAAAATGTCAAGGAACCACATCTCTCAGCACTAGGATTTAATGAAGGTAATCAGGACCTCGTATACGACATGAGCACAACCCCATCAATTAATGTTGTGTATGCATGGCACGCTCGCATCAAATATCTACCGGCCTGCTTCAAACAAACGTTTGAAGAGATGTTTGTCATGGGATTCTGGGAATATCACTCCGAGATATTCATTCCCAGACCATCCCATCTCTTGCAGTTGTTTGCAGTGGAACAAGTTCTCCATTCCGAAAAGCTACGTATACCACATCCAGAGGTTCCCGGGCCGGTAGATTGGGATGCTCTACTCACAGACTTAGCCAAAGGATTGAGAATTGCCGAACATCACTTAGCGCAGGATGTCGTTGAGTACTACATCCAAAAACCCACACAACAAGGGTTTGTCAGGGATGACAGACGCGAGAGAGGGGGGGGGGTGTTAGCAGCAGACAACGAACTGAAGGACTAACGAGGCATGGCAGTCAGAGCAGAGAGTCAGAAGGGAGAGAAGGCACAAGCAAACAAGGGAGTCAACGAAGATCTGGCAAATAGGCCAATAATTTTTTTCAGGAAGAAGCACGTATGAGCATTCACGCAGATCTAGCACTAAGGCAACCCTTTAGTTTTTCAAAACCCTTACACCAATTAAAAGTGATTCTCATCACTAAACACCATTGTAAATACCATTTCATATTTTTGTGTGCAAGCCAAGGAGTCCTTGAGCTTGAGGAGCTTTAGAAGTATCTACCTGCCAATTTTCATATTTTTTAGATCTCGTTTGAGCCCTCAAATAAGCCCTGGAACCTAATTTTTAACTAGGCCGAACACTAGGTCTGAACAGGGCCAAAGCTAGTCAAAAACTATAAAAAGAGCTAGAGAGCTCATTTTTGAGGGTGGATTGTAATTGAAACAAACTTGTAAGAGCTTCTTGAAAAGTAATCTAAGAACTCCATTGATTCTCACTCTTTGTCTTGCCGTGTGTGCATGTGTGTGTGTATGTGTGTGCATGATTGTGTGCTTCTCACTCACGCACTTGTGCCGCCACTTGCTCGAGGTCTTCATACCATCCTCACGTCTTCCCGGATTGACATTAAAGGAGGTGCTACTCGTCACTGAGCTACAAGCCATCATCGGGCAAACATTAGCCATGTGGTCTCCTCCATAGTTGTAACATCGTTTCAATGAGATGACCCTTGGTGGTTGTCTATTTTGAACTCCTAGTTTCTTGGCAACTTGCTCAGCTATCTCATCTATCTCAGTGGAGGTTCTTGAGATATGACTAGTAGAACTGTTAGAATCCTTATAGAGTTTGGATAGTCCTAACTCCTCACCCAAATTGTCTTCTATGTCAATACACATTCGCACACATTCTTCTATCGATCTAGGCTCTTTCAAGTACACATATGATCTTAACTTGGTGCTTAGTAATCCATCTAAATACAAGGCGGCTTGTTTGGCTGGTGTGGGTAACTATGGAATAGGGCATCTTTCTAAGTACCTTCTGAACAATCTTCTTGCAAGTCGCACTGTTTCTTGGGGTGTCTGCTTGAAGTTGTGGATCAAGGATGATGTATTATGCTTGATGCCACTCTTGGAGAACTCTACAATGAATTCTTCTAGCAGTTGACCTATGTTTTAGTAATTATGGTTGTTCAAAGGTTGAAACCAAGCTAAGGTAGTACCCTTGAGAATCAAACCAAATGCCTCAAATTGAGTGAACAAGTCCTTGACCTGTTCAGCTCTTAACACTTGTTTGAACTCGACCACATGATCATAAGGATCTCCTAACCCATCAAAGTAGTTCGTCATTGCCCTAACCACTTGGATGCTCTCGGGGTCTAGGCAATGGAAAATCATGTTCATCTCTTTGATGCCTATGTGCTGGATGTCTCTCTCTTTCTGTTCTTTCACCCTTGTCCTGATTTGTCTCTGCCCACTATGTGTGCAAAGCTTACCTCGGGCCTCTCTCTGGTTCTTTCCCTCTGGGTTTCATGAGCTTGGGATGATCCTGCTCCTTGGAGACCATGGGAGACATTAGATCTTGGTGGAGGGAAAATCAATTCACCCTGTCAAGTGTATGCATGTATGTCATGCTCTATTACCGAGAACATTCTTTCCGATGTGTTATCTAGATAGACAACCTTGCCTGGTGTCTCAAGGTCTTTGAATTCATAGATGGTGATTATTGGGTTAGGTTGATCTGGCTTGAATCTCCAAAAGGCTTCCTTCGTTTCTCTATTCAAGAATAGTTATATGCTTTTGTTGTCTTGAGGGGTCCAATTTGGAGTGATCACTCTGGTCAAGACTCGCTTACCTCTAGGAGTCTTGGGTTCTCGTCCTACATCTCCTTGCTCTAGGTCTCCTATCTCGTTCTCGGGAATAACATTTCCAAACTCATTTGTTCTATCTAGTAAGCTGGTAACCACATACAGGGTTCCTTGCTTATTGATATAAGAACCCTCTTCGAACTTGACCACTGGATGTTCAAGTCCAAAATCTTGATTTTTAAGTTCGACCATTGATCACCTCAGGCCATCCTCATAGATGCATGCACCTAATCAACTGGTCCTAATATATTCCAGTTGTGTTTTATAGGGACCTTGTGGTGTTTGTAGATAGGTAGTGCATGAGTTACCAGCACGTCTCTCCATGCTAAAAGACATTTTTGAATCGCTTGTTTAACAAACTTAGCACGTAGGGATAACCACTAAGTTGTTGTGCCCATGACCTAGCTGTGTGATTGACACTAGCTTCAGATGATTTGATGCTCTGTCTATCCCTTCCTAGGTGTCTACCTGATCTTAGGTTCATAAGCTTCATCTACTAGTCCCACTTTTCCCAAGTACAATCGTGTTGCAATGTTCTTTTGAATCAATTATTTGTTCTTGTATGGATTTCTTTGATATAATCTTGGCTGACAAATATTGTCGTTAGGAATACTTGAGTTTATTGCACTTTGAGATGTGATTGATCCACTTATGTCATTTGCCTTTAGATTTTGTTGCAATAATATCTTAGCTATGCTTTAACTTGAGAAATTAGGGTTTTCTTGGACTTATGTCATGCTTATTGTCACCCTAATTAATCAATATCACTAATCGTATTTAGCCTTAGCTAAGAATTGACTGAGGGGGTTAAGAATGATTCCAACCTCTGGTTGCTCTCCCTTGATTACACTTGCATGCCCTAGACACACATTCCCACACTTGTAGCAAACTTGTCACCTTGCTTTGATGCCCTTGAATGGCTCTCAATGGACCTGTAAAAGTCCCAAGTTTAGATCAAGCTTAAACTTCAATTTCTTTGATAGACAATTTGATTCAGGTAATTTTGAAGACTCTTTTTTCCCCTTTGTATTGCTCAAAATCCTTTGGAGTCCCGTTGATTCCTTATTACTCTAAACGAGCTTCCCAATGAACCCAAAATCACAACAAACTGATTTCGTATGAAAAAGTTATGTCTAGTCAGGCTTCTAGGGGTGAAAACAGGCAAATAGGACCTCTCAGAGAATCGCAATTTTTTGCAAATCAGGCAACTAGAAATTCATGTTTTTTTACAAGTGCAACAACTAGAGAATTGCGATTCTCTCAAATTCCACAATCCAAAGAATCATGACTTTCTCAAAATCTACCAAGCAGAGAATCGATAATTTTTTACAAGAAATCATGCACAAATAGTGATGCAGATGCTCCAAATCAGACATCTCAAATGAGGCATGCAAATTAGCTTTAAAATCAACAATATGCTTCTCAATAGCACTATTGAGCAACATGTCGTCAACATAGACAACAATGATCAGAAGCACATCATTAGCACGCTTAACATATAAGGTGCTTTCAGTTGGGTTGTTCTCAAAACCATGTGCAATCAGATAGGCATGTATATTCTCATACCAAGCACGTGGTGCCTACTTTAAACCATATAATGCCTTCTTTAACCGGCACACCTGGATTTCATGCCCTTTTTGCACAAAGCCACGAGGCTAAAAAACATACACTTCTTCATGTAAGTCACCATTCCGAAATGTAGTTTTAATGTCCAAATGATGTACATTCCAACCATGATGGGCTGCAAGTGCACAGATGCTTCGAACATTAGTCATATGGCATGTAGGTGCAAAGGTCTCATCAAAATCAATGCCTCTTTCCTATGCATAACCCTTTGCAACAACCCTGGCATTATACATGTCAATTGTTCCATCACGCTTATGCTTTAGCTTGTAAACCCACTTAGTGTCAATGATCTTCTTGCCAGGAGGCAATTCACATAAAGAACAAGTACCATTCTTCATTATAGCATCATATTCAGGTTGCATAACAGCCATACAATTTTTTGAATTTTGTGCTTCGTCAAATGAAACAGGCTCATTCTCATCACAGAGACTAGATGCAGCCATAGCATAGCAATCTGATGCAAAAGAGGCACTATGAGAGCCTGATTGAGTACAATATGATAGAGGTGCATATAATTTGCTATCATGCAAAGTCTGCACTAGCCATTTTGGCATAGTTTTTGCCTCATCAATGTCAGCTCTTTCATCAATAATTGCATCATGTAAATGTGCATCGATCAGAGATGGATGATCTGCATTTGGTGTCACTCTAGCACAATGGTGAGTACCAACGTGAGGAGATCCACCTCATAATTGTCAATCCGTGGAGACGTGAGTACTAGTATGAAGACTATGAGCAAGTGAAAGCACAAGTGCGTGAGTGAGAAGCACACAAACATGCACACACATACACACACATGTGCACACAAGGCAATAACAAGGAGAGGAACAATGGAGTTCTTTCCATTAGTCAAAAATTCTCTTACATAAGCTCAATTCTCAAACAATCCAACCTCCAAAATGAGCTGTCTAGCTCTTTTTATAGTTTTTTGACTAGCTTTGGCCTTGTCGAGACCTAGTATCCGACCTAGTTAAAAATTAGGTTCTAGAGCTTATTTGAGGGCTCAAACGGACTCTAAAAATTATGAAAATTGGTATGTAGCTAATTCTAATACTCCTCAAGCTCAAGGACATCTTGGCTTGAACAAAATGGAGTCTATTCTAACAAAAACGGAATTTACAATGTGTGTGTAGTGATGAAAATCACTTGAATTGGAATTTTTTTATGAAAAAAAATGATTGGGCCTTGTCGTATTGTGCATGACTATTCCTTTGTGCTTGTATGCTCTGCTTATGACTTGTATGCCAACACTCCCCCCTTCCTAGCGTCTATCGCCCCTGACAGACCTCTATTCTATAGGGTGGTCAATATAGTATTGGATAACATTGGTGGCTAGCTCGTGTTCTTCTATCCGTAATCCTCTTGCTAGATCAGCTTCCAATGCATCCCAATTTATTGCACCTGGGACATCTGGCTGCAGTGTTGTGTAGTACCAGAGTGTATGGCTTGGTCACAGGCAAAGAGATGAAGTGGGTGTGTGGGCTTAGGTGCGAAGATCTCCGAGTGATACTCCTAGAAACCTGTTCTGAACATGTCCTCAAATGTTTGTTTATAGCATGCGGGAAGATACTTGATTCGTGCATGCCAAGCATAAGCTACCCGAATGCCAAGGGTGGTGCTCATGTCATACACCAAATCATAATTTCTATTAGTAAACCCCGGTAGCCATACCTGTGGTGTTGCTGCATTTCTAAAGGTTTTGAGTACTACCTGCATCATATCCAAAATCTTAAGCATCATTTGGGCCGCCACATCTGGCATGGGCTTCAATCGAGGCATCCAGTGTCAAGTTGTGGCCATCATGTAGGCTACTGATGGTGGTCCCTGTGGTGGCGCTATGTACGGGTAGTTTAGCCATTCCTTGCATTGTGCGTTTTTCTGCACTTTAATGTTGAATGCTTTCCATGATCTACGTTGTGGAACCGGGCCGTAGCATGGATTGTATAGTAGATGTAAAGGAGCATGGTTCCATGTGCAGAGCATTTCAGGATATGTCTCTAGGAGCTTTTGCCGCCATGTCGGTTGATAGATCCGTGAAAGAAGCGAAAACAAAAATAGATGACATTGCATCTCAAAGCCCCTCGCATGCCCAAACTCCATCTACTCCACCTCATCCCATCCCACCACCCATTGTAAATAGACCGCAACCAGGGTCTGTTCTTGCAGATCCAACCCCAGAAGGCTTGGACATGATGTTCAAGGCCTACGACGCTCGACTTCAAGAAGGGCCAACAGCTGCGAACCTAGACAAGAGTTACCCTAGAGCGGATTTAGAGATTGAGCGGATGAAAATGTGCATGAAAATGGTAGAACAAGCTCAAGCTATACTCGAGACTAGTCAAAAGTTCAATCAGACAAACTCTGTCAAACCGGATTTGCATTTCCAGGGCATACTAGAAAGATTAGAGCGATTGGTAAGCAAACCACAAGTTTCTTTACCTCCACAGGCTCAACCAGTTATTGAGAGAAGAAGCTCACCACCAATGGGAGCATATGTTCCTAATTCCACTGATGCTGGAATACCTCCTTCAATTCAGGAGCACTCTCAAGAGTTCTTGCGGGAAATACAAGAGGAGAAATGGGCCAAGGAGAAGGGTAATTCCCCTCCTATTCGTGAGATTGATGACCTTCATGATCAATTTCCCCAAGACATTCCATCTATTTACGGAGATGAAGTGGAACAACAAGAAGATGGAAGATTAGAATTTGAATCTAATACTTTAGAAGAGCTGCCACAATTCACTGGCCCATGGGAATCTGAATCTATTCAGATCAGAGCTCCCACAATACTGGTAAGAAACGAAGACTCAGTGGTTCCAAGGAACACTGATGTCGTGAAGAACACTAAGGTTCAGTGTCATCTCATTGTAGAAGAGCTGCTCAAAGCGAAACCTGAGCTGTGGAATCATGTGAAGGATCAGGTTCCAGAACTTGATTCCAATATGCCAAAAATAGGCCCTGAGCAAAAAGTTCCAGAGATACCTCTCAATAAAATAGGAGACATGTGTGAGGGTGAAGAAGGTAATACTTATCTTCCAATCACCTACCAAGGTTACAGAACCAAAGCAATCTTAGATTCAGGTGCTGGTGTTGCTATTGTGACCACCTCCTTGTGGAAGCAATGGGGCAAACCCACATTAAGACCAACTAGAATGAAGCTTCAAATGGCCGACGGTCATTTTGAAAGACCTCTAGGATTGCTCGAAGGGATAACTCTAACCACTTGTGGTGTAGAGTTTGAACACACATTTGCTATATGTGATTTTGAGAAAAATAATGTCTATGAGATGATCCTAGGAAGACCCTTCCTACGACAATTGCAAATAGTACAGGATTGGGGAACCAACTCCTTGTACTTACAACACTTAGGGGTCACCACCAAGGTCAATTTGAAGGATTACTCCTTCAGAGTTGTACCACCCCTACAGTGGAATCATATCCACAAAGCGAAAGAAGATTCCATCTCTGTGCATTCTGAAAGCTCACCTGATCCATCATGGCTGCATGAAGATACTCATTTGTGGATGTGCAAGGTCACAGAGGAAGAGGAAAAACGTTTAAAGGCCAGAGAAGAAGGAACTTTGCCACGAGATAGACTAGTTAGAGACCTAGCTTACACACCGATGATCTTTCCAGATGAGGAATTTGATGGCTAGCCAAAAATCTTAGCCACCATGGACATTGTTGTCGATGAAGAACAATGGACACATCATTGTGATGAGGAGGGTTATGATATTTCAGTGTTCAGGTGTCAGCCCTTACTAGAAGAATGTGACCCTAATGATGTCATAGAAGAAGAAGAGAATGATGATGATATAGAGTCCATTGTGATGGATAGTTGCTTTAACTCAGAGCAGCACTATCTAGAAGATATAGGAGTGTTCACCTAGAAAGATGAAGAACCTCTCACAAGTATTAAAATGGTGAATTCAAAGGATGGAAGTGAGAGCAGTCAAAAGAAAAAGAAAAGAAAATAAATGAAACAAGAAGAGGAGGAATCATTGTTTGAAGTACTAGAAAACTTCAAGAAATATGAAGTTGACGATCGCAAAATTTTGGTACGAATGCCTAAGAGAGAGGCCATCATAGGAGAATCATATGACAATAAAGAAAAGACCAAAAAATTGTAGTGACCATTGAAGAGAACGAAGAGAGATGCACATATATAGGAGATGACCTAAGTGCAAGAGAAGAAATGGAGCTCGTAGCTCTATTAAGGGAATATAGGGATGTGTTTGTGTGGCACTATAGAGACTTGAAAGGGGTAGATCCAAGAATTTTCTCTCATACTATCCCCATGACTTCTGATGCCAAGCCCACCAAACAGAAGCCCTACACATATAATGATACATATGCAGCCAAAATAAAAGAAGAAATTGACAGGTTGATTGAAGCTAGATTCATCTATCAGATTGAGCATACTGAATGGGTGTCCCCCATTGTAGTGGTGCCCAAGAAGAACGGGAAGTTGTGAGTGTGTATTAACCTTAAAAAAGTTAATGCCGCTACGATCAGAGATAGCTATCCACTTCCAATCACCGAACATTTATTGGAGCGTGTTGCAAGCAAGGAAGTTTATAGCTTCCTTGATGGGTTTTTAGGTTACAACCAAGTAGCCATTGCCCCTAAAGATCAACACAAGACGGCTTTTGCCACCGAATGGGGAATCTTTGCATTTCGTGTGATGCCATTTGGGCTCACCAATGCACCTCCAACATTCCAAGGCTCATGTGTCATGTCTTCAAAGAGTTCTTGCAAAAGAGCTTAGAAGTATATGTGGATGATTTATGTGCTCATTCCCAAGTAAGAAAATACCACATCCCTGAGCTCAGACAAATCTTCAACAAGTGTAGAGAATATCGAGTGTGTCTAAACCCAGAGAAGTGTGTATTCATGGTACGACAAGGTAAAATCTTAGGTCATATCGTTTCTAAGAACAAGCTTTTATGGGCCATTGTGGATATTACCGTAGGTTTATCCACATGTATGCGATCATAGCTAAACCTCTTTATGGTTTGTTGACAAATTTTGAGTGGAATGACGAATGTGAAAATTCCTTCAATGAGTTGAAGAAACGTTTGTGCACAGCACCAATACTGACCACTCCTGATTGGAATAAACCATTCCATGTACACGTGGATGCCTCCAATCATGCCATAGGATGTGTGCTAGCACAACCCACAGGTGAAGGAAATCTAGACTTGCCTATAGCATACGCTAGTAGACAGCTCACTGCAGCTGAGCGAAATTATACAACAACAGAGAGAGAAGGTTTAGGCATGGTATATGCTGTGAAGAAGTTTAGGCACTATTTATTGGCCAATAAGTTCAAGTTTTTCACTGATCATCAAGCTTTGTTATATTTGGTTAATAAACCTTGCAATACAGGACGTCTAGTAAGATGGTTCCTTTTGCTAATGGAATATGACTTTGAAGTTGTTGTGAGAAAAGGTAGAACCCACCTTCGGGCAGATCACCTTTCTCGCATCACTTGAGGAGAGTCACCGCAAGGAGTGTCTGATGAACTACCTGATGCTTATCTATTCAATTTAGAAGTTGTTCCTAAATGGGCAAATAAGTTGGTACCTGCCCTAACCTTCGGACCCGCAAATAAGAATGTGAAAACAAACAAAGAGGAAATTGTAAGATCACAAAACTATCAAATATTGGCAGGAAGCATGTACAAACAAGATACAGAAGGTGTATTAGCTTGTTGTGTTGAGGATGATGAACACATTAGTTGGTTGCAACAAGCCCATGAAGGATTGCTAGGTAATCACTATTCTAAACAATGCACATTGCAGAATCTAAAACGTTTAGGAGTGTATTGGCCTAGCATGGACAAAGAAATTCATGAGTGGATTAAGAATTGTCCAATGTGCCAGGAAAAAACCCCAGTGGAGCATGTGACACTTTATCAAGTGTCATTAATGCCAGATTGGAGCACTCCATTGATAGAATTTATGAGATCGGGAACATTACCCAAAGAGGCTAGTCTAGCAAGAAGACGAAGCATAGAGCAAGAGGCTTAAGACTATGCCTTAGTTGGAGACAACTTATATTGAAGAGGAAAAGATGGTTACCTACGATTGTGCGTTCATCAATCAGACTATTTGAAAGTCTTAGAGACTGCACAGAGTAGTGTTGTAGGTGGACACTTCGGTCCTGATCGAGTAATCAAGACCATTCTATTCTCAGGACTCTGGTGGCCCACTCTTCATATGGATGCACATACCTATGTGAAGAAATGTGACACATGCCAATGTGCACAATATCCTATCAGAAAAGACGAGATGCCTTTGAGGCCCATGATGGGAGGACGTGCATTCTCGAAGTGGGGTATAGACTTTGTAGGTCCTATTAACTCCCCAGCTAGAAACTCCCATGCAGAGTACATCATTGTAGCCACAGATTACCTTACCAAGTGGGTGGGAGTAAAAGCCACAACAAAGAATGATGCTCAAACAACATCTAAGTTCTTATTTGAGAACGTGTTCACGAGATATGGACTACCAATAGAGTTAGTGAGTGATAGAGGCACACACTTCTTGAATGAAGTCATTGAAAATCTTCTCCAAGAATTCTTGGTGATACATAAGAAGTCCACCCCATATCATCCCCAAGCTAACGAACAAGTTGAGAGCACAAAGAAGATCCTATGTAATGTCTTGACTAAACTAGTAAATAATAAACGCTCTGATTGGGACAAACAACTTCATCATGCTGTTTGGGCTTACCGGGTTGCCTATAAAACGATACTCAATGCCACCCCATTTGAGATGGTCTTTGGATAGAATGTTGTGCTACCATTAGACTTCCTCATCCCAGCCTTAAAAGTAGCACAAGAGCATGAGTGGAATGGACATGAATTGTCCTCTAGGATCTTTGATCTAGAACGCTTAGGTGAGACGAGGCTACGAGCGACAGCAGGCATCTATGCTGCAAAGAAAAGACAAAAGGCATACTTTGATGCCCACATCAAAGATAAAGGATTGAAAGAGGGAGACCTAGTGCTGGTTTATACACTAAAGCAACATGCCCCTAAGTTGGAAAAAAGAGGATATGGACCCATGATCATTAACATAATTTCCACTAGCGGTGCGGTTCAATTGGCCACTCTAGAAGGAGATATCTTGCCAAACTATATTAGTGGATGTAGAGTCAAGTTATACCAAGAACCTCTTACAGAGGATATGCTTACGAGACTCAACACTGCTAAGAAGCGAAAAGAAGAGGAGTTAAGGGTGAGGGAAGAAGCACAGGTAGAGGCCAGAGAGTGTATTAGGCGAAATAAGTTAAGGCGACTAGGCCTAGAGGTCAACTCAAAAGCCCCAAAATATCACATGGATATGTGCCAAAAATAAGGCATAATTACTTCTCAAGTCATTGACCGACGTCCCTTTGTGACCATAGAGATAGGACAAGGAAAGGGTGCAAGGCCTGTGAAAGCATTGATTGACTCAGGTGCAGCAAGTAGTGCAGTTAGACTATCCTACTGCCAAAACTTGCAGTTGAACATCAATCCCATAGAAGCTTATCTCATAGGATTGGGAGGTGTGGAAACCCCTTGTTTGGGCAAGGTGGAACTTCCCATCTACCTTCAAGATGTTCCAATGAAAGTCAAAGTGCTAGTGTGTCAAGATGAGCAGTTAACTTAAACCTAAGAAGTCAAATTCTTCAAGTTTGGGTACATGAACAATGCATTACATTAGAATTAGAGAACTACATGCTCACAGATCATGGCACCACACACTCTCTTAGTTCCTCTAAGACTAATCTTCACGAGCAAGATGTTGTATGTGTCAAAAGCTCTATGATCGAGAAGGACTTAATCATGGAAGGACAGTCGCAAAGGCAAGCAAACCCTTCTTCTTTTTCGAAAAGTAAAGCATCCATAGTAGTTCAACCTAAGAAGCAAGCACGACAATTCAAGACAACTGCTATAGCAAATAGAAAGACACCATTCAACAAGAAAGCAGTTCCAAGTATGACACAGATCTGGGTACACAAAGGCGAGCAACCACCAACCTTGGCCCCACAAACCCCATCCAGGCAGGCCAACCAGGCCAGAAGACGAAGGAAGAAGCTCGGACAAGCTCAACCACAAGATCTTTGACAAATTTGGGTGCCTAAGAAATTAGTTGCAGCTCAACAAGGGCGATTACACATGTGGGTACCCAAGAAGCTCTTATGTCCGCAACAACCTGTGCTCTCCCATACGCGAAAAGTCTCAACAAAGAAGCCAAAGAGAGGCAAAGGTCAGAACCAAACACCAAGAACAAAAGTAGACCAACTAACCTCTTCAACGCGAGTCAAGCAACCAACCACATAGGGATAGGTTTGGAAGCCAAAAGCATCAGCGGACCCTACAAAACCAAAGTACCAACCACAAGGGACACAACAATCATGAAATCAGCCAAGGAGGAATAGGCCAAAGGTGCTCACTACACAGTTGCAAATTGTTCTCAAATGGATCCCCATAAGGAGGCAGGATCAGTTGTCATCTCGAGATCCAATGGATACGTCCACGATAGATGGCATCAACATCCGCAAATAACATCGAAAGCCTCGACGAGCGACAACCATATGCTCCCTTCACAACCCTGTCTTTTGTACCATTCAGGCCATGCATTTCCAAAGTATGCATTAACATAGGGCCACATTACATGGCCGTGCATAGACACAACTAAGAGTCCCATGCACAAGAGCACATTGACATATGTCAAATATTTTTTCTGATACTAACATCCGTCGTCTTGTTTGGTGACATTGTCTCAACAAAAAAAAAACAAGAGAGAGAGAGTTTGTTTCCAGGTTTGGCTCATGGAACGTGAATGAGTCATACTTAGTTGAAGGTGGAACCATTGATTACGGGGCATTTATCAGTTTTGATAGAAGTGTGTCTCGGCTAGCAGATGATATTATTGCTGCCTTATCTGGTAGATGTCAAGCACCTGGCATGAACATGGGATCCACAACTACTGTTTCCCCTTACCATGGTAGGAGGGAAGAACTTGAAGGTCCACAACTTGAGCAAGGCTTAACTACTGTATGTACGAGAGCATCCAAGGAGATATCTGCAAAGGGTAGTTTTGGTACACTGCAAATCCTTGTATGTATATTGGATGAGAAGACTCCTGCTTATGGTGAGCTAACGAGAAGACCTGAAACTAAGCTTGGTGTAGTTACCCAATGTCGTTTGTCAAGGAATATAAAGAAATTCAATTCTCAGTATTTGGCAAATGTTGCTTTGAAGAGAGCAGACAGTACCAAGCACTCAAAGAATTTCATCAGTGGATCCTTTACAAGCAAGAACAAGGTTAGCCTTAATCCCTTAAAATTAGGAATCCTTACAAGGCCCATGTAGGGTTCATTTTTTCCCCTAATGTTGTAACTCACCATGTAGGAAAGCATTCTTCACATCCATCTGATGTAAAGTCCATCCTTTTGTGGTAGCTAATGCAACAAGTGTTCTGATAGTAGGCATTTTAGCTCCATGGCTGAAGGTTTCCTCATAATCAATGACATATGTTTGTGCATATCCTTTTGCTGCCAATCGGGCTTCGTGCCTACTTATGCTACCATCTGAATTGTGCTTTACCTTGTAAACCCACTTACAGCGTATGGGTTTCTTCCCTTGCAGCAATGGAACTAGCTTCCATGTATCATTTCCATAGAGTGCAACTATCTTAGCATCCATAGGTTTTTCCCAATAAGCATTTCCAATTGCATCTTCAAAACAAGAAGCTTGAGCATCTTGTATTACCTTGGTCATGTAGACACAATGACGAGCCATATAACTGTCATACCTTAATCGTTGCACTGAATTCCGAATCCTCCCAGATCTTCTTGGTCCTAGGTCACTTCTCCTTGTCTGCATGTGCCTTTCTTACTCCTAGAGTCTTCACAGAGGGCTTTTCTTTACCTTTCCTGGATGTATTTGATGAATTTGCTGGACTAAAATTTCCACACAATCTTCCACTCCATGGATTTGAATTGGAACCATTGCTTGGATGCATCCGGTCCACTCAAAACTTGAGATTTTGCACTTGATTGTTTAGCATTTTCTTTCTCATTTGGTTCAAGATTCAATCCTTCTTTGGCATCTGCATAGAAGCTTGACATTTCATTAAATACCACATCTTTGCTTACCTTCACCTATGGTGTGAGTGGATTATAACATTTATACCCCTTTTGATCAAGGGAGTACCCAATGAAGATACATTTTTTTGGTTTTGGATCAAGCTTTATCCTCCACTCATCTAGAACATGTACATATGCAATACAACCAAATACTTTCATATGTGATAAGTTTGGCTTTTTACCTGTAAACTTCTCTTCAGGTGTAACTTGATGTACAACAGCAGTCAGAGTTTTGTTCATGATGTATACAATAGTATGCACAGCTTCTACCCAATAACAATGAGGAATATTCTTCTTAACCATCAAAGCTCTTGCTATTTCTGCAATATGTCTATTTTTGCATTTAGCAATGCCATTCTGTTGTGGTGTGTACCTGCATGAAAACTGACGCCGAATTCCATGATTTTTAAGAAAGTTGTTGAGCTCATTTGACATGTATTCACCTCTCCGTCATACCTTAATGTCTGAATATACTTACCTGTCTGTTTTTCCACCATGGCCTTAAAATTATGGAAGTGAGTGAACACCTCACTCTTCTCTTTCATGAAATATACCCATACTTTTCGTGTATGGTCATCAGTGAAAGTAACACAAAACCTACAACCACCCATGGATGTGGTCTTTATACGACCCCAAACATTATATGTGTATGGCTTTTGCTTAGAGGTTTTGTCATCTGAGGTCATGGCGATAGTGTATGAGCATATCTGCAACCTTGAAATTTGGTATTCCATTGAAAATCTCCTTTGATTGCATCAATTTGAGCCTTTGCAAGTTTGCATGTCCAATTCATTTGTGCCAGATCTCTATATCCGCAATAACACTTGCACCTTTTGAAAACATGGCTGCATTCATTTCAAGAATTTTCACATTTCAGGTGAACATCCTGCCCACTTTGTCTCCTTTGGCAATCAATCTTCCATCCCTTTTGTACTCTTCTATATTAACCCATCAGCATTGAACTTGACTTGTAATCCCTGGTCAACAATTTGTCCAACAGAAACTAGATTCTTTGTTATATTTGGAACATGTAGCACATCAACAAGATGTTTTACCTTTCCATCCTCCATAGATAGTGCTATGTTTCTTGTATGCTTGATAGGGTGTGATATGTCATCACTTGTTTCAATATAGCAAAGTACTAAACCATTCTGCATGACTACTCATGTGTTTTGAAGCACCTGAATCAACATACCAAACATTATCCTTCGATTTTGAAACACCAGCAGACATCATATTCATCATGTGATGTTGAACCATGAGCAACTTCTTAGAATCATTTGCACCTGTAGATGCATAGTTGTTTTGCTGCCTTCTGTTATTTTGATTCTTCAACCTGCAATCACATTCAAAGTGTCTAGGTTTACCAGAGTTCTAACATCCTTTACTATCATTACCTAAGTGTCTACGACCTCTTTGGATCCTCCTGCCTCAAAAATGTCCTCTTCCTCCTACATGATTCTGTTGTTGACCTTCATCTTCGTTATTGTGTCCTCTTCTGCTTCCGAAGCCTCTGCCTCTGCCTCTGCCTCTTCCTCTTCCAAATTAGAATACCTCCTCAAAACTGGGTTTTCCTTGGAAGTTTGAATCCTCACCAAGATTTTTTTCTTTAATAATCAGCATAGATACTAGATCAACAAAATTCAGAATATTTTCCCTGGTTTGTATAGAAGTTATGAATTGCTTATATGTAGCTCCTAAACCATGAAGGCATACTTCCACCTTACATCACCATCTACATTCATGCCAATAGATGCAAGTGACTCACATGATATGCTTTTGATTTTCAAGGTGTAGTCACTTACCGACATGCTATTTTTCTCCGATGTATGCAACTCGTTCTTGAGTTGCAATTTCCATGCCTTTGTATTCATCTCATACAATGCGACCAAAAGGTTCTAAGCCTCTTTCAAAGCCTTGGCATCCTATATGTGCCCAACCATGCTATCCTGTATGCTAAAAAATAGCCAATACATTACCTTTCGTGCTCTTTGATTCCATTCTTCATACACTCTTAACTGTTATGCAGTCTGATTCCTCTCTAGTAACTGCGGAGCGTTTTCGTTCTCTCCTTCGATGTACTTCTAGTAACCTTTTCCCATTAGGAAATTCGTCATCCTGAATCTCCAAGCATGGTTGTTCTTATCTAGCTTATCGCTCATAAGCTGAATCATTCCATCTGCATTTGCCATTTCTATAGTTATTCACAACACTACAAAGCACTACAAGCAGCACTTTCTGCTTGAACAATGTTGCACTATGACGTGACAATGTGATCTCAGAAAAACACAATTTTCGTGTATCAATAGTACACAGAATTGCTTGAAATTCTAGATCTAGAATATATGAGTGTTGCCAAACACAATCCAAGTTATAGTTTTGCAAACTCACTTGGTTTTTCTATGGGCCCCACCTTGGGGGCTCAAAATGGAGGTCGAGATGGCTCTGAAATTTTGATCTCGCAAAAACAAGTGATCCTAAAGGGAAAACTCTCAAAAATATTTTGAGGTCTTCTATCTTCACACCAATTTTTGTAGCAATTTGAGGTCGTTTGTGAATCGTGCATTCTCCGTGCTTTTTTGCATACTCTTCATCGTCGGTCTTCTCCATGAGCTCCCTAGAGCCACACTGGGTCTGATACCATGTCAAGAGGAAGGAGATAAGGAAGAGAGCTCACACTTAAAGAGGAGCACACACACAGATTGAGGCAAGAAATAATACTCTTCTTCTTCTTCTTCGATTACATGAAAGGAATGTACAACAATGACTTAAAAAAAAGAATACAACAAGTGCAATATATAAAGATCAGTACATAAGGAAAAAATCTAATGTCCGCAAATGAGTGAGCTCGCAAGAAACAAATGTGCCATCACTCTCAATAGATAAATCTAGTATAGCTCAATGAAGTATCCTTGGCATATACTGGCGTGACCATTATACATGTCAAAGAAAGGATAAACTGATATGTGTCATCCTGGATCACCACATGTTGCTTGATATCTCAACACATATAATTTTCGTGATTCTTACCAAGGAAAGAATCATCAATGTGGCAAGAGCAAGAACAAGGAAAATAATAATCAACAAAAAAATGTACGAGTAAATCAATGAAGCGAAATATAGAGTGCCATTATTTTCATAAGAAAGTTCATATGAAAAAAGAATTGTTGGAGTTTGAGGTCTGTGGAAGCACACATACAACACAGGACAACACAACACTGAATGTGTTGCCAAGTTAAATGTACAAAGATAAGTGAGTCGTTAGGGTTATAGTCTTATGTACAATCGGGGGAAAAAACCTCTTACAGAGGGAAAAAAGTGTCGTGGCGGTCCTGAGTGTCAAACTATGTGGAAAGAGATTAATCAAAAAAATGAAGTAATCCCAAAGCTTTGTGAAAAGCTTCAAATTTCTCCCTTGATAGAGCCTTTATAAAAAGGTCTCCAACATTACCTTCTGAGGGAACATATGCCAAATTGATCTCTCTAGTAGAGAGCCAATCTCTGACATATTGATAGTGCACCTTAATGTTCTTTGTGCATTGAGCATGAAATATAGGGTTCCTCACAATTGCCAATGCCCTCTCATGGTGCAAGTTTTTTTTTTTTAGATGTTGGTTGCGTTGTTCCTATAACATACTTCGTGTGCTTAGGCGGTGATAATGTTGTCCATTTCCTCTATGGCATGATGGGCTCAAAATATAGATACCATAGGTGTGAGGGGAAGAGAGTGTGGGTGTGGGTGTGAAAGAGCAAGGAAAATAGAAAGGAAAGGGGAAGTAAGGGCGTGTGAGTATGTATGTGCAAGAGAGTGTGAAGATAGGGAAGAGGGGTTAGAAGGAGGGAAGGAGAGAGAGTAAAGAGGGATAAAGGGAAATAGATAGAAAGGAAGTAAAAGAGGGAGAGGAAGCAAGAGAGTGAGAAGGGGAGGAGCAAGATGAGGAAATCTGTAGGCTGAAGCATAGGAAAAGAAAGAGAAGAGTGAGAGTGTAAGTGGGAAGAAAGGGCAAGAGGAGAAGAGAAGAAGGGAAAGTAGGATAAAGAGGAAAGGAGAGAGAAAGAAAGGAGGAAGTGGGTGTGCAAGAAAGGAAGGAGGAGAGAGAGGGCTTTAGACTGTGTGTGAGTACGTGTGTGTGAATAGGAGAGTGGGTGTGTGCAGCAAAGAAAAGAAGTGGGAAAAGAGAGTGGGGTAATAGAAATTGACTAAGAGGGATAAAGGGTGTGCCTCCAGGTGTGTGGGTGTGCATGAAGTAAACAGAGGAAAAAAAGAAAGAGGAAAGTGGAGATATGTGTGTGTATGGGCATACATGTACGTGAGTGAGTGAGAGGAAGGAGCTAAGAGTAAAAGGAAAAGTAAGAGAAATAAAAGGGACTGGGAAATAAGTGGCACGGGATTGTGTGAGTAAAGAGAGATTGGGAGTATATTCACATACTATTTGGTGACTAGGAGTTTGAGCAATTTCGGCAAACCATAAGCATCTATTTGTATCTTTTCCTTGGGCATAGGAGCATAATAATACATCTCTCATCACCTTGTGGGTTAGAATAGCTTATCTACTAGGTTGATTTGTAGTCTTTGTTGTGTGTACGCACCATCTCGATTTCCAATTTTATCAATAGAGCCATCAATTCGTCAAAAGATGGAATTTATATTCCTTAGAATTGCTCCTGACGCACTTGTCATGTTTCGAATCTCTCTATATTGTTTAGAAGTAATGAATTGTCCTCATCGCAGTCCTTCATTCTGATTTTGTATTTGACATCTTTTGCATTTTTTTCCTTGCGAAACTGGATGATCGTATATGGTTTCCTTTTGCATTGCTTCCATTCCTTTAAACATAGTTTAATTTAGATATGTATGCAATTTTTTCCTTGCGAAATTGGATGATCGCATATGGTTTCTTTTTGCATTGCTTCCATTCCTTTAGACATATTTTAATTTAGATATGTATGCAAGTATAAAGATGGAACTAAATCTATAAAACAAGATGAACAGAGATTATATAGAAGTACATCTCCATACTAGAAATTACTTCCAAGCTCAAAGAAACGTGTTTTAGTCTCAATGCTCTAATCAGATCATTGCTACCTGTTATCAACATTGAATGTCCCCTTGATTTAAAGACACCTCTAGAAAACCAACTATATGCAAGAAGACTTCAATTTAGGCTTCCACAAACAGCTTGAGCTTTGGAAAAGAGTATTTTGGACTATTTTCTAGTCATTTTTTGTCATGTGGACAATTGCGAAACCCCTAGACATGGCTCTAGAAACCTATATAAAGTTATGAAAAACAATCTGAAGTTGTGTGCCACTCCATATGATCTCTGATGGATATATACTAGCCATCATCAAAACTTGCACAGGTGAACAAAAGTGTTCTTCTTATGTAACCTAGAAAAAATTATTTTCTCAGAATCCTCTTAAAAATAGTTAAAAATGGGAGATGTAGATAGCTTGGGATACAAACACAAGAGCTTCAATGGTGAGATATAGAGAGAAACTAGTGCAAAAACATGACTTTTTGGGATTTGGGTATGAAAATGTGAGCTTTATGATGGAAATATCTCTTTTTTGAGTTTCGTTTTAACTCATTTTTCATCTCAAAACATGCACAATTTTCAAATTTGAGGTAAAAAATAGGCGTTTTGACCCTAAAAAGTAATGTGGGGTCCATATTCAGGTATTATGATGCTTTTTTGAACTTCTTAAAAATTTTGAATTTTTCGGCTCATTTTGGTTAGGAGATTCTTTCTCTCTCTAGAGGCAACTCATTAGATAAGGGGAAATTTGTCCCATCTCCCCCCTAAGTAAATTATGGGGTGTCGACTCTGGCCATCACCCTCTTTTGATTGATCCATCACTAATCAGGCCTTAATCTAAAAGACCCATGCAAGGTTAATTTTTTCCCCTAATGACTAAGTGTTCTCCTTGTGTCTTACTATAGATAAATTAGAAAGTCTAAAAAAAATCATTCTACATGTGGAAATAGAACATTTCACAATTCTCATGATCGCGATACCAAATGTTATCAACAAAAACTTTTAATGCTCATATCAAGTCCTAAATCTTAGATACATCATCCATGTTTCCAAGTCATATCAAAGAAAAATTGTAATGCCCATGTCAAGTGCTAAAGGTGATCTTAGATACATCATCCATGATAATCCTAATGTGATGATATCGAGGACCAAGATCTATTTAGTAAATTATTGTTCCTCATGAAAATGGTTGAATAAAACATACAAGTGAGGCATTACAAATTTATTCTTGATCCTTACCTTATTTGATGCATGAAATTCTATTTAGAATCTCATAGATCCATCTTTATTTTTAACTAGGAGACTGAGTAATTTCCATGAAGAGATACTAGGATTATAAGTCCCCTTTTCTAGATATTCTAGGATTTGTCACTCAACGTCTTGGTGTCATGCAACCTCAACCTATAAGGAGGTTTGCAAATGGGTTTAATGTTAGTTATTACATGTATGGCATGACCAACATCTCCTATTTTTGACGATAGGCCATGATTTAGGAAGTCAATGAGAAAATATCTTTGAGTTGAAACATCAACTCTTTAAAATCTTTCATGACACTTTCTTGTAAATGTAGATAATATAAAGTCTTATTTTTTTAATTACATGTTCCATGGAAATATGTACATTTGATGATTCATCAAGGTTGTTTGATCATGCAAATATGTGCTATAAAAAAGATGAAGTTCTTGAACATGGTGACTATCTACTAAGCTATCTACATCAATAAAAGAGAGAAGAAGTGCGTGAAGTGCATTCTTTTCATCCTACATAAAAAACTCTACTACCACCTTTAACGAATTCCATAATGTTATTTTTTTACCTCATTAAAATGTTTCATCCAAACCCCAAATCCATTCCCTACCCTATGCTATAATAATAAATTCCATATTCATAATCTACAACTCCACATGGTGTATATATCCTCGGATTTCCACTTTTGGATTGATAGCATTGTGTCATATAATCTCTTTTCCTGTTCTTGCATTATGGATATTACATATTGATGTGTAGTAGGTTGTTGATGAGTTTTCAATCTCTTAGAAAAGGTCAATTCTATGTAAATTTGAAGATGAATCATCATCATTATCCATAATCTCATCTCGTATACAATCCCATGCAACTTGACCAAGTCATAAATTCCAAATTGTTCTCACCATAATGAATGAACCAAGAAGCAGGAGTGTGAGCCATCCTCATGAATCACTTCCACATCATTGTAGCTAGTGTTGTCATGAGTAAGAAATGACTTCATGAGGTGGATCACATTCTTGCTTTTCTCTTAGTATGTTCTAGTCCCTGGTCTGATATTCTTCTATTCACCCTTCTTGATTAGGTAATTTTATTATGTTTGATTGGGTGAAAAACACCACTCTACGGAATAAAAAATAGTGCCCAGACCCACATTCAAGTATGAGGGAGGAGTGTGCATGGATAAAATAGGTCACATCTATGTGGTGACAGAAAGTCCAGATCGGATCAATGAGAGAGGAGAATTGGAGAGACGAGGAAACTTGGGGAGACCTAACCCTGAAGAGTTAGTAACTACACCAAGAGGTAAATCAGTGGTGACTCAAATCTTGAGAGGGGATTTGATACCTCAAGATGACTACTTGTTGGACGTATATCTGATCCACGAGTCAGACCTACTATTACAAATGGATTCACCCACATGAGGATAGGTAGTAAGCCCAATGAGTTTCTATGAGTTGAAGGATCCCAAAGATGAGTCTAGAGTCACATACCTAGACCTGAACCAAAAAGGGTATTGGCCGGTAGATGCAGTTGATAGGTCTTAATTGAAGTATATGGGATTGTCTGTATTCCCTCCTCGAGAACAAGCAACTACGTCCCACAATCTTTTTGGAACGCATCAAGAGCCAGAGAATACAATGTCAGGACAAACGAGCCAACGAAGTGTTCCCAATTGAACTCATGTGCAATTCACAATGCCAGGAGTGCAATCACAAAGCCAAACCCACCTAGGAATAGGTAACATGTATCGTCCACCAATTAGACCAACACCACATCCAAGTGTGTAACCAGGAATACCTCCAATCAGACTGGTAATTCTTGTGATGCCCAGACCACCAGAACCTATAAGAAGACTGAGACCAATTCAATTTTCCAAATGCATGAGAAATCAGTATGATGGAATGGGAGAACCATATGATCACATAGCAGATTTTAAACAAGTATTATGAGTCGAACAAGTGGATGAGTTCTTTGTGCAGTATGAATCCTTTGGACTTACCCTCACAGAAATATTGAACAATTTTTCTAGGATTTCATTGGAAAACTCACCAAGAGAGTAATTAAATACAACTCGTCATCCTTAATCCATAGCTTCAAACATATCCCAAATGAAACAGTGAAAACAACTACCTAAAGATTTAATCAATATGTTGATAGGTACCCAGTGACAGAAAGACCCTCCCAACAAAAATTAATATCACTATTTTTGGAAGGATTGACTAATGGGACATTGAGAACCCTAGTTTACATTAAATGACTCCAGACATTGAGCGAGTGTCTTCATGAATGTATTGACCTAGAGGACAACCTAGCGGATGACCTCAAGAGTACGCCAAGTCCTACTAAATCAGAAGACACTAGAAGTATAGTGACATCTAGCTCCAATAATGTAGAGGAGCTAGTATAATTGGTAGCCAAGAAGTTAGGAGCCCATGGACAGAGGAATTACCAGCACCCTGCAATGAGGATCCCCATGTTATGACGATGCAGTCTATGTGGTGGAGATCACCCATCTCACATGTGTGCAAGAGGAGGAATAGGCATGCCTCAAGTGTATCCATACATTAGGCAACCACCTCAAGGACCCAACGTATACTGCCATATATAAAAAAAATACGCTAACCATGCTACTCAAAATTTCCCATTTAACAGGCAGTCAAGGCCCATGAATCAACCTCAGTATAGGACTTATGGATATCCTCATAGAGAACAAGGAAGAGAGATCCCCAGATACAACCTCTATCCAGGCCCACAAGGAGCACCTAAACCATATGAACAAGGGCAGTATGGACAACTGCAGCCAGTATCAGGACAACAACCACCCCTTCCACAGAACGTAGTGCCAGTTAAATACACTCAACCAGAGGAAAACATGGAGAGAGCCATAATACTAGCTACACCTTTAGCTAGTACAAAAGCAATGACTCAGGGATATGACAAAACCTATGGGCCGGAGTTTGCAACCCTAATGTACACCACACCCAAGGCACCATCACCCATGAGACCACCCATTAGAATGCCTGTGCCAAAAGGACCATGCTATAGATGTGGAGGCGACCACTTCATAAGAGAATGCACTCTGCCATATAACCCACCACCTCCCAAGACTCATAAGAATCCTGGGAAAGGAACATCTATTTAGAGATTGTCCGAAGAATCCCAATAAAACTCATAATACAACACAAATTAATGTGATTGAGGTAATTGAATCCTCAGGAAGTGATAAGGAGTACACAATACCATTAAAATCTATCACACGAGTGCAAGCCAAAGGACAAGAGAGAAAGAAAGTAGGCTCTGAACAAGAAAAGGATAAAGACCTAGAACCCAAAATACAAGTAGTGGAAGATTCTGAAGATCCACATGAGAGTACCCAAACAAAGGAGACACAAAGTTGGAAGGATAGAAGAGAAAAACTTAGAAACAAATGGATGAAAAATAAAAGTAAAGAGGACAAGAAGGATGTAAAAAATGGTAAGAAACGTGAGAAACTAGAAATATAAGAGAATACACCACTTACGTCTCATACACAGGAACTAAACAAACCAGGATTAATCTTAGCAGACCCAAGTCCAGACGACCTGGACATGTGGCTGAAAGCTTACAAAGTTAGAATCATGACTCGACCAAACATAGAGCAGCATGAGAAATCTACCCACAAGGGGAGTTAGAAAAGGAGATACTTGCAATATGCAGAAAGATCATAGAGGTATCTGAAGCCACTCTACAAAAGACTATCCCAGTCCTTCTAGAGACAAGAATATTTGAGGATCAATTCAATGAATGCTTGGAAGAAAACAAGCTAAAATCCATAGTTACACCTAAAGAGAAAGACAACAAAGAAGAACAACGGGGAACTCAGGGCAAATCAATTTCAATGATCCATGAACTAGAAGTTGATTGGCCACAAGAATTGTGGGCTAAAATTAAAGAAGACCGATGGAAAAAGAATGGGAATTCAAGAACACCCTTTGAAGAGTTAAACATCAAAGAAAACCAATCGACCCCAAATTTGGAAGAAGTTTATGAAGAGGTTTCCATGTTAGACCGAAATACGGAAGAAGTACACAACATTTCTACCCTACCAAAACTACCCCAGATCTTTTTTAGGTCCCCAAGCACTTCAAAAGATATGAAGTAGAAAACAGGAAGATAGCTATTCAGATGCCCAAAAGAGAATCAAGAGAAGGAGAAGCATACGACAACAAGGAACAAACGAAGAAAGTAATAGTGAAAATGGAAGATGGAGAAGAAAGATGTACTTACATAGGAAAAGATGTGTCACTAGAGGAAGAAGAGGAATTGATGAGCCTAATTCGGGAATATCGAGATGTGTTTGCATGGACCTACAAAGACCTCAAAGGTGTGGATCCATCCATTTGTTCTCATCGAGTCCCAATTACACCTGATGCAAAACCATCTAAGCAACGCCCTTATACTTATAATGATGTCTATTCAGCAAAAATTAAGGAAGAGATAGACAAGCTATTAGCAGTTGGATTTATTTACGAGATAGAACACATAGAATGGGTGTCACCGTTAGTGGTCGTACCCAAAACGAATGGGAAATTAAGAGTTTGTATTAACCTAAAGAAAGTAAACGCAACAACGATCCGTGATAGCTACCCGTTACCTATCATTGATCACCTCTTGGAAAGAGTCACAGGTAAGGAAGTCTATAGCTTCCTCGATGGCATCTTTGGATACAACCAAGTGGCTATCGCTATAGAGGACCAACATAAGACCACATTTGCAACTAAATGGGGAGTGTATGCTTTCAGGGTGATGCCTTTTGGCCTCACGGATGCCCCTACTACTTTCCAAAGGTTGATGTGTCACTTCTTTAAAGAATTTCTAAGGAAGATTATGGAAGTATACGTAGACGACTTATGCACGTACTCACGTCAGAGACAAGAGCACATTCCGGAGTTGCAAAGGATATTTGATAAGTTTCGACAATATAGAGTGTGCTTGAATCCTGAGAAATGTGTCTTTATGGTGAGACAAGGAAAACTCTTAAGACACATCATATCTAGGAATGGAATTTCCACTGACGAGGATAAGATTAAACTAATCCTAGAGCTTCCAAGACCAAAAAATGTGAAGGAAGTGCAAGCTTTTATGGGTCATTGTGGATACTATCATATATTTATTTACATGTATGCCATAATTGCCAAGCCGTTATATGGATTGTTGACTCAATTTACATGGACGAATGAGTGCGAGAAAGCATTTAATGAACTAAAAAGGCAATTGAGTACATCCCCTATTTTGAAAACATCTAACTCCAATAAGCCTTTTCGTATCCATGTAGATGCCTCCAACTACACAATAGGATGCATTCTAGCTCAACCTGCAGATGAAGGAAAATTGGACCACCCTATTGCCTATGCAAGCAGACAACTGAATCAAGCTGAAAGAAACTATACAACTACGGAACGCGAAGATTTAGGAATGGTGTACGCCATGAAGAAATTTAGACACGACCTTCTAGCCAACAAGTTCAATTTCTTTATAGACCATCAGGCCTGATTGTACTAAGTCAATAAGCCCTGTAATATAGGAAGGCTAGTAAGATGATTTCTATTACTAATGGAATTCAACTTTGAAGTGGTAGTAAAAAAAGGAAATACCCACATAAGAGATGATCATTTGTCTAGGTTAACTCATGGAGAACCACCTAACCGAGTAGCGGATGATTTACCAGATACATATTTGTTCAACTTGGAAGTATGTCCTAAGTGGGCAGAGAAGTTAATCCCAATACTCACCCATGGACCACAACATCAAATTAACAACGATATGAGGAAAGGATTACTACAATTGCACAACTTGCACATTGTGGCAGGAAGTGTGTATTTCAAAGAACCCAATGGTGTATTATTAAGATGTGTGGAAGAAGTTGAACAGAAGAACTTAGTTGAACAAGCTCACGTAAATAGATGGAGAATGCATAAGGGAACTCGTGGAACACTAAGGGAATTAAAACGATTGGGAGTTTATTGGCCAGATATGCTTAAGGATGTTCATGAGTATATTAACAATGGCTTGGAATGTCAAGAAAATACGCCAAAAGACCATACATCATTGCAATTCTCTACCATAGCACCAGGCTGGAGTAGGACATTGGTGAAGTTCTTAAAAACATGCGAGCATGAGGAAGGAGCAAGTTTAGCTAGAAAGTGATACTTAGAAGAAATGATTAAGGACTACGTTGTGGTCACGATTTGAAGCCATTGCTTTCGGCATAAGATGTTTTGGAGAGGCATCCACCGCTATCATATTGTCAGGAAGATTTGAGCAAAACCGTGTATACAAGCATTCAAGAGCTGACAAATTTCATAGCGTTGTAACTTCACATGAGCAGATCATTGCGGATTCTTCCAATATCGAGGATAAACTCAGATAAACCATCGGGTCCTGTTACTTCATTATTTCCCAGCTTTAGAAGGGCAACAAGTAATTCTACATCGTCAAGTGGCATTTCAAGTTCTGGTAGATTCATGGAGAAGGGCCTTACGAATGAGAAGATGTAGTTCGTAGCATGTAATTAAACATCAGTTTGCAGATCAGGCATGTTCAGAATATATCGTTGAAATGTTGAAAACAGAGATCCAACAAAGTTTGTGGCAAATATCCATTCATTGTAGGATAGTCTGATCGACAAGGATTATGTTCTCTATTGATGCAAGATTTCTTCCGTTTTTGCTTTAATCCTCGAAGAGCATCCTAAATCGGAGTGCTCATATTCCGTGCGAGTCACTCATTACGTGGAAGTTGGTACAATTTATGCAGATACAGACTGTGTTTCGCAGTAGCACATCGAAAATGTTTTTGCATAGTAAGAGGCTTCTGGAACACGATAGTAAAAAGGCGGCGAAAAAGGAAGGTGGCATGTGGCAGGAAACGCAAGGAATTGGGAGAACGCTGCTGCAACTTTTGGGGGAGTTCTCGTCGATGGAGGAGATATGTAAAAGGATGGGGCGTAGGACAATAGCTGCTGAATATATATGTTACTGATGTATCTGACGCAGGGGAGGTGCCTCATCACAGAGCAGGGAAACAATAATCAGAGAAGCGCTGTTAGAGGAGACACACACGTATTCGAGGGAGCTGGTGTGAAAAATCTGGGAGAGGCCTGCGACAAATTTCTCTTTTCTGTCTTCTCTGGCAAGAACAAGGACGCTCTGTGAAGGGTGACTACGGAGGGGCTGCAGAGAAGGACGAGGCTAATTTAACTTTGTTATTGCTGACGGGGAGGATTCACGATCATCTGCTGCTGATTCAATTCATATGATGAGTTCCGAGATGACGTTTTGAAAGAGGACCTTGATCGATGATCACACGCATGAACAAGCTCTCAAGGTAGCTGATGGCCCAATACAAGCTCTATTCTGATGGGCGTTCTCAGCGAAGATTCAACGCTCGCAGAGGCTCGACTGAACACAACGTTTATCCTGAGGCGTTCTGATTTGACGATTATGCCTAACGAATTACTATTACGTCAACAACAGATAAGTCTTTTGTTGAGATTTGATTCATACTTCTCTGTTCTACGAAGCTACGGCTCTTCACTGCTCTCATTTCTTGCTTCAATCAGTTGATGCCTAAGAGTTCCTTCATGTAACTTCTTGATGCCTAAGAGTTCCTTGATGCCTAAGAGTTCCTTCATGTAACTTCTTCAAAAATTACATGATATTTGTTAGTAATTGTGCATCGATTGGAGATCTAGTTTGCCTATAGGCATGCGCCTATTCTATTCGGATACATTGATTAATAACTGACCAACGTTGATAAACTTGCTGACTTTTAGTATGCTATGAATCCAAATTAATGTTTGATTAACTAAAGCCTCGGCTGATCGCTTCGATTATGTTGAAAGTTTTTTTTTGAATTCTAACCTGCAAAATTCATATATTCATACATTAAGCATTTGCAAAAACAGACGACGATGACTACGTTTTTTTTGTGATATACAAAGTTTATGATGCAGGAAAAGTCTAATCATTTCCAGAGTAAAACCAAATTTATGCGTTGAATATAGTTTCAAATTAGAGATATTGAAACTCTGTTAGAATCAACAGAAATACACATCCATGTGATCATGCAAGTCAAATCATGCAAGGCATGCGATGCTCACAATGATGATGTAGCTAGTCAGTGCTTCCCCGGAGTGATCAGACTTCAACTAGAGTTATTCACATAAACATTTCTTTACTTTCTCAGAAATACAGCCGTGAGAATGTATCTTGCAACATCCGAGTTATCGAGATAAATACAGATTGAGAGTTAAAAAGTCATGGATAAGAGATCAATGACAAATTGTATAGAGAATTCATAGATTCATAGAGCGCTATCTTTGTGATATGAGGAGGATCCCGATTTGTAGAAGAAGATGCTAAGAGACGTTCATAGGAGGCTTTGATTAATTGGAACAGATGACAGCGGAGCGATACAGAGAGAAGATTAGCATGACCCTGGACATAGATGAAATATATACATGTTCTAGAATAATTCATTCAAACAGATAAGTGATATTGAAATCTCACTGGCATTCAACATCTTTCTAAGCTCTTAAGTCTAATTTATTTTGCATTCTATCACCGTAGAATTAGAACGTTTAGAACAGTTTCTTGACTTATCTATTATGGTCAGGCATAAGGTGAAACACATCGACCTGTATGCTGACTAGCGAATGAGTTTTGAAGATTATAGCCATTGATTCAGGAACGTTGAATAGAGACACACTGAAGTATCATAAGCATCTTCAACTGCATAAACGATGGTGAAAAGAATAATTTTGGATGAGACAAGTTTTACATCATGTCTGCGAGTGGTTCATGCGCTTGATACCACCAATAAACTTTGTCTTGAAGATACTGGAGCACATCCCAAAGTAAACTCATAGCATTGAATGATCTTCTTTGGTGACCAAAGCTCTATAGATTTTCTTTAAAAGGAATGAGACAATGTTTTCATGTGACTCAGTGAATTGTGATTTCTCTTCATCACATGAAGGAATTGATATATGTCTTTGAAAAATCATAGAGTTATAATCAACGTCTTGCTTCCAAGTGTAGTCCTTTACTAGTTAAGGGTATTTTGTAGCATTCCATGATTTCGTTGATAAGCGCCCTACGTGTGTTAACATAGGAACTTGGACAGTTGAAATGATCCACAAACGGAGCTCTTTGTCGTTAACATAGGTGAACTACACCCTCCTTTCTATGAACCCCGACGACAACGTTATATTGGGAAGGCAATTATTCAAAAGAGGAAAAGACAATCATCTACGATTATGTGTGCATGAAAGACTGTACTTATCTATATTAGATATGGCACATGCAGGTTCCACAGGAGGACATTTTTCAGTCGAAAGAACTGTGAAAATGATTCTCTTTGCAGGCTTCTGGTGGCCAACTCTACACATGGATGCAGACACCTATGTAGGAAGTTGTGAGGTATGCCAAGAGCTAAGTACCCTATTAGAAGAGATGACATGCCTCTAAGACCAATGGTTTGTGCGAGAGCCTTTTCCAAATGGGGTATTGATTTCATAGGACCAATTAACCCACCAGCCAAAGGAGCACACGCTAAGGTGAAAGATTATCTAACTAAATGGGTAGAAGCAAAAACAACTAGAAAGAATGATGCTCAAACCACAACCAAGTCTCTCTTTGAGAACATCTTTACTCGCTTTGGACTACCTATAGAGATAGTAAGTGATAGAGGAATGCACTTCATTAACGAAGTAATAGAGTCCTTGATGAATGAATTCCTAATGATTCATAAAAAGTAAGCCCCTTATCACCCTCAAGCCAATGGTCAAGCAAAAAGTTCCAATAAAGTGTTGTGTATAGTGTTAACAAAGATAGTCAACAGTGGGAGGTCAGATTGGGACAAACAATTGCATCATGCAATTTGGGCCTTTTGTGTGGCTTACAAGATAGCCATTGGAACTACCCCTTTTAACCTAGTTCATGGACAAAATGCAATCTTGCCAATCAACTTTTTGGTACCTAATTTACGAGTAGCACAATAGTATGAGTGGACAGGACATCAACTATCCAAACAACTCAAGCAGATTGGGAAGTTACACGAAACAAGATTACAAACAGTTGCGAGAATTTATGCTGCTAAAAGCAGATAGAAAGCATATTACGATGCTTATATCAAAGAGAAAGGCTTAAAGGAAAGAGACTTAGTTCTTGTATACACATTGAAAGAACATGCCAAGAAACTGTAGAAACGTGGATATGGACCCTTACTGAGTCGATCAGGGCATCAATCAAGTGGTACTCTCTATTTCCAATCCCTAGGTTTAAATATGGTTGGGAGATGCAAAGGCTCTCGTAGCTGGTCTTATTGACTTGGTAATTGGCCATATGTATGGGTTCTTCTCCTCATAGATATCGTTCATCTCTTTGTTTTATCCACTCCCTTTCTTTTTATACGCTCTAAGGCTTCTTGGTGTGCTTCTTCTCTAATCCTTTCCTCTTCTTTCTTCCGATTTTGTGCTCCTACGAGGCGTGTTTACATCTGCTCTGTTAATGGCTCCATATATCGTTTCACTCTACAACCACTTATGTAATTAGGAAGTATATCTCCATCTAATGTGGCTAGATTCACCGCTCCGCTCGTTGAGATTCTAAGCTGTATACGAATGACATTAATTATGCATCTTCAAATAACCATAAATCCCACTAAAGCACATATGATCGGCATTGGAGGTCAAGTTATAGAATGTGTTGGAGAAGCCCAAATATCCCTTCACCTAGGAAATTCCACCATGGAACAAAGAGTTTTGGTATGCAAAGACAAGGACTTAATAGAAAATCTCATCCTAGGGCAAGATTGGATTATCGAGAACAAAGTGAGCAATCATCTAGCACAAGGATACATCTCAGCCAAAATAGGGCATAAGGAAATCTTTAGCATGCTAGAAGAAAGATCTTCTCACATTCATGAGGTTATCAAACCCAAGGAAGAATGCTTTGAAAAGAAGCCAGAAATTGAATCAATAGGGTGCATATCCAACGAATGCCCCTATCTAGAATTGCTTGCAAATAAGGATGTGTTGCATGATGATGTGCCCTTCTTTACCATGAGAGATGAATCCAAGAGAGAAAGTGAGGACAATGCTTCTAAATTAACCTACTCAAAGAGAAGAACATCCACATGGAAGTCTACTACTTGAACATCACTCCCATGTAATACTCGTGTGCAATGGGTTCGAAAGGATAGAATGTTGGAACCAGAGAAGTCAACACATGAGCAAGTCAGCCACTCCGTGGAGACAAGAAGTAACATCCAGCCCTCGTCATCACAATCCAAACCACAAAGAATTCTTCGTGTATGGCTTCCAAAATCATTAGTAGCAGCCCAGAAGACACAGAAATATATATGGATCCCAAAGAAGGTCAGACAAACTGCAACTCAAGAACTCGAGAGACTTAACGATCTATCATGCCTACAAAGTGAAGCAAGGAAGGCCAAAAATACCCATCAAAAGTACAAAAGGAACACGACAGCAACCAATCAGACTTCAGGAAAGAAGGCAACAAGGACCAAAGAACGACAAGAACGATGGAAACAAATAAGTCAAACACCAACTACGAAATGGATATGGAGAGCCAAGAAGGAGCAAGGATGAGAATAGCCTACTCAACTAGATTCCACTTGCACTCATAAAGAGTCCAATGCACCAGGAGTATGCATGTCAGGGCTGCTTTACAAGGCCATGCATTCGGCACATTACCTTCTCAACAAAATTAGTGGTGCACCTTTCCATCATGGGAATAGGTCTTAGTTTCTACTGCTATAGGAATGAACTTGATTGTACATAAATAAATGCTTCGGCTAGAACTAACTTTTGTTTCCTTTCAGGAATATAAATCAAAAGAAGTGTGATAAGAGACCTTACTTACTTAGGCAAGGGGGAACGGAGTGACAAAGGAAACAAAATATCACTAAACCACACATAACACATGAATTGATTTCTACTAGAAGCTGATTCTCTCTCTATTACAAGTGTAGATGGCTTCTGAGGATTCCGGAGCAACTATTCAAGAAGAGGTGCTAGAGTTTCCATTACAGAGTGTGACCAAAGCCAAAGGTCATTGGTTTTGAGAGGATCAACCTACTGGGGATTATCTTTTCTTAGTGACAATAAAGATTATGGACACCAAGCATCAGTTCCTGATCATGTCTCAGGATTTTAAAGTCTTGCATGACATCCCATCAACCGTGGATGTATTGACAAAGGCAGGTATTCGAAAATACCTTGAGCTACCAATTTACAAGAAGGACTTCCATCGATGCACGCAGGTGATGAATACCCTCCAACCGACTCTACATGACCCGTTAGTGCCGGAGGCAAGAGTTCTAGATGCCACATGGGAATGGGTAATCATCCAATTCTCCCACGATCTGATCAAAGAAGCATTTGGATGGGAAAATGATGGCAATACCATTTTGAAAGATGAAAGCCAAGGAACCAAGACACGGACATTCACGGATATCAATCGTATAGATATAGAAGAAGAAGTCCGCCTGATTCATCAACATTTTTGCTTTCCAAATATGCATCGATACACAGCATGACAGAAATCATTGTACAGATGCTATCGCATGCTATCAAACAAGTCGGTAATCAAGTGAACATGATGCCATACATCCAAGAGCATCTTTTTGAAGCTAAGAAATAGTGGAACCATAAAAATTTCTTGAACGAAAGTGTCGCACTAAACATACTCATCTACCATGCATTGGGTATCCGAGAACATCTGAAACAAATGCTTTCAATTGTAGAAATGGCTAAGTATGCTAAGTTAGCCATAGTTCCAAGAAAGAAGAAGAGAGTAAAAGTGGTGGAAGAAGCCGAGACCAGCTCGCAACCAAGGATGAGAGGAACCAAAAGACTACGAGAAATGATGAAGGCCAAAGAAGCACTTCCAGCTTCAAAGAGGATACATATACTTACAAGGACGAAGATTCAAGGCCCCAAACCAATTACTGACGATTCATAGCTTCAAGCAAACCCCTCAAGAGATGGTTAGACTTGCAGGAAGAAGGTTTAGGCAGAATTTAGAGAGATGCCCTGTTTTTGAGTTACCCACACCAGCCAAACAAGTGGCTTTATTCCTAGATGGACTTCTAAGTACAAAGTTGAGATCTTACGTGTACTTAAAGGACCCGAGGACCATAGAAGAGTGTGTACGCATGTGCATCGACATAGAGGACAACTTAGGGGAGGAATTAGAACTTTCTAAAATCTACAAAGATTCAGATAGCTCTACTAGCCTCTCTTCCTCGCAATCCACATCTATTGAGGAACTCCCTAAGAAAGTGGCTCAAAAACTAGGTGTCTCTAGCAAGCAAATCCCAAGATTTGCCCCAGTTAAATGGTGCTATACTTGTGGAGGTGACCATATGGCAAACGTATGTCCCATCATGGCTCAACCCCAAGTGAATCCTAGTAGCCAATACTGCACCATAGAACGGAGATACACTAATCACACAGCACAAGATTGCCCATACAATAAGCAAGCGGTTAGGCAAACTTACCCTCAACCATATCCATAACAGGGCAATCCTCCTACCTTAGGGAGTCTAAAACTCTCTATTGCCACTCAAAATTAAAATTGCCTCGCGCACAGCCAACGCAATACCCACCACAACAGTATGCTAGGCCTCAACAAACCTACCAACCACAATATTAGGCCCAGCAGAGACCTCAACCAGTGCTAGCCCAACAACCTCCAACTCCAGCCAATGTGATCCCAGTAAAATATGCAGCTGCAAAAGAGAACTTGAATAGAGCCATAGTGCCAGTAACACCCTTGCTTTCAGGAAGTGATCCTAGTGACCATAGCTTTGATTCTACACATATTGATAGCCCCCAGGCTTACTACATGCAGTCTCCTGAACATGGTGAATCCTACTATAGTGAAGAACTGAGTGAACCTAGTTGGGATCCAGAGTATGCAAACATCATGTACACAAATCCCAACACTAGACCTCAACCTAGGCAGGTAAGACCCCCATTCCCTAGAGGACCATGCTATAGATGTCAAGGAGATCACCTCATTCGGGATTGCCCAATGCCTGCACCTACACAACCCTAGTCAGTAACAATACAAGGCTTTTGTCAAGATTGCGGGAAGGAGCATCTCTTATGAGATTTCCCAAAGAATCCCAATAATATGCCAAAAATCACTCCAATTAATGTTATTAGGTTAGTAGTAGATGCTACAGGAAGTGTAACTTCCACTGCACCAGTACAGGTGGTCACTAGAGCTCAGACTTTGCAGCAGAACCAAGGGTTAAGACAAGAACAGAGTGCAGAGGTTAGTGAAACTGAGAGCATAGCCAAGAAACGGTCAAAACCCTGGAAGGATAGCCGAGAGAGAATGAAAAGACAATGGTCTAAAAAGATGAGCAACTTAGAAGAAAGCATAAGAGAAACAAAAGCCAAAATTGTTGAACTCACCTCTCAAACAACCTCTCACATACCACCACCACCTTCATCTCCATCACCATCTAACCCACCATCTTTCCACCCACCTCAGACCATCCCACCACCCCCGAGAGTCGGATCAATATTAGCTGACCCCACTCCTGAAGACATAGACATGATGCTTAAGGCATATCAGGCCAGAATCCAAGAAGGGCCAAATGTGATGGATCATGACAAGTGCTACCCTAGAGCTGACCTAGAGATAGAAAGAACCAAGCTTTGCATGCAAATGGTCGCATTGGCTCAGACCATAATTGAAGCTAGTCGCCTCTTCAACTACTCTGGCTCAGCTAAGGCACAATTGCACTTGGATGGACTATTAGAGAAGTTAGAGAGCATAATTGCCAGATCTGCCAAGGAAGAAAAAAACCAAGGAAGAGATGAGGCAAGTAAAAGAATAAGCATTCCCCCACAGGAAGCTTATGTGCCTAACTCCACTGAACCAGACACCTCTTCTTCTACGAATAGGTACGCACCAGAATTCTTGCGAGAGATAAGCCTAAGACAGACGCCTATGCAGCTCAAGGATATCATATGGCCATGTGTGAAATCAGGTAGTAGCTCTCATAGAATAATTGACCGACGTCCTTTTGTGACCTTAAGGATAGGACAAGGAACGAGTGCAAGGACTATACGTGCCTTGATTGACTCAGGCACAGCCACTAGTGCAGTTAAACTTTCTTACTATCAAAAGTTGAAATTAAGTATCAATCCTATAGAAGCATATCTCATAGGATTGGGAGGTGTGGAAACCCCTTGCATGGGCGAGGTGGAACTTCCCCTCTACATTCAAGATGTTCTAATGACAGTTAAAGTACTAGTGTGTCAAGATGAGGATCTCACTGAACCTCTTGTCTTGGGTCAAGACTGGATCTATGATCATGCAGTCAACCTAAACCTAAGAAGTGGACTTCTTCAGGTATGGGTAAATCAGAGTCAAATTATAATTGAGCTAGACAATGGAGCACTCAAGGAACTAGGAAAAGAACACACTCCTGGTCCTTCTAGGAGTACACATGAAGATGACCATGCTATTCTTGTCCACAACTATGTGATGCAGAGGGATGATTATCTCAACAAAGAAGCCAAGGATACGACGGAACTCCCTTCTTTTCCAAAAGCCACAGGGATACAGCAACCAAAGGCATATCAAATGCAGAAGAAGCAGATGACTTATGCTCGAAGCCCAAAGAAAATACGAAGCACGATGTCTCAACCATCAAAACAAGTGTGGGTTCGGAAATGTTGAAAGCTTTTCAAGCTCAAGAGTGTGGGAACATGCCCCAAATTGAACCTTCCACATCATCCACAATCAAAGGAGGCTGATTTCCACAAGTTGGAGGCATCAAATCATGTCCATAATGGAAAGAATTTGATTAGAGAAGATTTAGCTCACCTCTTGATGTGATTGGACCTCACTTTTGACATGTATATGCTTTTGATTGGTTAAAGAGGTTAGTATGAGGTCTTTAAAACCTCTAATGAGTTGTATTATGACTTAGAGTCATGGAAATACGTGCCCAAGCTGCCCCCTTGCTTAAGCACACCTGCTACTAGCTGTTCTTTGCATATTTTGCAGAAATTTCACTTTTAGACACTCTATCTATCTAGATGTTTTTGGCAGACCCCCCGGTCTTGTAATTGTTGTTTCTCCTTCATCCGGAATCCATTTGCAATGATTTTTGTCTTGTTGGAAAGCTTATACGTTCTACTTTGTCTGGTATAAGTCTCAGGTTCAGTGCCTGCACATGTGCAAAGAAATGTCCAGAATAGTGTCTGTCTAGTTAGCTCATACTCTGTGAAGAGATCAAGTTATCTGTTTTGTTGCAGCTGCTTGAGGCATCATCCAGTATCCAAATGGAGTGATTTTACTCTCATTTGAAAGCTCTTAACGTTTAGTTTATTCTTGCAAAATTTCATTTTCAATCTCTGCATATACTCAGAGAAACTCAGAAAATACAGAGCCTATGTCTGAAACATTTCAGGATCCTAGGAGGGTTCATTTGCTTTTGTTGTGCACATAGGAGTGTTTATCCTCCAACAGTGGTATCAGAGCTATAAGTGGAGTATCAAAGAGAGAAGAAGGAGCTACTGAAGTGAATTAAAGACTTCATCAAAGTTTGAAGGAAGGAAGCAAAGAACGGGCACGTCAACAACAAGGGCAAGCAAATACATCATCAAATCAAAGACGAAGCTTCATCAAGAGGAGTAGCTATATTTTTTGAGGTAAAAGCCATCTTTTTCAACTTCATTACATCAAGGGGAAGGTTCAAGAGAGCTAGGAGGCACCATGGCGGATCTCAATGCTCAGATTGAGAAGCTCGAAAAAGGAAACTACCAACCATGGCGATTTAGAATAAGCAATTTTTTGATGGGGAAAGGTTTGTGGGGACTTGTGAGTGGTGGAGAGCCAGAACCCTACATAGATGAGGTAAATCCAACCAATGACCAGAGAAGAGCAGTAAGAGAGTGGGATGAAAGGGACAAAAGGGTCATTTTCATTTTATCTCAGCATATTAGCAACTCTATGGTAGGGCATATTCAAGATTTGGATACATCGAAGAAGGTGTGGGAGTGCATGGAGAGATTGTACTCAACCTCCACAAAAGCTAGAAAAATTCAGCTCAAGAATGAGCTAAATAATCTTAAGAAAAGCCCCTCTCAAGGTGCTAATGATTACATATTAAAGGTTAAAGAGCTTGCAGATGCTAAAGACCTATTTTTTATATATTTAATTAGATATATTATTTTTATTATATGTATGTAGAAACCTAAAACCCTAATCCTAAGAACCTAGGCCTAAAACATGTAATTGTGTGTATGCATGTGTATATATATGTGTATACCTTTTATGTGTGTATATGTGTATATGTGTATATATGTTATGCATGTGTGAAAACCCTAAACCCTAATTGTAATGAATTAGACCAAAAAAATGCATATGTGTGTATGCATGTGTATATTTATGTGTATGTGTACATATCTTATGTGTGTATGGATGTGTAAGCAACCTAAAAACCCTAATCCTATTTTTATTTGATAAAAAAACTCTAAAATCCTAATTTTATATATTTAATTATATATATTTAATTGAAAAACTAGCTATTTTCATATTTATTTGTCTATACTAAAATCCTAGTTTTTATATAGATTTAAGTATATATTCTAATTTTTTTCATTTATTTTTCTTATATGTTTAACTTAATTAAAAGACATTCTATATATTATTTGTTATGATACTAAAGACCTATTTTTTATATATTTAATTTGATATATATATATATATATATATATATTATGTATGTAAAAAAACCTAAAACCCTAATCCTAAAGACCTAGACCTAAGACATGTATATGTGTGTATGCATATATATAGATATATATATATATATATATATATATATATATATATATATATATATATATATATATATATATATATATATATATATATATATATATATATATATATATATATATATATATATATATATATATATATATATATATATGTGTGTGTGTGTGTGTGTGTGTGTGTGTGTGTATGTATGTATGTGTGTGTGTGTTATGTGTGTATATGTGTGTATGCATTTATAAACAACCAAAAATCTAATCCTATTTTTATATATTTAATTTGATAAAAAATCTAAAATCCTAATTTTGTATATTTAATTAAAACACTAGATATTTTCATATTTATTTATCTACACTAAATCCTATTTTTTATATATATTTAATTATATATTCTATTTTTTCTCTTTTCTTTTTTTATATCTATTTAATTTAATTAAAAAATTGTGTGTATGCATATGTGTGTACAAAAGTATGCATATGTGTGTATATATGTATGCATATGTGTCTATATATGTATGCATATGCATGTGTGTATGCATATGCATGTGTGTATGCATATGCATGTGTGTATGCATGTGTGTTTGTATGTGTACGCATATGTGTGTATATGTATATGCATATCTGTGTGTATGCATATGCATATGTGTATGTATGTTTATGCATGTGTGTGTATGTATATGCATATGTGTGTGTATGCATATGAATGTGTATGCATATGTGTGTGTATGTATATGCATGTGTATATGTAATATGTAAGTGAGTGTGTGTGTGTGTATAGGTGTGAGTGTGTATGTATATATGTGAATGTGTGTGTGTATATGTATGTGAGTGTGTATGCATATGCATATGTGTATGTATATGCATGTGTGTATGTAACATGTATGTGAGTGTATGTATATGTGTGTATGCATGCATATGCATGAATATGTGTGTGTGTGTGTGTAGGTAATATGTATGTGTGTGAATGTATGCATGCATATGTTTGTGTATGTATATATGTATGTATGCATATGTTTGTGTATGTATATATGTGAGTGTGTGTACATGTATGTGAGTATGCATGTATATGTGAGTGTGTGTATGTATGTATGTGAGTGTGTGTGAATGTATGTATGCATATGTATGTGTATGCATGTTTGTATATGTGTGTGTATGTATGCATGTGTGTATATGTGTGTGTGTATATATGAATGTGTGTATATGTGTGTGTGTGTATGTATGCATGTGTGTATATGTGTGTGTATCTATCTCTATCTCTCTCTATCTCATTCTCTCTCTTTATCTCTCTCTCTCTCTCTAGGTCTCTCTCTCTCTTTATCTTTTTCTCTCTCTTTCTCTTTTTATCTCTCTTTCATCTCTCTCTCTCTATCTATCTATCAATAGAGAATAAAACATTCACTTACAAGCATGTCCCTCTTTTGGATTGCTATCGACAAAGTGTAATGAACGTTGTGTCTCGTCGAATTCCAAAGAATCGATGCCAAAAACCTCCTACGAAACCAAAGAGAAGAGAAATTATAAAACAGGAAGCATAGAGAAAGAGAGACGGTAAGAGTACCTACACCACTTACCAAGAAGTGAGATCTAAAGAGAGAGAGTGTGTGTGTATAGAGAGAGAGAGATATGTGTGTGTGTGTGCACAACACAATGCATGTCACAATTCAGTTCGCACATGCAAGTTCGACAAAAATAGTGCTCAATTCGAATGACATGCAAAATGTTGAATTTTGGCTCTCAGGCCCTTTGTATGTTTAAAACGATGGCATCGGTATGGGTGCCGGTATATGCACCGGTATGAGCGTCGAAAATATTATTGACACATATACCAATGCATATACTGATGCCCATACGGACGCCCATATCGATGCCGATACCGATGACCGTAACCAATACCGATGACCGCAACTAATACCAATGATCCATTTTTTAATGGTCATACAGATGATCAAATGACTGTCGGTATGTGTAACAAGATCTTTAGAGATATTTTCAATGATCATACCGACGTTGGGGGGTGACCATCGATATGGAGAGCGTCAGTATGCCCATCATATGTTGTAGTGCTAGAACAAAGACTATCAAGGTACATTGACACTTCATGATAGAAAAGGTATTAGAAGGTGGTATTGATCTTGCATGTTGATATATTCACTAAAGAACTTGGAGCAAAAAAGCTAAAGAAGGTCTAGAAAATGCTTGGACTACAGGACATGACGTTGAGCTTGAGGGGGAGTGTTGAAATATCAATCTTGACATGTGATGATCTAAGATGATAGGTACCATGTTTTCATCTTTCTAACATGTAGTGCTCAAGCAGACATATGTTAAGAAGACTTTTAGTAAGTTGTACCAGATTTATCTATTGAGAGTGATGGTACATTTGTTTTTCTTTCCATCTCACTCATCTAAAAACTTTAGGGTTTTCTTTATGTATTGCTCTTTATATATTGTAATCATTGTATTTTTGTTTTATGTCATTCTTGTATTGTCATTTTATGTAAAATAATAAAGAGAAGAAGAAGAAGAAGAAGAAGAAGATGATGATCATTCTTCCTCACCTCAATCTATGTGTGCTCCTCTCTTTGTATGTGATAGTGTGTGAGAGCTCTCTTCCTTATCTCCTTTCCCTTGACATGATTAGAGTTCAAGAGATATCAATGGAGTGAAAATGCAAGCATCTTAGGTCTAAGGGTGAGTTTTTGGTGCATGAAGCAAGCCTAAGTGCTTGTCCTTGTGCATTAGGACATGTTTTCTGAGTGCAAACGTATACATATACATGCAATGATTAATTAAGTTCTAAGGTTAATGTTTTTTTTACCTTGATCAAACATAAACAAGATATTTAGACCGAATCTTGTGGATATATTGGGAGCCAAATTCCACAACTATATTTGAATTCAAACTCAAAATAACTCCTAAAATTATGGATCACTTTTAGGTAGATCCAACCAACAATCATCTCTGAAAGTTGTATTTATACACTAGCATTTTAGTTTCACATATGAGAGAGGCTCATCACACTCATTGTTGTATCTCGTGTACTTACCTTGATGCTCATGGAGTCCTCCAACCTTGCATTGTATTGTATCTCACTTAGCAATATATTTGCAACATATTTTCATAGTTACATTGTTCTCTCTTTACTGCTATAGTACACTGCTTGAAGTCTATCATCTATTATGGGTCAATGCACCAAGTATATGGTCTTATTATCTAATCTATTGATTGGATTATGACGGTAGGACTCTTTTGAGTATGCCTACAATTTTGTATGGTCATTGGAGTCGTACATCTTGAGTTCTGAATAGGTCAAGGTGATTGTGTCTTGGTATCTTCATCTTCCTAAAAAGTGGAGACCACCCCCTAACTTCTTATGCATATATATTCCTCTTAGTATAGTCCTTCTAAGTCCATGAAATAAATTTCTATAGTTCACCCAATACTTCATTTTAATGTGTGCAAAAATTTTTGGGACGATTCCAACTAGAGTGTGAGCTCTAAGTAAAATTTTTGAGTGCCTTCTTCTCGAGGTTTATCAAGTTAAATTATACACAAAATTTATCAATTTTGACATACACTTTTGAGAACCATGTTCCAAAGTCCCATAGTGGTATAAATGCATATATTGAAAGCTCAAAGAGTCTACTATGGTTCTCTAGAGTTACTTAGGTTGTTCTTGAGCAGGTTTTAGCTAGGAAGCTCTCATCTCTATGCATGAGACATCACTCCTCACACATGTAACTAATGCCATTGATGATTTGGCTTATGATTTGATCTTATTCAATCACCTCTCCAATGCTTCCTAATTGATCACAAATGTCTTTCATCTTTGTGACATAATCAGTCACACTTTTCTTGGGGCTTTTCTTCAATGTAGTAAACTCCATCCACAATTGATTCTTCCCTCCTCTAGTGTTTGAAGAAAAGAAAGTAGCAGGTGCATTCCAAGTCTCCCTTGAGGTCTTGCATCCTTGCACATGAGCTAAAAGAAAATCAGAGATTGAGTTTAGAATGTATGAACTTGCTAATGCATCCTTTGAACAATAGGTTGTGAGTCTTTCTTGCTCTTCAAGTGATGGTTGCCCTTTGCTTCTCATAATTGGCATGACTTCATCTTCAGATATGTATCCAAAGAGATTTCTTCCTTGAAGGTAGGCCTCCATCCTCAGAGACCATGCTAGGTAGCTGTTTCTATCCAATTTGTCAATGGTAGAAGGAAAACCATCTCCCATGTTGATTTGACAATGCTCTGATACCACTATGAGAAGAGATGGTATCCAAAGATGATGCTCTGATACAATCCAAAGATGATGCTGGTGCTGCAATAACCTCCTCTACACCTGCCAAGTTTCACCCAAAGAATGCTTAATGCTTTCAGCTTGCTAATGATGCAATACAACCTGCTTAGTACTTTGGGAGATCATTATCTAATTCATTCATCAAAATAGATTATTAAAAACTTGCTATTTTGGGATGCAAAGCACTCTGGAATTTTACTTATAGATCATAATTTGCTAAAAATCAACCAAAGAAACTTTGCACACATTCAATTGATATATAGTGAATCTAAAGAAACATATATTATGACTTTTAATGGACTATACTAAGAGAAATCAATTTAGGAACATTGGGGTGTCATCCTAACTTTTTAGGAGTAAATTGGCTGCATACATAGGTTACTTCAAATTGATCTAGCTTACAAAGTAATCCAAATGGAATGAAAATTGCGATGATGCAAATAGATGTATCACTTTACCTAGAGCAATTTAAATCACTTCAAAAGAGTAAGTACATTGAGAGAAATCACTAATCAAAGTTGACTAAAAACATAGAGTAAACCTGAGACAATAGTTGTAAAGAACTCCAAGTATGATCAAAGAAATCAATCTGTATTGCACATATAATACATGAAATTGATGCGGATGAAGCATGGGAAGGAGGAGCACAATGTGTGCTTTAATGATGATCCAAATCTTGATTCTAATCTCCTCTAAAGGACTGCTCTACCCCACAACTTTCTTCATGAGCTTTTACAGGAATTTTTGAGTTCAAACTTGGTGGGATTCCACCTAGAAGTTCCTCCATTCTAGGGAATCTCATCTAATTGATTCCTCTTCCTTGGATTTCATAATTTGCACCTACCAAGGTCACGGGATTCCTTTTTCTCTTTTACATTTTAAGATTCTACTTTTCTACTTTTACAAGAGAAAGGTTTTATGGCTTCTCTCATTGAGAGTACATAAGAGGACATTACGTAAATTATTTTAATCAAGCACTAGGCTTGGAAAAATGCACCAACATAACTGACCCCTCAAGAGTGGCCATCATTGGTCAATGGCTTCGCAACATTTGCCTAAACCTAGAATTTATCTGTATTCAAGAGACTAAAATTGATGAAGCAAACCTCCATATGTTGAGATATCAAGCTCAACATGTGATGATCCAGGATGACACGTATCAGTATTTTTATTTCTCAGACATGTATAGCGGTCATGCTCGTATATGTCAAGGATATTTCATTGAGATTTATTAGATTTATCTACCGAGAGTGATGGCACATTTGTTTCTTGCCAGCTCACTCATTCGTGGACATTAGGTTTTTCCTTATATACTGTACTTTATATATTGCACTTGTTGTATTCTTGTTTTTAGGTCATTCTTGTACATTCCTTTTATGTAATAGAAGAAGGAGAAGAAGATTATTCTTCCTTGCCTCAATCTGAGTGTGTGCTTATCATTGATTGTGAGAGTGTATGTGTGAGATCTCTTCCTTATCTATTTCCTTGTGACATGGTATCAGAGCCAGTGTGGCTATAGAGAGCTCGCGAAGAAGGCCGGTGGTGAAGAGAATGCGGTAAGGCATGGAGAAAGCGTGATTCACAAATTCAGATTGCTACAAAAATTGGCATGAAGGTAGAAGTTTCTGAGCCATCTCGACCTCCATTTTGAGCCCCTAAGGTGGGATCCACAAAAAAACTAGGTCAGTTTCCAAAACTAAACTTGCTTCATGTTTGACAACACTTATATATTCCATATCCAAAATTTCAAGCGAATCCGTGTGCTGGTGATACCGGAAAACTATGTTTTTCTGAGATCGAACGGTCACATCATAGTGCGATAGTGTTCAAACAGAAGTGCCGCTTGTAGTGTTTTGCAGTGTTGTGAATAGCTGCAGAAATGGAAAACACATATGGAATGTGTGAGTTTATGAGTGATAAGCTAGACAAGAAAAACTTCCATGCTTGGAGATTCAGGATGATGAATTTCTTGATGGGAAAAGGCTACTAGAAGTACATTGAAGGAGAGAATGAAAACACTCCACAGTTACTAGAAAGGAATCGGACTGTAGACCAATTACGAGCATATGAATAATGGAATCAAGGAGGACGAAAGGTAATGTATTGGATATCTGTTAGCATACAAGATAGCATGATTGGGAACATACAAGATGCCAAGAATCCGAAAGAGGCTTGGAACAGTTTGATCACATTGTATGAGACCAATAGAAAGGCATGGAAATTGCAACTCAAGAATGAGCTGCATACATTGGAGAAAAAGAGCATGTCGGTAAGTGACTATACCCTGGAAATCAAAAGCATATGTGAGTCGCTTGCATCTATTGGAGTGGATGTAGATGATATTGATAAGGTGGAAGCATGCCTTCATGGTTTAGGAGCTGCATATAAGCAGTTCAAAACTTCTATACAGACCAGGGAAAATATTCCAAATTTTGTTGATCTAGTATCTATGTTGATTATTGAAGAAAAGAATCTTGGGGAGGATTCAAACTCCCAAGGAAAAACCAATTCTAAGCAGGTATTCTAATCTAGAAGAGGAAGAGGCAGAGGTAGAGGCTTTGGAAGCAGAAGAGGGCACAATAACCAAGACCAAGGGCAACAACAAAATCATGCAAGAGGAAGAGGATAGTTTTGAGGCAGGGGGAGCAAAAGAGATTGCAAAAATTTCCAAAGAAATGATTCAAGTAATGAAAATAAAGGATGCTGGAATTGTGGTAAACCTGGACACTTTGAACGTGGTTGCAGGTTGAAGAATCGAAATAACAAAAGGCAACAAAACAACTATGCATCCACAAGTGCAGATGATTTTGAGAAGCTACTCATGGTTCAACATCATATGATGAATACGGTGTCTGTTCATAATTCAAAATCAAATGGTAATGTCTGCTATCTTGATTCAAGTGCTTCAAATCACATGACCAATCATGTGAAATGGTTTAGTAGTTTGCAAAAATTTCCAGTTCCTGGATATGTTGAAATAGGTGATGATACATCACATCCTATCAAGCATATAGGAAACATAACATTGTCTATGGAGGATGGGAAGGTAAAACATCTTGGTGATGTGCTGCATGTTCCAAATATAACAAAGCATCTGGTTTCTGTTGGATAAATGGTTGACCAGGGATTACAAGTCAGATTCAATACTGATGGGTTATATGTAGAAGAGTATAAAAAGCATGGTTGATTGATTGCCAAAGGAAACAAAGTGGGTAGGATGTTCACCTTAAATGTGAAAATTCCTAAAATGAATGCAGCCATGTTTGCAAAAGGTGTAGGTGTTATTGCTGATATAGAGATTTGGCACAAACAAATTGGACATGCAAATCTCTAAAGGCTGAAATTGATGTAGTCAAAGGAGATTGTCAATGGATTACCAAATTTCAAAGTTGTAGAAATGCAAAAGGTATGTGCAACATGTCAATTTGGTAAACAGTCAAGATCATCATTTACGCATGACAAGCATGTTAGTGAGAATATGCTAGAAATATTACATACAGATGTTTGGGGTCCTACAAAGACCACATCTATGGGTGGTTGCGAGTTTCATGTCACTTTCATTGATGACCATACATAGAAAGTATGGGTATATTTCATGAAAGACAAGAGTGACATGTTCACTCACTTCCACAATTTTAAGGCTATGGTGGAAAAGGAGACAAGAAAGTATATTCAGACATTAAGGTCTGATGGAGGAGGTGAATACATGTCAAATGAGTTCAGTAATTTTCTAAAAATTCATGGAATTCGATGCCAGTTTTCATGCAAGTACACACCACAACAGAATGGCATTGTTGAATGCAAAAATAGACATATTGCAGAAATAGCAAGAGCCTTGATGGTTGAGAAGAATATGCCTCATTGTTATTGGGCAGAAGCTATGCATACTGTTGTATACATCATGAACAGAACTCTAACTACTGTTGTACATCAAGTTACACATGAAGAGAAGTTCATAGGTAAAAATCCAAACTTATCACATATGAAAGTTTTTTGTTGTATTTCATATGTACATGTTCCAGATGAGTTGAGGATGAAGCTTGATCCAAAGGCAAAAAAATGTGTCTGCATTGGATACTCCCTTGAGGAAAAGGGATATAAATGTTATAACCCACTCACACGACAGGTGAAGGTGAGCAGAGATGTGGTACTTGATGAAATGTCAAGCTTCTATGCAGATGCCAAAGAAGGATTGAATCTTGAACCCAATGACAAAGAAAACGGTGAAAAATCAAGTGCAAAATCGCAAGTTTTGAGTGGACCGGATGCATCACCAAGCAATAGTTCCAATTCAAATCCATGGAGTGGAAAATTGTGTGGAAATTTCAGTCCAACAAATTCATCAAATACATCCAAGAAAGGTAAAGACAAGCTTTATGCTAGTAGTAAAACATGTGCTAGTTTTGAAGATGTTGATGTAGATTCTAGTGGTTCAGAAAAGAGTCTTGATGAGGAACTTGGATTGCCCTCTATGAAGATTCGAGGAGTAACAAAGGCACATGCAGATGATACAAGGAGAAGTGATCCAGGACCAAGAAGATCTGGGAGGATGTAGAATTCAGTGCAATGATTGAGGTATGACATTTATATGGCTCATCATTGTGCATACATGACAAAGGTAATACAAGATGTTGAACCTTTTGAAGATGTAATTGGAAATGCAGATTGGGAAAAAGCTATGGAGGAGGAGATGGCTGCACTTTATGGGAACAATACATGGAAGTTGTTCCCATTGCCACGGGGAAAGAAACCCATAGGTTGTAAGTGGGTTTACAAGGAAAAGCACAATGCTGATGGTAGCATACGAAGGTAAAAAGCACGATTGGTAGCAAAAGGATATGCACAAACATATGGCATTGATTATGAGTAAACATTCAGCCCTATAGCTAAAATGCCTACTCTCAAGACACTTGTTGCATTAGCTACAGCAAAAGGATGGACTTCACATCTAATGGATGTGAAGAATGCTTTCCTACATGGCGAGTTACAGGAAGAACTGTACATGGACCAGCCACAAGGATATGAAGATTCAAAGCATCGAGAATATGTTTGCATGTTCCGAATAGCTTTGTATCGGTTGAAGCAAGCTCCTCATGCATGGCATGCAAGGAGTGCTGATTACTTAATCACCATTGGGTTTTCTATGTGTGATGCAGATCATTCACTATATGCAAGGAAGAGTGATGATGGCATCACAATTGCTATTTATGTTGACGACTTGATTGTAGGTGGTGATAATGAAGAAAGCACTAAATAGGTAAAGCAACTTCTTATGCAAGAATTTGACATGAAAGATCTTGATGTGTTGCGTTATTTCTTGGGCATTGAGTTTATACATACAGAAACAAGTATATGGATGTCAGAAAGGCAATATGCCTTGAATATGCTGCGAAAGTATGGTATGGCTAGTTGCAAGACAATTTCTATGCCATTAGATCAGAATTTGAAGTTAGATACTACATCAGGTGAAGCATTGGAAAATGCTACTATGTACAGGAAAATTGTGGGAAGCTTGATATATCTCACAATTACGAGGCTTGATCTTAGCTACACTATTGGACTTGAAAGTCAATTTATGCAGGTTCCCAAGAAGCCACATTTGGATGCTTTGTGGTGCACTCTGCGTTATGTGAGTGCTACTTTGGATTATGCATTGTTTTATGAAGCTGGTGTAGATGTGCAGGTTCATGGATACACCGATGCATATTTTGCTGGTAGCATTCCAGGTAGAAGATCTACTAGTGGTTTTCTATTCTCACTTGGGAGTGTAGCTATTACATGGAGTAGCAAGAAGCAACCCACTATTGCTTTCTCGAGTATAGAGGCTGAGTATAGAGGTGTTGCAATGGCAGCATGTGAGGCATCATGGTTGGAGTTACTACTTGCAGATTTAGGTGTGGAAGTGCAAAAGCCTATCACCACCTATTGTGATAACCTTAGCAGCATAGAATTAGCATGGAATCCTGTTTTTCATGCTAGAAAAAAGCATATCGAGGTACATTATCACTTCATCAGCGAGAAGTTATTAGCAAGTGATATTGATCTTGTTTATATGAGAACATATGAGAAGGTTGCTGATATTTTCACTAACGCACTTGGAGCAGAGAAGTTGAAGAAGTTTCGGAAGATGCTTGGATTAGAGGATATGGCATTGAGCTTGAGGGGGAGTGTTGAGATATCAAGGTCAACATGTTATGATCCAGGATGACACATATCAGTTTTTTATTTTTCTGACATGTATAGCGGTCATGCTAGTATATGTCAGGGATACTTCATTGAGCTTTATTAGATTTATCTACCAAGAGTGATGGCTCATTTGTTTCTTGCTAGCTCATCATTCGTGGACATTAGGTTTTTCCTTATGTACTGGACTTTATATATTACACTTGTTGTATTCTTGTTTTTAGGTCATTCTTGTACATTCCTTTTATGTAATAGAAGAAGGAGAAGAAGATTATTCTTCCTTGCCTCAATCTTCAATCGTAGTGTGTGCTTATCTTTGATTGTGAGAGTGTGTGTGTGAGCACTCTTCCTTATTTCCTTCCTTGTGAGACCAAAAATGGCTTAGACTTGCCTCCTCTATCCATGTTTGGATTTTGACATCGCACCCTCGGGGGTCAAGGGGGACGATAATCGGTATAAATCAATTCTGGTTTGAGAGAGATCTACAAAAAATCAGAGCGCTGCTAAGATATGAGAAAGAAATAAAAAGGAAAAATTTGCAAATATTCCTTAAGGAGTGGTGGGCTGGCAAAGCCGACAAAGCCACCAAAGAGATGTGCTGCATCCTTAAAAGGAAACAAAACATAGAACCAAGACTCCTGGGGATCTCGACCCCCAACTCCCACCATAGATGGGCCTACATGGTAGCCATATCTAGGGTCTCCTCTCATAGGATCCCACACAATATCCTTTCCCTGCTTGATGCCCCTATCTCAGAAGAAGAAATCATTGGAGTCATTGATGCCCTCCCTAGGGATAAAAGTCCGGGGCTGAATGGGCTCACTAATGAGTTCTTAAAGTCCTTCCCTCTTCATCTAGTCTGGTAAGACGCACTCGAGTTTGGTGCACTTCTGACTTGTCTCAACAATGGCATCATCAAGTTAATTCACAAAAATTGGGAAAAGAATAGAATTGAGAACTGGTGTCCAATTATGATACTCCAAACGGGATATAAGATCATTGCCAAAGTCATGGCAAATAAAATCTCTAGCCATCTGAGAGCTTGGTTAAGAAAGGGCCAAAAGGGTTTTGTCAAAGGCAGATCTATATTGGAAGCCATTATCGACATTTGGGAAGGTCTCGACTTTGCGAATGAGTCAAGACAAGATGTGGTCTTCCTCAAGATCGTCTTTGACAAAGCTTACGACCGGTTGGAATGGGACTATATTTTGCAATCTCTTAAAGACCTTGGATGCACTCAAAATTTCACCAAGATGATCTCGACCCTTATGGGAAATGCGTTGATGCAAGTTAATGTTAATGGCCAACTATCGAAGGTGATCAAACTAAGAAGATTGATTAGACAAGGGTGCACACTGGCCCCCATTCTCTTTGTCGTTGCCACGAAAGGGCTTAACTAGCTGGTGGTTCAGAAGGTGGAAGCAAGCAATATCAAAGGCCTCCAATTGCCTCGTGACCACAGCCAGATCACCATGAGACTATTTGCCGATGATATGAATGTGTTTATCCACAAGGATAGTACTAGCCTCGAGATGTTTTGGAGGTGCCTGGATACTTTCTATGAAGCCTCTGGATCCAAAATCAACCACTCTAAGACCGCTTTCAGAGCTATCAGGATCGAACTTGACCTTCTCTTTGATCATGACTGTCAACTCATTCCTCAGGGCCAAAATATTCGGCTTCTTCGGATTCCCTTGGGTTTTGGTATCTCGATGGAGCAGCGGTGGAACTGGGTCTTGGCCAGATTGAAAGCAAGCTAAACTATTGGAGAGGTATGCAAATCAATCTCGTTGGTCGCACAATGGTTATCAACACGTTCCTCATTTCGTTTACTGTTTACTTCCTCTCTTGTTGGAGACCGAAAGAGCAAGAGTTGTCCAAATTAGAAAGAATTTGCAAAAAATGGATGGGCGACCACAATAGGAGGAGAGTGCCAAAAATCAAGTGCTCCCTCTACTCCAACCAAAGAGATAGTGGGGGCCTTGGCATTTTGGTCGACATTGGTTGCATGGCTTACAAACTTGCTGCAAAATGGATGATTAAGGCATGGTGCAATGAGGAGACCTCGTGGGCTAAGTTGATCTTTAGAAATAAGAACGTGTTGACTTTCATGGGATTCCTGAATTGGAAGAATCTTGACATTATGAACCTCTTGTTTTCCCCGATCCCGGTCTTCCTGAAAGGCTCAGATCTTGTGTGTTCCCTTGTTTTTCGATCCATGTCATCCGGATCGTGGAATCTTGGAACATTTGAAATGCCAAGAGGCTATGGAACAAAGACTTCAAAAAATAGAAACATCTCTGGAAACAAGACTCCAACCAGTGCATCCTTCGAGGATATTGACCCTGCTGTCAACATCACCTATGAAGAATGGAATACTTTGCAAGGTAGACGTCTTAGCTGGGACCGCTCTAAAGTTCACCTCCTCATGGGGCACGACACGCTGAGCCCGCTTGGTCTCAGATGGCACAATGGTAATTGCCTAACAAAAATCCCGAACATCAAAGAAACCATTGATCACGAGGTTAACCTCAACAAGAAGTGGTGCGTGTCGTGGACGCGGCTGCGATGGTACATGAAGTTCATGGCTATCTGGCACCCTCTCATAGAAATCAAAAAAGTATGTTGATCTCTTATCTCGATAAAAGAATCACTAACTGCAAGAAACCCCCCTCCCCTTCAGACATCATCAAGTGCTCCTTCTGATCAACAACAAGCTTAAACCCAACTGGGCCCCTCATGAGGGTGACGAGAGGGTGATTAACCTTCTTTGTAATGCCATCTAATTTTTGTAAGATCTTCCCCCGCTTTGTGGGACTTGGAGGGTCCCGTGGGCACTAGTCCCCTTCACTTGTACTTTTCTTTTCTTTTCTTTAATACAAGTCTGAGAGGGTAGGCTAAAAAAACTTCCTTTTATTAAAAAAAACTTCGTCCAATGAACCAATAAGTATAATCTCGGACCCAAGAAGTATAATCTGTTTAGTCAAAAAAACATCCATCTCCTCTTTCTATTCAATTAATAATCACGAGAGATTGAGGTACCTCAAGTCGAACGAACTTGCTTTAAAAAAAAGTGAGCGCGTGCGCGTGCATATATGTTTGCTGTAATGTGTGTCTACATATTGTGCACTATTGACATTTTTTAAGTGGTAAATCTGTATGTATGCCATATGTATCTGAAAGTGTAAGTGCATGCAAGCAAGTGCGTACCTGAAAGTAAGCGTGTGCGCGTGCATTTATGTTTGCATGAATGTGTGTGTGTTTGTCTAGATGCTGTATAGTATTATGCATGTATAGTATTATGCATGTAGATAAGTGTACGGATCCAATATGCTGGACACTTTCATGTTTAGGCGAATGCAAGATTTTCTAAATCTTTAAAACATGATCTGCAAAGTCCGATGTATGGACGTCTCTTACAGAATATGCTTCAATTCTTTCACCTGTTAACGAACATCCTCAATTGAATTCCGTGATGAGAGATGTACGTTATTCACTAGTCAGCCGACTGCCAATTTTCCAAAACAAGCTTCAATGCCGAGTCGCCGAGTTCGTATGCTTCAACACAAGTGTCCATGCAAGCCTTCCGCACATGACTTCGTTTGGCAGCAGCAAGTAAAGCATTCCGTATGTCTCCCTAAACTTGTCTGTACCTTTCCTTTTCTTATTACAATTGTTGATTCGATTTTTTTTTTTCCCGGTTGTTTAACACGAAGATTTCCGACCTCCACTAACAATGCAAACTTTCAATCAATGTCAATCTGCCTTGTGGAAAGCTACAGGATTTAAAACAGTCAATAATTCTATTCGAACTAAAGTTTGTGGTATTCCTGAGAAAGAAAGCTCCCTCATCAGTGAGGCGTGGGCCTCTCCATTTCAGATTAATCAAAGATGAAGCATTGCACACTCCCATTTCCACAGCAGGAAAGCTCTTGTTGGGCACGATATGTCATAGCTGCTGTAACACCCAAATCGCCTCCCCTCCCAAAAAAAAAGGGGCAAAGAGAAAAAAGCAAAAGAAAAATCTGCTCATAGAAGCTTTGATAGAATCACGAAGCTGTTGAAGCCCTGCATTGCTGGCGGACATGGCCTCCAAGCTATCGGACGCTCAGTCTTCGTTTTTTTTGTGCTTCTTATTGCTCATGGGCTGCGCACATGCTGCGAATGGCATTACAGGCTTCGGCCTTAAGAACATAACCATTGGAGTTTTGGTCGATCTGGATTCGACGCTGGGACCCTCAGTGAAGGAGTCCGTGGAGCTCGCCATCTCTGACATCAATCAACTTGCCACTTCTGAAAATGGATGGCTCAATGGCTCTCTCCTATCCCTGGTTGTTGTCGACAGTCGGAATGATGCGTTTCAAGCGGCTGCTGCAGGTATGAAATTCATGATTCTTGGTTCCTTTTTTTTTGGAGACGATGGACGAACGGTCATCTTACGTCCCCTCGTTGGTTCCTTTTTTTTTGGAGACGATGGACGAACGGTCATCTTACGTCCCCTCGTTTTCTCCAGCTATGGAGCTTCTGAATCAGGAGGTGGTCTCCATAATCGGACCACAATCAACGACTGGCTCGCACTTCGTAGCTCACATGTGCAGCACTCTTCAAGTCCCCATCATCTCCTACGGCGCTACTGACCCCGCCCTCTCGGAGCATCAGTACACATTCTTTCTCCGCTTGTCGCATAATGACGTGTATCAGATGCGCGCGGTCGCGGATTTTATCCGGTACTATGGCTGGAGGACGGTGGTGGCATTGTACACGGATGACGACTATGGTGCGAACGGTATCACGGCCTTAGAAGACGCCCTCATGCAACAGGTCAGCCCTAGCATGTTCAGAAGAGAGAGGTTGCCTCCTGATATCGATCGCGATGGAGTTGGCAGCGTTCTCTCTCGGCTTGCTATGATGGAGTCGCGTATCTTCGTTGTACATGCACAAGAGAGCGTGGGTCTGCGTGTGCTGGAAGAGGCACGTTACCTGGGCATGATCGACTCCGGATTCGTGTGGATTGTCACTGACCTTCTAGCTTACAGCATTGAGATGCTCATGCGGCGGGGGGATATGCGCGTTGTCAGGGCAGCACAGGGATTGGTAGGCATCCGTCGCTATGTCCCACCATCAGAAAGGCAGAAGGAGGTTTTTAAAAGGTGGGAGCAGCCCTCGTTCGGTGCCGAAATGATCCGGCGCGGCGTCGCGATGCCATTGATCTGGGGTGACGTGAATGTATATGCTATGTGCGCATATGACTCCGTCTGGCTAGCGGCAAAGGGACTGGATGAGCACCTGCGAAATGGAGGTTCGATCGGTTTTGGCAAGCAAAAGGGCGAGGACTCGACGGAGGAAGGAGAAGGAAACATCTCGGCGTTAGGGCAGTTGAAGGTGCTGAGGGAGGGCCGTAGCCTAAGGGAGGCAATGTTGCGTATGAACTTCAACGGCACCATAGGCCCGGTTCAGCTAAATGAAAACGGAGACATGGAGGCTGTACCGTTCGAGATCGTGAACGCAGTGGGTCGGGGAATGCGGGTGGTCGGCTACTGGCAGGATGGTGTTGGCATCTCCGCTCTTCCTCCTCCTGAGGCCTGCTGCGACGCGCCAACGTAAGTAGCTACTCTCTGATGCTGAAACCTTGTGTGTTCAACCTGAAGCCCTTGATGTGAGGAAGAAAGCAGATCCTCTGCGTGTATGAGTTTGTTATGCCAAATTAAGCCCTACAGCTCCACCGGAAACCCTCGATGTTATGTATATCCGCTCAAAGGCATATTCATCAACATGAAAATGACGATCTTATTTGTGGTTTTACAGGAGCTAAGTACTATTATGATCCATTACCATAATTAGGCTGGATGAACACGGCCACTCAGCAGCAAAACCATTTTAGCTTTGTTAACTACTTCGTATATAAACTGCGCGAACAAGTCGAGATTAACCGTGCTAATAGTGTGATCCATTACCACAATAATTAGGCTGTATGAACATGGCAATCCGGCAGCAAAACCATTCACCTGTGCTAGCTACTTCATATATAAACTGCGCGAGCAAGTCTAGGCTAACGGTGCTAATAGTGTTGATTAAAATGTGATATACACTCAGATTCCGTGGCATATTCAACTGGATGTGTCTAGAAAATTTGTGCTAATAGTTGACATTAGTTCTCTATCCAGTCAGTTTCCATGATTATTCATCAATAATGATGATCTTATTTGTGGTGTTAATGGAATGTATCACTGTAATTATCTGACATCCTAGTTGCGTTCGATCAACACAGCGACCGCAGCATTGAGTCTTTAGCTGTGCGACCAGGTTTATAATAAGTTTGTTTAGACTAAATGTGCTAAGTTTAGATTAACTGTGCGAAGTTTAGATTAACTATGCGAAACTTTGATTAAATGTGCTAAGTTTAGATTAACTGTGCGAGCAGGTTTATAATAAGCTTTGCTAACAAGTTTAGGCTAAATGTGCTAAGTTTAGATTAAGTGTGCTAAGTTCAGTTTCCATGGCGTATCCTTCAGAATGAAGACGACGATCTTTTTTGTGGCATTCACGCGATCGATTATTTTTATGATTTCAGGATACCCGCTGATGAGAGCACTGTGACTCTGGACGCTGATGGACGAAACTCAATTGGCTTGAAAGATACAATGAAATTTCAAGTCACTCTACCTGATGTAGTATGGCCAGGAGGTGGCACTCAAGTGCCTCGAGGATGGGTGATTCCTCAAAATGGGAGACCTTTGATGATCGGTGTACCAAAACGAGCTGGCTACAAAGAGCTCATCCGAGAGAGTGTTGATGTTCACACAAACGTCACAACCTTTCATGGCTTCTGCATCAACGTCTTTGAAGCCGCCATCCGCTACTTGCCATATGCAGTCACCTACCAATTTGTGTCTGTTAATGGAATGTCCGAGAACTCCACTCCAACATACGACCATCTTATTAGCAGGCTCGCGAATCAGGTGCGTCTGGAAAACTCAAATCATTAGTTAGAAATGTTGAACTCCTTTACAGACTAATTAATGATGGTTTTACGGCGCAATCATTGAAAAGAAAAAGCAAAATATCAAAACAAAATCATATCTTACCGGTCGATATATGTCTCTAGGTGATATATTTCTTTACAAAAAGATCAAATATTTCTTTTTTTTACAAGAATTTTACTGTAATCATGCTCCCAAAGGAATTCTGTTTAATCTCCTTTTGCTTGAATATATTGAAAGAAGAACTCTATAAGTGAAGGGCGTAGTACCTCTCACAGGTGCATGACTAAGAAACAGCTTTCCAGAGGCATCAGGTTTGAACAGCAAGAAAAAGCTTCTCAAAAGCATCAGGTTTGAACAGTCTGAAGGCATTATAACTGGATGGATAAATTCACCAATCGATGGATTAATGACGAATTCTTGCACGGAAGAAGATTCATATGGAGGTTCTCACGATGTTTCTTTTTTTTCTTTTTTTTAATGGAGGTTTGGCCGAAGCTTACTCCTCCGGACTTTAACTTTGAAATTACAACTGTACAAGGAAGGGCATAATACCCATGGGACCCCCTTATCCCACAAGAACAGGGGTTTACAAGACTGGTTTAAACGGAGGTCAACACTACCGCAAGGATAGACAAACGGTGGCACTCAGCCACAATGCAGAATCATTCCAGATTACATGTCCCTTAGATGTTGCTGCCAGGGATTGAACCCTCGCCCCCGCCTCAAGAGGCGAGAGGCCCAACCATTAAGCCAACGAACTAGGACCTCACGATGTTTCTTGCTTTGATAAAAAGATCATAACTTTAAATTCGACCGAAGGATACAGCTCTCACCAATGGGTAGACCGTAGAATGACGCCTCTCTCTCTCTCTCTCTCTCACACACACAGCAGTGCATGCTGCCACGGCAGTTGGAGCCTTGGAAGCACGTTGTACGAGCTTTTTGATAGCAATTGTTTAGGTGCATGAACACACTGCCGCGACCCGCCCTCTCTAGTCCACGGGTCATGCAAGATCACATGATGATAATGTTGAGGCGTCTGGAACAATCGTATACGTTTTGCGCCCATATAAGTCTGACTATAAGCAAATTCAAGCTGGACGTCCAGGTTCAAATCCTGATCTGACTAGTTACCCTTTTTTTTTTCTAAATGGAGGTTCGGTACTTCCCCGGGCTTTAACTTTGAAATTGCAATTGTACAAGGAAGTGCATAGTACCCATGGGACCCCCCTTATCCCACAAGAACAGCGGGCTTTAACTTTGAAATTGCAACTGTACAAGGAAGGGCATAGTACCCATGGGACCCCCTTATCCCACAAGAACAGGGGTTTGCATAGCTGGGTTAAACAACGGTCTCAACTACCGCAGGGCAAGATAACATGGCAACATCAGCGACATGATACATCATTCCAGGATAACATGTCCCTCACAAGTGTTGCCAGCAGGGGTTGAACCCTCGCCCCCGCCTCAAGAGGCGAGAGGCCCAACCACCAGGGCAGCGGCCTGATCTGACGAGTTACCCTTAAAAGAGTGGAAAATAAGAGAACTAATGTGTGTGTTGTTATTTCAATCTTTCGCCAAAAAACAATTGTTTCACTTGGAACACTTTTAGGTCCTTACGTGCGCTTAGATTTTGAACTGAAGATTTGTTCCACTCTACATTATGAACAGCCAACTTCATATAGTTGTTGTTCACTGGTCACAAAAACACACAATGTGTTTCACCTTCTGTCGTGAATTCAACTTCAGTTAAGAAGCTTCGTTGTGAATATGTTCATACGAAGAGCTGAAGTTGGAACATTGTCCATAGAGATTTTTTGCCGAGGGACTGTCTGACCATGGTGCATGCCTTGTGTGAACAATGGGTGCCACGTGTCTTACGCCAATGGAAATGCCAACCTTTGTGAAATCAACATACGCGTGGTGTTCCAAGTAGATAAAGGGTGATAATTTCATACTCTATTGCTCTTGTTTTTGACATTTTTTCTTATGTAGAGAGCGCCATCGGAGCTCCTTTGAATGTATGAACCTAAAGGAAATTAATCGAAATTATTTCAATCCTCTTAATTAGAAGCTACGAGTGGATTTGACAAAGGACTAGAAATCGATAGGATAGTGGTAAGATTTTTTGTTGAAAAGCAAATAAGGATAGAGAAATTTTCTCATTTACCACACATAGTGGAGACAGAAGAAGAAGATATAGATATTTCGGAGAGGCAAGAAAGAGAGAGAAAGAGATTCCCTCAATGTACACGGATCCCCAAACTATTCATACTAAGAGGGCCTGGCATGAGAAGTCTAGAATCAAAGCAAAAGACATACAATCACATGAGAAGACGTTTGGGATCAAGAGTTCTTCCAACCCTTTAGACCCATTGAAGGTTTTGTATTATAGCATTTTTTTGTGAAGATATTTCAAATATGTGTAGCATTCTCGTTATAAAACATTATGTATTTCTTATAGTAGATATTCCGTATGGATTTACAATGAGGGGGTTTGTGAACGATGTTGAGGCATATGAGCATCCTAGGGTTTTTAAGATGATGAAAGATTTTAAAAAACGTACTCTTTCACTTTTACAAGAGAAATCATTCATTATTTGTCTCCCAAGCACATAAGTCACGATTTCATGCAATTGAGGGCCTCATATGGTACATGAATGCCCATATGTTTGTGTATTTCTTGACGTAGGTATTATGGGTCTCTTTTGTTTCTCTCATGTTGTATGTAGGTCTAAGAAAAATGCTAATCATATGCTTGATAACACATTTGTGAGTGAAATTGGATGCATGTTCTAGAATATTATGTTGAGATTATTAAAACAGGGTGAGATAAAAACAGTGACCAAGAAGCGAAGGCATGTGGTAGAGGAAAAGAATCTTGTCAACTCTTAGCAATAGCCACAAATGTTGCTAATGAGATCAATTGAACTATTATTTAATGATGAGGCCTAGGTTCTTAACTTGTTTTCTAGAACAGGTAATGTAACTCTTTAGAGAGCTATTTATGATTCTTGTAATCTCTAATTTGTAGGTACTACATTTAGCTCTTTCCTTGAAGATGTTCAGAGATTGCATACCTATTGAGAAGGATGAGACTCATGTTAATTCCATCATGATGCAGATAAATGGGCTAAATGAGTGCTCGATGGAGACCTAGTGATAATCAAATAAAATATGGACATGAGAGAGACATTCCAACTTGCCTCAAGGGAACTCGTGCACCATGTAGATGATCCTAGTGAATTGGCTAACCTAGAAGAGCACCAAACAACCAAAAAAGATAATATAGATGTTGAGGAGAAAGAGTATAACCAACTATTATAATGATTTATGCTTATCAAGCGAACTACATTGTAAATGAACATTGTGAGTATCATATTTTATAATGTGAATCTCCCTTTCTTCTAATTTTGGCATTGCTACAAGTTTATATGGTATCTATTATGGTTGTGTCCTTACTTTTGAGTAAAAATTTGCATACAATAAAACGTGATTCATGAAGGGACCAAGAAAACTCATGATGTAAATGTTATTGTTCCTTGTTGATGAAGCATGATTGGAACCTGGATGTGGAATTGGATGAAATACAATTACTAAATAATAACCAGCTCTCTAGGATGTAGGTGGTTATTTAGCTATCTAAAAGAACTTATAAATGTACTTGGAATTCAGTCTCTTGAATATAGCATTTTTTGAGCATCATAAGTTTCAAGTGGCATTGACATGAAGTAGAATATTGTAAAACTATATGAATAACTTTCTTTGTTTGGAATTGATATTTAAATTTTTATGAACGAGTTGGAAAAAGAACTATTTTTTCTTATTTTTAACATATTTTAGGGTCTAAAATGAGAAATTGGCATGTTTCAGATTTATTATGTCTAAGAGGTAAGCATGAATGGGGCTTTATTTTGATGTTGAAGAAGTAGATAATGAAGGACATGTGACTTGAACATTTAACCATATACTATTTTAGTGCAATTTCATATTATTTAAAACACTACAACATATGGAGGGTATACCGAGGTTGCTACCGAGGCAAATGAACGGGCGTGAAATTTTCGCGACGTCGGTGTTACAGTCGGTATATGCGTCCGAAAGAAAGCGCCGGTATGGCGTCGGTATGGTCGTCGGTATATGCGTCGGTATAACCGTCGGAAATACTGACGGTTATATCGACGCTTATACCGACGTCCCTGCTGGGTGTACCGACGCATATACCGACGACCATACTGGACATACCGACGCGTATACCGACGACCATACCTGCACAAATTTTTTTGGGCAGAGTGTGTTGTCTTTTGCTACAGCATTATGTTGTTTAGCAAAAGACAATACACTCTGCCCAACTGAGTACATGTGTTATGTACTCTAATGGCAACCAAAACATAAACTTATATGAACAAAAATGAACAATGATTCATGTACAAAAAGTCGTATATTCCATAAATGGCACTTACATATAGGAATCGAATACAAAATTATGGTACATCATTGCCACATAGGAGTGTAATACAAAATTGTGGTAATGTGACAAAACACTTCCATATAGGAATCGAATACAAAATTATGGTTCATGATTGTCGTATGCGAGTGTGATACAAAATTGTGGCATTGATCAAAATATTTACACCTACAATCCTGCAACAAAACATATGTATAAAATAAAACCAATTAACATGACATTTATAAACAACAACTAGAAACACGAAACCAAGATATAACTTTACCTAATCAAGAATATTCTCCCATGAGACGATTGCACCGCGCCCCTCTAAGTCTTGTAACAGTGCAGTCAATCCATGTCGATATCCATACGATTCTTCCGCTCGCGTTGGAGGACGACCCACTGCCAACTCCTATAGTAAATATGCAAAATGTTAGATGAATATACATAATATACTTAACACAAACAACTTCAATAATTAACATCATACTTACAAATTGGTAGCGCATACTGTCGTATCTGCCGCTACCTAAATGCCACGTTCCAACCGTATCTAACTGAGTGGCCGCTGCATCTCTTTGTTGTTGATACCGATTAGGAGTATGTTGATGCTCATCCTGAATCGATTCCCATTCTTCGGCGTCTAGCCATACAGGCTTCGGTAAGCCTGCTTTGAAAGCATCGCGAGCTTCCGATCGTCGATGCGACATCACCTCGCGTGCTATATGTTGTATCCAATCGGAACTCACAATAGGATTGCCAGGTGCTGGCCGGTACTCTTCATATATGCATTGTGTGATATGATTTTTAGAGTCTCTATCCTCTTCGGTCCATTTTAACATTACTGAATGACCGAATTCGATCGAGCAGAGTTGTCGTATACGTTGTCGCATTGACTTCCCCGCCGCATCCATAACGGGAGCTCCATTACGGATATTATATATCTTTGATTCGTCATGATCATGTGCACCCCATGGTGTACGTGGAGATCCCATCTGATGCAATATGAAGATCTCATCTCATCCAATGTATATATATGCATGCTTAAGCTTGTATACATTTACATTCATGTATACATATGCTTGTATATATATGCATTCACATATACATATGCTTGTATACATATGCATTCACGTATACATATGCTTGTATATGTATACGTGTATACATATACATATACATATGCTTCCTTGTATATGCTTGTATACATACATGTACATATGCTTGCTTGCTTACATATGCATGCTTGTATACATATGGATGCATGTATGCATATGCTTACTTGCTTACATATGCATGCTTGCTTACATATGCATGCTTGTATACATATGCTTGCTTACATATGCATGCATGCTTGTATACATATGCATGCATGCTTGTATACATATGCATGCTTGCTTACATATGCATGCTTGCTTACATATGCATGCTTGCTTACATATGCATGCATGCTTGTATACATATGCATGCATGCTTGTATATATATGCATGCATGCTTGCTTACATATGCATGCATGCTTGTATACATATGCATGCATGCTTGTATACATATGCATGCTTACTTGCATGTATACATATGCATATCCCGCATGCATGCATGTATGCATATCCCTCATGCAATCATACATGCATATGCATACATGAATGCATATGCATATATGCATGCATACATACATGTATGTATGTATGCATGCATGTATACATATGCATTCATGTATTCATATGCATGTATGCATATGCATGCATGCATGTATGCATATGCATGCATGCATGTATGCATATGCATATGCATGTGCATATATGCATGTATGCATGTGTATGTATGCATATGCATATGCATTCATGCATGCATATCCCGCATGCATGCATGTATGCATATCCCTCATGCATTCATACATGCATATGCATACATGCATGCATACATACATGTATGTATGTATGCATGCATGTATGCATATGCATTCATGTATTCATATGCATGTATGCATATGCTTAAGCATGTGCATATATGCATGTATGCATGTGTATGTATGCATATGCATATGCATTCATGCATGTATGTATGCATATGCATTCATGCATGTATGCATATGCATGTATGCATGTATGCATGTATGCATGCATGTATGCATATGCATGCAAGCATGTATGCATATGCATTCATGCATGCACATGCATGTATGCATATGCATTCATGCATGTATGCATGTGTATGTATGCATATGCATATGCATTCATGCATGTATGTATACATATGCATTCATGCATCTATGCATATGCATGTGTATGCATGTGCATATATGCATGTATGCATGTGTATGTATGCATATGCATATGCATTCATGCATGCATATCCCGCATGCATGCATGTATGCATATCCCTCATGCATTCATACATGCATATGCATACATGAATGCATATGCATACATGCATGCATACATACATGTATGTATGTATGTATGTATGTATGCATGCATGTATGCATATGCATTCATGTATTCATATGCATGTATGCATATGCATGCATGTATGCATATGCATATGCATGTGCATATATGCATGTATGCATGTGTATGTATGCATATGCATATGCATTCATGCATGTATGTATGTGCATTCATGCATGTATGCATGTGCATTCATGCATGTATGCATATGCATGCATGTATGCATATGCATGCATGTATGCATATGCATGCATGTATGCATATGCATGCATGTATGCATATGCATGTATGCATGTATGCATGTATGCATGTATACATGCATGCATGCATGTATGCATATGCATTCATGCATGTATGCATATGCATTCATGCATGTATGCATATGCATTCATGCATGTATGCATATGCATGCATGTTTGCATATGCATGCATGTTTGCATATGCATGTATGCATGTATGCATATGCATACATGCATGTATGCATATGCATACATGCATGTATGCATATGCATACATGCATGTATGCATATGCATGTATGCATGCATGCATGTATGCATGCATGCACATGCATGTATGCATATGCATGCATGCACATGCATGTATGCATATGCATGCATGCACATGCATGTATGCATATGCATGCATGCCATTGCATGTATGCATATGCATGCATGCACATGCATGTATGCATATGCATGCATGCACATGCATGTATGCATATGCATGCATGCACATGCATGTATGCATGTGCATTCATGCATGTGTATGTATGCATATGCATGTATGTATGCATATGCATGTATGCATGTATGGACGCATGCATGTATGCATATGCATGCATGCATGTATGTATATGCATGCATGCATGTATTGTGAAGAGAGATGGTGGATGCAATCCAAAGATGAGTAGGTGCTGCTACAACGAGCTTCACACCAGCCAACATAGACTTCAAAGTTGATTAGTAGACCCTTTGAGCTTCCTAAATCCACCAAAATATCAGCCAAGTACTTTGAAACATGTATCCCAAAAGTTTAAGTCAAGACAGACTAGTTGCGAAATGACTAGCTCCCAAAACTTGCTATTTTTGGACATACACCTGCTGGAAAAAATGAACAGTGCTCTCAACCTGGTAGGAATTAGAAATATTCCTTTTGGGCATAGCAAATAGACTTACAAGCTTCCCAATCCAAGTTAAAACACTTTAAATGATGGACTGAGCACTGAGAACAAGTTTCATCAATTTCTGGAACATTCCCACAATTCTTGGGGCTCTGCAGAGATAGACCAGTAAGTAGTAAAATGCAGATAGCTCCAAAAGTATTAATCCAATGACCTTGAAAATCTATATGCACAAAGTAGACAGTGCAAGCTATCCAACGCAAGTTAAATCCCTGAAAAAGGTTCAGTAGAACTCGAGATATGAGCTTCTGAAGTTACTGCTCTGAGTGAGTATAGTAGAGAACAAAACAGAGAAGTAGATGATGATAAATGTATAGATTCACATATGATTACAACCACATTGGCAATGAATCTTTGCACAATGGGAGTAGAAGGATAGAGCTATGGAGTAAGCTCTTCAATCTCTACAAAATGACATCAAGTGGTCACGTACAAGGCTTGCTAATCGCCTCTTCCTTCTTGCTCCTTTTATAGCTATTCTTGGAAGGAATTTTGAATTCGAATTCGAATGGCTCCACCTAAAAGTGATCCCCAAAGTTAGGAGAGATTCCCTCAGCTCTAAATTTTGTGGTTTTAGGTAGTTAGAACCACGAATTTGCTTTTACATCATGGATGAGGTAAGCCATCCTTTTGCTTTTTTCTTTTTCCATTTACAAGAGATAAAATGTACTCTTTTACGAGAGGTGTTCACATGACTACTCATGTGACTTACAATTGAAGATAATATCAAGTATAGCAAGCATGTAGGCTTGGGCAAAATGCACCAAGAGCTCCCCCTCAAGCCTAACATGCTTGGCCTTCAAATAAGTCTTCAATTGTCCTTGATTTCCTGCAAGCCAATCATCAACTTGAATCTACTTAATTTTGTACCATCAAGAGCTTTAGTCAACATGTCGGCACATTGCATATCTTTAGAGACATAGGATAGTTGAATATCCTTGCTCATTAGCTTCTCCCTTACGTAATGGTAGTGGACTTCAATATGCTTGGTTCTAGCATGGTATACCGGATTAGCTGCTAGATGTAGTGAGCTTGTGTTGTCACCAAAAATGTGAGGTGTTGAAGAATGAAGTCCAAGATCTGTGTACAAAGACTTTAACCACATGATTTCTTGAGTTGCATTAGCCAAACCTCTATATTCGGCTTTGGTAGATGATAATGCCACGGTTGGTTGCTTCTTCGATGACCAAGAAATGTTTTTTGAACCTGCAAATGATATATACCCTGATGTGCTTCTTCTATCATCTTTAGATCCAGCCCAATCTGCATCTGAGTAGACCTTTAGCTCAATATCTGAAGTAAATGAATAAAACAAACCTTCATTCATGGTCCCCTTTAGGTACTTGAGGACTCTCTTGGCTGCTTCCATATGTGGTCTTCTCGGCTTATGCATAAACTGACTCAATATGCTAACACTATAGCATATATCCACCCTTGTGAGTGTTGCATAGTTCAAACTTCCAACCAAGCTTTGATAGCTTGTGATGTCTTCAATTGGCTCTCCTTCATAAGCACTAAGCTTATGATTTTGCTCCATAGGTGTACCTGCACACTTTGTATTTCCCATCTTGAACTTGACGAGCATGTCATGGACATACTTCCTTTGTGTGATGTATATACCTGAATCTGTGTAGATCAACTCCAATCCAAGAAAATAAGTGAGTGGTCCGAGGTCACTTATTTTGAACTCCTCCTTCATTTGACTCTTTACCTGTTTGATTCCTTCAAGATCATTGCCTGTGATAATAATATCATCAACATACACACATAAATAGATCACTTCAGATCCATTCCTCTTTATGAACAAAGAGGTATCCGCCTTTCTAGCTTTGAATCCTTGGTCCTGCAAATAAGTCCCCAATCTGAAATTCCAAGCTCTTGGAGCTTGCTTCAATCCATACAAAGCTTTCTTTAGTTTGCGTACATAGTTAGATGATGTGCATCCTCATATCCAGGAGGTTGTGCCATATACACTTCCTCAGAAATCCATCCATTCAAGAAAGCATTCTTTACATCAAGTTGATAAAGATTCCAATTTCTAGATGCAGCAAGACTAATGAGAACCCTAATTGTAGGCATTTTTGCAACAGGAGAGAAAGTCTCCTCATAATCAATACCATGGGTTTGAGCAAACCCTTTAGCAACTAACCTTGCTTTGTGTCTATTTATACTTCCATCTGGATTCCTCTTGATTTTGTATATCCATCGAGATCCGATTATCTTCATAGATGGCTTGTTAGGTACAAGCTCCCAAGTGTCATTCTCCTTCAAGGCTTCCATTTCTTCATCCATTGCATCTCTCCAAGCTTTCTTGCTTTGCGCTTCTTCGAATGTGGTAGGTTCTTCATTGGTTGAATCCTTTGCAATGTAGATTGAGTGCTTGATGACCAAAGAAGTATCATAATCAAACCTCTCTGGTTTCTTCTTCTCCCTCGAAGACCTTCTAAGTGGTTGATGTGAGCTCTCGGGTCCATATGTAGCATCCTGCATCTTTGCTTTACCTTTGTTCTTCCATAGCTTTGGTCTTTCCAAGTCTTCTAGGTCAATCTCCGAATCACTTTCTTCAATCTGCTTTGGCTCCTTTGGTTGAAGTGATGGAAAATCTTCATCCAAGTCATATGGCAGCTTCACTTTCCTGTCATCATCAAACCATGATTTGTTTTCATCAAAAATTACATCTCTACTCACAGAAAATCCTTTATTGGTTGGATTGTACAATCTATATCCTTTTTGGTTTTGGTCATAACCAATAAATACGCACTTCTCTGCCTTGGGATCCAATTTCCCTCTTACTTGAGAAGGAATGTGAGCATAGGCTAAGCATCCAAAGATTTTGCAATGCTCTAGACTAGGTCTTCTTCCATTCCACACTTCGTATGGAGTGGTTCCATCTAGTGACTTAGATGGAAGTCTATTTATGAGATATGTGGCTGTAGACACAGCCTCTGCCCATAGGTAGTTTGGCAATCCCTTTTCATTGAGCATGGACCTTGCTGCTTCGACAATAGCTCTGTTCCTCCTCTCTGCTACACCATTGAGTTCGGGTGTATACCTTGTAGTGACTTCCCTTTTAATGCCTCTTTCATACAAGAAGGCATCAAATTTAGAAGAGAAGTATTCTCCTCCACCATCTGATCTGAGTCTTTTCAAAGTCCTACCTGTTTGATTTTCAACAAGAGCAATATACTTCTTAAAGCAATTAAACACTTCATCCTTGTGCTTCATGAAAAACAAAATGGTCCACCTCCTACAATCATCTATGAAAGACACATAATATCTTAAGCCTGATATAGATGGCTCCTTACTTGGACCCCACACATCCGTGTGCACTAGATCCAAAGGATTTTGATACATATATCCCTTCTTATTGAAAGGTTGTCTATGAGCCTTGCCGAGTTGACAAGCTTCACACTTATAAATCATGTGTTGCCTTGTGATATTAGGCAAACCAAGTACACTTTGGTCCCTGCAAATCTGTTTGAGTGTCCTCTCACCAATGTGAGCAAGCCTTTTGTGCCATATCTCTAACTCTGTAAGAGTTTGAGATCCATAGCTAAACAAAGCTATGTTCTTTGTATCTTCCACTTCAAAAGTGAAAAGCCTTCCTGTCTTCTCTCCTTTGGCAATCCTTCAAAAGCCTTGCCTTGGGTCTTCAACATATGCTCCAAATCGATTGAATCTAACCTGCAATCCTTTTTCAACAATCTGTCCAACACTTATTAATTTTTGGTAATTGTAGGGACATACAAGACTTTGCCTAAGAGGTTCATATTCCCATCTGATGTCTTCACATTACCTATCTTCTCCAGTGAGTGCTTTGTGTCATCTCCTGTCTGCACTTCATGCTTGTTATGAGGATCTTCCAAATCAGAAAGTAAAGCCACATTTCCTGCTACATGGTTCGAGCATCCCGAATCAATGTAAAATATGTGATCATCATCCTTACCCTTCTTCGTTGATAGATTCATAATCAATAATGAATCTTCTTGACTTTGGTCCTCTGCATAGTTATTGTAATATCTTCTTCCTCTATGGCCACTTTGATAGTTGTTGTTGTTGTTGTAATTGTTGTTGTAGTAGTTGTTGTTGTTGTAGCCTCCATTGTATCTACCTCTATTTGATCCATAGCCACCTCTATTGAATCCTCTTCCTCTTGAGTTCCTCGGGTTCCTGAAACATTCTTCAGTAGTATGGTTAGATCAGCCACATATGTTGCAAGGTTGAGATGATTGGAATCTCCCCCTGCCTTGCTTTCCACCTCTGCCTCTTCCTCTAGCTCTTCCTCTACCTGCAAAGTTTGCTTGGAAAGAGCTTCCTTCATTTTCATTCTTCCTATTCTTTGACTTGTCCTTGACCTTAGCTTTATCAGAATATAAGGTAGAAGTTTGATTACCTCTTGAGGACTCACCACCTTTGCTAATCTTTGCTTCATGAGTGAAGAGTTGGCCCATGAGTGTGCTGAGGTCAGGTACATGCATATCCATGTATAAATCCATGGCTGTTGTGAATGACTCCCACTTGTCGTCTGCTTTGATTCCATTCATGATTTGTCTTATGATTTGCTCCTCTTCAATTACCTCTCCAATGCTTCCAAGTTGGTCGGAAATCTCCTTCATCTTTGTGACATAATCAGTCACATTTTGCTTCGGGCTTTTCTTCATTGTTGTGAACTCCATCCACAATTGGTTCTTCCTTGCTCGAGTGTTGGAAGAGAAGAAAGAAGCAAGTGCATTCCAGGTTTCTCTTGATGTCTTGCATCCCTTGACATGAGGTAAAAGAAAATCAGAGATTGAGTTTAGAATATAGGACCTTGCAAGTGCATCCTTCGAACACCAATTCGAAAGTCCTTCCACTTCTTCATGTGATGGTTGCCCTTTGTTCCTCATGGTTGGCATTGCTTCATCTCCAGATATGAATCCATATAGATTCCTCCCTTGAAGGTAAGCCTCCATCCTTATAGACCATGCCGGGTAGTTGTTTCGATCCAATTTGTCAATTGTTGATGGAAATCCATCTCCCATGTTGCTTGACTATGCTCTGATACCATTGTGAAGAGAGATGGTGGATGCAATCCAAAGATGAGTAGGTGCTGCTACAACCAGCTTCACACCATCCAATTGAGACTTCAGAGTTGATTAGTAGACCCTTTGAGCTTCCTAAATCCACCAAAATATCAGCCAAGTACTTTGGAACATGTATCCCAAAAGTTTAAGTCAAGACAGACTAGTTGCGAAATGACTAGCTCCCAAAACTTGCTATTTTTGGACATACACCTGCTGGAAAACATGAACAGTGCTCTCAACCTGGTAGGAATTAGAAATATTCCTTTTGGGCATAGCAAATAGACTTAGCAAGCTTCCCAATCCAATTTAAAACACTTCAAATGATGGACTGAGCACTGAGAACAAGTTTCATCAATTTCTGGAACATTCCCACAATTCTTGGGGCTCTGCAGAGATAGACCAGTAAGCAGTAAAATGCAGATAGCTCCAAAAGTATTAATTCAATGACCTTGAAAATTTATATGCACAAAGTAGACAGTACAAGCTATACAACGCAAGTTAAATCCCTGAAAAAGGTTCAGTAGAACTCGAGATATGAGCTTCTGAAGTTACTGCTCTGAGTGAGTATAGCAGAGAACAAAACAGAGAAGTAGATGATGATAAATGTATAGATTCACATATGATTACAACCACATTGGCAATGAATCTTTGCACAATGGGAGTAGAATGATAGAGCTATGGAGTAAGCTCTTCAATCTCTACAAAATCACATCAAGTGGTCACGTACAAGGCTTGCTAATCGCCTCTTCCTTCTTGCTCCTTTTATAGCTATCCTTGGAGGGAATTTTGAATTCGAATTCGAATGGCTCCACCTAAAAGTGATCCCCCAAGTTAGGAGAGATTCCCTCAGCTCTAAATTTTGTGGTTTTAGGTAGTTAGAACCACGAATTGTCTTTTACATCATGGATGAGGTAAGCCATCCTTTTGCTTTTTTCTTTTTCCATTTACAAGAGATAAAATGTACTCTTTTACGAGAGGTGTTCACATGACTACTCATGTGACTTACAAATGAGGATAATATCAAGTATATCAAGCATGTAGGCTTGGGCAAAATGCACCAACATGTATGCATATGCATTCATGCATGTATGCATGTGCATTCATGCATGTATGCATATGCATGTATGCATATGCATGTATGCATGTATGCATGTATACATGCATGCATGCATGTATACATGCATGCATGCATGTATGCATATGCATTCATGCATGTATGCATGTATGCATATGCATACATGCATGCATGCATGCATGTATGCATGTGCATTCATGCATGTATGCATGTGTATGCATGCATGTATGCATGTGTATGCATGCATGTATGCATATGCATTCATGTATGCATATGCATTCATGTATGCATATGCATTCATGTATGCATATGCATTCATGTATGCATATGCATGTATGCATATGCATGTATGCATATGCATTCATGTATGCATATGCATGTGTATGCATGTAGGCATGCATGTATGCATGTGTATGCATGTATGCATGTGTATGCATGTATGCATGTGTATGCATGTATGCATGCATGTATGCATATGCATGTATGCACATGCATGCATGCACATGCATGTATGCATATGCATGCATGCATGTATGCATATGCATGCATGCATGTATGCATATGCATGCATGCATGTATGCATATGCATTCATGCATGTATGCATGTGCATTCATGCATGTATGCATATGCATGCATGTATGCATATGCATGTATGCATGTATGCATGTATGCATGTGCATACATGCATGTATGCATATGCATGCATGCACATGCATGTATGCATATGCATGCATGCACATGCATGTATGCATATGCATGCATGCACATGCATGTATGCATATGCATGCATGCATGTGCATTCATGCATGTATGTATATGCATGTATGCATATGCATGTATGCATATGCATGTATGCATATGCATGTATGCATATGCATATGCATTCATGCATGTATGCATGTGCATTCATGCATGTATGCATATGTATGCATGCACATGCATGTATGCATGTGTATGCATGCATGTATGCATGTGTATGCATGCATGTATGCATGTGTATGCATGCATGTATGCATATGCATTCATGTATGCATATGCATGTATGCATATGCATTCATGTATGCATATGCATGTATGCATATGCATTCATGTATGCATATGCATGTATGCATATGCATTCATGTATGCATATGCATGTATGCATATGCATGTATGCATGCATGCATGCATGCACATGCATGTATGCATATGCATGCATGCACATGCATGTATGCATGTGCATTCATGCATGTATGCATGTGCATTCATGCATGTATGCATGTGCATTCATGCATGTATGCATGTGCATTCATGCATGTATGCATGTGCATTCATGCATGTATGCATATGCATGCATGTATGCATGTATGCATGTGTGTTCATGCATGTATGCATGTGTGTGCATGCATGCATATGCATGTATGCATATGCATGCATGCATGTATGCATATGCATGCATGTATGCATATGCATATCCCTCTCTCTCTCTCGCTCTCTCTCTCTCAAACAAAAATAAAGAGAGAAGATATTAGAAAACAAAAATATAAAGAGAGAAGATATTAGAAAACAAAAATATAAAGAAAGATAAAAGAGTGATATATGTTTTACTTACATTGATGTAATTTTTGTAATTCCACTTGAAGTGCTTCTTCGTCGAATTTCCAAAGCTTTGATGTCAAATTCTCCTGCAAAACCAAACAAAGAACATATTAGCAAAACCAAAACTTCAGATCTATAAAGATAGAGGTCTGTATAAAGAGAGAGAGAGAGGGACAGAGAAAGAGAGAGGGAGAGAGAAAGAGGGAGAGAGACGAGGAGAGAGTGAGAGAGAGAGGGAGGGAGAGAGAGAGAGAGAGAGAGAGAGAGAGAGATAGTCAGAGAGAGGGAGGGAGAGAGAGTGGGAGAGAGAGAGAGAGGGAAGGGAGGGAGAGAGAGAGAGAGGGAGAGAGAGAGAGAGAGGGAAAGGAGGGAGAGAGGGAGAGAGAGAGAGAGAGGATGACAAACAGAGTTCTGCTCTGCTGTTGGCGTGCGCGAACCCGAAAGGAGAAGTTCTACATTCGAAACGCTCAGAATGACGAATTTCGGGTTCGGGCCCAGTTAAAAAGAGAGCGTCGGTATATGCGTCGGTATATGCGTCGGTAGTTCCAACAAAGTACCGACGCTTATACCGACGTTGTGATTCCAAACTGACGCGGTTGTGATTCCGAGGCAATGCAGCTTTCCCAAATTTCCCGAGGGGTATACTGACGCCGACAGCTGCACGTCGGTACACTGACCGTCGGTATTCCCTTGATATGTAGTAGTGAAAAAAATGAAACAAACAAAATAAATAATTGAATAATGTGATTACTTATATATATATATATATATATATATATATATATATATATATATATATATATATATATATATATATATATATATATATATATATATATATATATATATATATATATATATATATATATATATATATATATATATATACACACACACACATATATATATATATATATATGTGTGTGTGTGTGTGTATATATATATATATATATATATATATATATATATATATATATATATATATATATATATATATATATATATATATATATATATATATATGTGTGTGTGTGTGTGTGTGTGTGTATGTATATGTATATATATACATATACATACATATATATATATATATATATATATATATATATATATATATATATATATATATATATATATATATATATATATATATATAATGTGTGTGTATGTATCTATGTGTGGAGAAAGAGAGAGAGAGAGAGAGAGAGAGAGAATTAATTATTTAAAGATCAAGAGAAAGATAAATAAATATTAAGAGAGAGAGAGGTCGAAATTTCTTTAAGATTTTGAACGATATTAGTCAGAAAGAAACTAGAGCACATAGCACACTTTTTCGCTCCACACAAAATTGTGACCTTGGTGATCGAAGCTTTGTCGAACGACAAAGTACAAAAATCAGGGCTGATAATTAATCGTGAGTGCTCTCTTCAACCACTTCCCATCATTCTCAATTGATTATTATACATTACACACCAACTCTTTGGTTTAATGTAATTATTTACTAACTCGTAGATTTGAGTTGTCACTTTTCACCAAGATATTAGGAGTACATGACTAAATAGTTGAATGCATAATGCATGTACTTCTTGTTGATTCTTCATGCTTTGTTTTAGGAATCCTAAGGTCTAACAACTCTAGTGAGAATCCTCTATCTTGTTTGTTTAAGTCATTTTCTCAAAGGCGTATCTGTATAGTTCGAAATGTAGTGTCACCAATTCTTACCTCCAATGAGATAATATTTTGTTTCTATAAAACTTTCCAATTTTTAGTATTTCAAAGAGTTTTATACTTATCTAAGTTTTTTTTTGAACCGTCTTTTTTTTTGTTTCAACATTTTGAGCGAATCAACATCTTTGTTTATTTGACTGAACTAGTGGTTTTGTAAACACCATGAAAGGATACATTGTGGTTTTTTTGGCAAGAGAAGCAAGAGAATTGGGTAGACCCTTACAAATTTGAAGATACCTCTTACATATTGGTTTCACATAGAATCAACGTTCCTTGAAGATCATATTATTGGACATAAATTAGAATATGAGAGATTTCAAAAACATCATAGAGAACTTTTATTGGACATTTTTTCTATGAGATATGCACTTTGTAACTTTGCAAAGTTAATGGATATCTTAAAACGGAGAGGAGATAAAGAACACATAGACCTTCTAGACGTTTTTTTCCTCTCTACATACAAATAGAATTATCACACGTTTTTCATAAATAATAGGAGAGTTAGAGAGATTTTTAATGAGTACTTAAAATTTAAGAATTGATTTACATGTGAGAAATCTACAAACATTACAAAATTGATCAACGAAAAATGACTAATCAAAATATGAGCAAGTCTGGAGACGGCGAATTCATAGAAAGCTTGTTGTATATCTACAAAATATCTAAAATCTTGAATAACATACCCTTTGATGATAACAAATACATATATGATTTGTATGAGACACAATCCTTAATTTGCATTTCCAATCTCAATTTTGGGGAATATTTATTAGCAAGTTGAGATTTGAAATCTTAGATTCAGTTCCCAAATTATCTTTGATCTTAATGATTCCATCTATATGAATCCTTGATTTAGTCAAAACATCCACATGTATAAATATGTATACACATAACCCTTTGACAAATTTAGAATATACACTTTATTGTGCATTACGTAGATTGTATCCTTGCTAGATTAAATACCTTTTCAACCTTAAACTCCATGCTCTAGGGACTCTTTTCAAGCCATATAATTGTTTTCTCAATCTTCATACATGATTAGCAGAAAAAAAATCCAGATCAAAACCATCAAGTAATGATGCATACACTTCCTCTTCTAAGTTACCATTTAAAAAAGTATTATTAATGTCAAGTTGATACAACATTAGAATTCTTTCTTCTAGCTATACTTAGAAAACTTCTTACAATGACCATGTTAGGTACTAGAATAAAGGTTACCTCATAGTCTATGACACATATCTGAGCATATCCCTTAGCCATTATCCTATATTTATAGCTAAGCACATTTCCATAATTGTTCCTTCTAATCTTGTAGGACCAACTACAACTAGTTACCTTATGTTTAGGTGTCTTTTCAACAAATTCCATGTTTCCTCATGAAGTGTGTGTATCTCTTCTTGCATAAATCTTTTTCACTTCTCAATACCTCTACATCCAAGGTGAAGAGACTTCCTTGCTTTCTTCCTCTTGCAATGAGCTTTACTTCCTACTTAGGGTCTTCAATAATGCAAACTTTATAATTAAAGCTCACTTCATAGCCTCTTTTAACTATTTATGCACTGAACACTTGGGCCTCCTTGGATTCGCTCCCCCACAACGTGCTTATTTGTGGTGACTTCAACATGGTGGAGGACCCTATGGACAGATGGATGGGCAAGGGCAAGGTCATCAATAGTCGGGAGAAAGAAACGTGGGACAAAACCAAACTACACTTGGACTTGGTCGAATTCAAAGACTCAAATGGCTTTTCTTGGTCGAATCTCCAAGCGGACGAGGACCTGAGGAAAGCTAGACTTGATAGATGCTAGATCTCTTAGAGTTTTACTCATTAGTGGGGCCACCCTTCCCTCTCGCAACGCACCGGCCTCACCATATCTGATCACTACCCGATCGTTATCACTTTCCAACCTTCCACCAAGATCCGTAAGGCTCCTTATTTCCACGCCAGTGCGCCCTCCTCTCTCCCCTCCGTTCATCAAGAAATTGCTAGTGTGTGGAAGGAGGCGTTTGCCTCCAGCTTGTCCCCAGCCAAGTGCTGGAGGTGTGGTTGATAAGTCACGACAGATCATGAATAGATCCAGGAAGATGCTCGAGACTGTGTGGTGGGCTCGTAGAGAAGGTCTATATCACAGACTCTGGAGGCTCAAGGAGGAAGTGAACAAAGGAAAATCTCAAGCCCAGAAAGGTCTTCGAAAAATCAGAGCGCTGTTGAGATATGAGGAAGAAATACAAAGGAAAAATTTACAAGGAGTGGTGGGCTGGCAAAGCTGAGAAACCCACCAAAGAGATGTGTCGTATCCTTAAAAGGAAACATAACAGAGAATTGATCCCCTTATTGCTAGACTTAAATGGAAATGTATGCAATACAGAAGAAGATAATTTTGGGATCATTGAAGGGCACTTCACGAGACTCCTCGGGACCTCGAACCCCCTCACCCACCATACAAGGGACTGTATGGCAAACATATCTAGGGTTTCCCCTCACAGGATAGCACTCAACCTTCGCTCCTTGCTACATGTCCCTATCTCTGAAGCAGAAATCATTGAGGTCATTGATGCCCTCCCTTTTGGTAAAAGCTCGGGACCTGACGGGCTCACTAATGAGTTCTTTAAGTCCTTCAAGTTGGTGGTTGCCACCCCTCTTTGTCTGGTTTGGCAAGAGGAGCTCAAATTTGGCGCGCTTCCTTCTTGTCTCAACAATGGCATTATCAAGTTAATACACAAAAAAGGGGAAAAGAACAGAATAGAGAATTGGCGTCCTATTACGATGCTCCAAACGGGATACAAGATCATCACCAAAGTCAATGCCAACAGAATCTCTTGCCACTTGAGAGCATGGTTAAGTGAGGACCAAAAAGGTTTCATCAAAGGCAGGTCAATTTTGGAAACCATTATAGATATCTGGGAAGGTCTTGAATTTGCAAATGAGTCTAAACAAGATGTGGTCTTCCTCAAGATCGACTTTGATAAAGCCTACGACAAGTTGGAATGGGACTATATTCTGCAGTCGTTCCAAGATCTTGGATGTAGTCAAAAATTCACCAAGATGATCGCGACGCTTCTCGGAAATGCATCGACCCAAACTAACATTAATGGCAAACTTTTGAAGGTGATGAAACTTAGAAGATCTACCAGACAAGGGTGCCCATTGGCTCCCCTTCTCTTTGCCATTGCTAGAGAAGGGCTTAGCAGGCTGGTGGAGCATCAGGTGGAAGCTGGTAATATCAAAGGCCTCCGTTTGCCTCATGACCACAGTCAGATCACCATGAGACTTTTTGCCGATGATATGAACACGTTTGTTCACAATGATAGTACCAACCTGGAGACGTTTTGGAGGTGTCTGGCTACTTTCTGTGAAGCCTCTGGATCCACAATCAACCACTCTAAGACCGCCTTTAGAGCTATTGTTGGGTCATAGCCCAACCTCCTCATTGATCATGGCTGTCAAATCATTCCGCAGGGCCAAATTTTTCAGCTTCTTGGGATCCCCTTGGGGTTTGGCGTCTCTATGGAACAGCGGTGGAACTGGGTGCTAGCCAAACTCGAAAACAAGCTTAACTATTGGAGAGGTATGCAAATCAGTCTTGCTTGTCGTGCTTTGGTTATCAACACATTCCTCCTATCATCTACCATTTATTTCCTTTCTTGTTGGAGACCGAAAGAGCAAGATCTATCCAAACTGGATAGTATTTGTAGAAATTACTTCCTATGGACGGGCGACCACAATAGGAGGGGGGTGCCTAAAATCAAATGGTCCATCTGCACCAGCCATAGAGATAGTGGGGGACTTGGTATCCTGGACATTGGGTGCATGGCTTTGGAAATCAGTCTTGCTTGTCGTGCTTTGGTTATCAACACATTCCTCCTATCATCTACCATTTATTTCCTTTCTTGTTGGAGACCGAAAGAGCAAGATCTATCCAAACTGGATAGTATTTGTAGAAATTACTTCCTATGGACGGGCGACCACAATAGGAGGGGGGTGCCTAAAATCAAATGGTCCATCTGCACCAGCCATAGAGATAGTGGGGGACTTGGTATCCTGGACATTGGGTGCATGGCTAACAAACTGGCAGCCAAATGGATGAAGGGTGCAACGCGGAGGCCTCGTGGGCCAAGTTGATCTTCAAAAACAAGAATGAGTTGGCTCTCATGGGTTTCCCAAATTGAAAGAAACTTGACATCTTGACCTTGCTGTTTTCCTCGATCCCCGTCTTCCCGAAAGGCTCTAATCTCGTGTGCTCCCTATGGAAGAGTTGGAATAAAGTCAAAAGCTACACAAGAATTAGTGAAGACTGGAAGTGGGCAGCCGGTATCAGACAAAACGACTCTATCTGGTTTTCGATCCATGGCATCCGGAGTGCGGAATCTTGGAGCACTCAAAATGCCAAGAAGTTATGGAATAAAGGCTTCAAAAAATGGAAACATCTCTGGAAACAAGACACCAACTGCTGGATCAACTTCGAGGATATTGACGCTTGCGTCAACATTTCGTACAAAGAATGGAACACTTTGCAAAGCAGATGTCTCGCCTGGGACTGACACAAAGTTCGCCTTCTCATCGGACACGACACGTCGAGCTCGCTTGGTCTCAAATGGCACAATGGGAATAGCCTATCAAAAATTCCGAACATCAAAGAAACGATTGACTATCACGTTAACCTCAACAAGAAGTGGTGCCTATCTTGGACACGGCTTCGGTGGGACATGAAGTTCATGGCTATCTGGCACCCCCTCATAGAAATCAAAAAGTCTGTCCTCTTATGGCAAATTCTTCATCACGGAAATTTGGACCAACCTTAAGGCTAGCAAATTTTGTGGGATTCCTCCCTGGTGCAAACGCTGCTACCGGTCTATCGAAGATGTTTCACACATCTTCTTTACATGCCCCAACTCCAATAGACTCTGGCAGATGGTTAAGGAAAGAAAATTAGACTTCAGAAACATCTCAGTTCGCAGCAAGCACTGTTGGGAGAAGCGATCGGCTGCTCCGCGACTCTCTGGAACGCCATCAGAGGGGAGGTCCTATGGAAAATCTGGCGGGAAAGATGTGCTTTCAACTTTGGTGACTCCCCCAAAGAGAGGTCAATTGAGAAATCGTTGTTCCTCCTTGGCCAAAGGATTGTTAACGGTAAGAAATCCCCCCCCCCCTTCAGGCATCATCAAGTACTCCTTTTGATCAATAACAAGCTTAAACCCAAGTAGGCCCCTCATGAGGGTGATGAGAGGGTGATTAACCTTCTTTGTAAGGCCATCTAAGCTCTGTAAAAGCTTCCCCTGCTTTGTGGGATTTTGGGGGTCCCGTGGGCACTAGTCCCCTTCTCTTGTAATTTTCTTTATTAATTCAAGTCCGGGAGAGTAGGCTAATGCTGAACTTCCTTTATATTAAAAAAAAACTATTTATGCACTGTGGCATTAGGTTCTTATGCAACACAATCTTCAATAGCTTTGCACTCTTCCATACATCCAATAGGAAATCTACCACATGTGTGATCTTATGTTTAGTGTCATCCCATATTTGTAGTTGTGTGAGTGTAAATTAAAGAAAACCTTTCTATTATAACTCATGTGGTTGCTATACCCTCTATCTATGTACAATGTGTCAGATGTGCTAACCTTTTCATTTGAGCCATAAATCATGAGAAAGTTTCCATTATCTAAATCTCTTAAGGAACTAGCATAATTACCTTGTTCTTATTGAATCCTTATTTTCCTCCTTAAGAATAGAAGCCTTTTGCGACTTAACTTGGTTCTCATCAAATGAAGCATTCTCCATAGGATGATTCTTTTCCTTGTTGCCTTCCACCTCTTTCTTTCCTCCTTTCTTTTACTCTTGATCCATATCTTTGATTTTCATTCTTTGAGCTTAAGTTTAATCTTCATCCTCTATGCCTTGGGAGTTTTTTCCACCTCTTTTGCCCTTCTATCTACCTACATACAAAACTTGGATTTGATCGCCCTTTGATTGTGATCCTCTTTGGTTAATCTCCCCAATCACCATCAATGTGACTAGTTGATCAAACTCTAACAAGGAATCCCTCATATACACTGATGTGGTGAAGGCTCTACATCTTTAATCTTCTCTTAAAAATTTAGAACATGAAGAACCAAGCCATAATCTTCAATTCACTCCAAATTTATCTTAGGGCATCTATAAACTCCTTAACCTTGAAAATGTACTCATTCATGTTAGTGATTCTACTTTCCTAAGATAAAATTGAGTCATAACAAATGACAACAAAGACATTTTCTCTTTTTAAAATTAGAAGAAAGCATGAAATGTTGCAAAATAGCCTCAGTTTCTTATCCCACCATGAAGATCCTAGTTTCTTGTTCAATAAGTGCCTTTAAAAATGTCCTTTTCTTGTATTAGATTCACCAAGCAGTAAGCCATATTGGTTTTATAGGACATAAAAAGCTACCTAATGATCAAGTTACTCCCATTAGAGCTTCCCATTCCATAGAATATGCCAAATAGTGCCAAGAAAGAAAACAAAATACAACTTCTTGATATATTTCTTGCTCCAAACACATAGATAATTGATCTCAGTGATATTTACCATTTCCATAACTCGGAGGGCTCAACATATATAATACCACATCATTTGATCTTACAAAAATTGTGAGAAGCTTTTTTCCATACAACTAATGATATTCACAAAGCTCTTCCAATTGACACTTAAATAATATGACCTCAACCAATCATAAATATAAACAAAACCACACACCTATCTATCAGAACAGAGCGGAATGTGGATATAGATAAGCACAAATAAAAAGATACTTTGAGCATTATATTCCAATGAACAAAGTATTATGGAAGTGTAAGTTTACAAAGTTGGATATGTTTTCTACAATAGAAGCTAATCATATGCCTGCTTGACCTCATGCATTACATCATCTTCATGCACTTGAGCATTCTATAGCTATGCAATGCCTAAAACTTTTGAGCACACAAGACAATGTCCTCCCTTCAAACAAATAGATCAATTAGAGGTGATCACAAAACAGATGTGGCTGAGCAACATTGCAAACAAAGTTAGCTGTGCCAAAAAATTAGTCCACGACCCAATCATCATCATTAGAGAAAAACTGGATCAACCTCATTATAAGCTTTTGTGGCTTTTGATAAGTATTGACCAATGTCTTGTCCCCTGCCACATGATGAAGCTTCTTTATAACTGCAAGAAACATTAGTAGATTTGAAATTCTGTTCTCATTGCAATGTTCCCTAGACCTCCTTTTATTGACTTCATCATAGTAATCCACTGTCAAACACTTGGTTGTACTCACAAATCTATGGCCTAGGGTGTGATTTATGTTTTTCTTTATCTTGGGAACATTATTGTAAATAAAAGTGTACATGTGAACACAAAGGAAAAAGAGAACTATAGAATGAAGGTCAAAGCAAATACCATCTAAGGCACTCTACAACATGACACCTTGACTTCAATGCTATTGAAATAGAGAATGATTGGTCCCTGATCTTGAAAATAATGATCCTCCAAAATGGTGACAAGGTCAATTCAACAAAATCAGTTATCGTCTTGCATATCTATGGGTGCTTGAATGCCTCATCATCATTAATGGATCCACTCATCCTAAACCCATATGGGATATTTGGTATCAGAAGGGAAAAATGTTTCGTAGGAGCTATGATACAAATGTTTTTTACATCCTCACAAAATACACTAAAATACATTGTTTGAATAGGGTCTATGGGGTTCAAAAAGCTTTATAGCCTAGAGGACACATCCTCAAACTCCATCTCCTTAGCCTTTATTCTAGACCTCTCATGCCTTGCCCTTTGGATATGCATGAGGAAGGCAGCAGGACAGTCCTCATTGGCCTCACCACTCTTCTTATTTCATGGTTTCTACAAAGAAATGAAGAGTATCAATTATAGCATTCATTGTAAGTGCAACATACATGAATGATGGAAATGCTTGGTATCGATAAAGTCTTTGATGGTCATTGAACTCAGAAAAAGTCTTTGATACTTATGAAAAGTGATGCCGGGCATCGACTTTGTACTGAAACACGATGCCCAACATCGGAATTCTATTTAAACTCGATGCCCAGCATCGAGCTTCAGCATGCCTCTTTTTATAGATCAATGCCTAGCATCGAATAGCACCAACTACATAGAGCAATAGGATCATACTAATTACTTATAAAAGGAGAACTCACCCAATCATGGAACAATATAAAATATATGATAATGTTGTATATGAGGAGGTGGTCGGGTATTCTACTTGGACTCCATTCCATGTGAAGCACGCAAGCCTCCTCATCATGACCTCTTGAATCTTCATATAAACCTTATGACTGCATAGAAATGTTTGAAATTACATGATTAGTTATTGAAAAATCAATGGAAAATACTTCTTAAGTCAATTATACTTACTTATTTAGCTCCACGACCATCTCCTCAAGGGTCATTTCTTTTGAAATAACCCTTGATAATTTGGAAATTATCAGTGTATCATCCTTGATGCCTTGCATAGCTCTCAAAGGGGTGACATTCATGCCCTCAAAAACTTCTTCAATAGAGAGTTCTTGCCTCTTGCCTTTTCCCTTTACATCCACCTAAGGGTTTAGCTTTGCCTTCTTTTGTTCTTGACCTTTCACCTCCTTGTCCTCCCACATGGTGAATATCTTATCCTAGAGTTCCCAAACTTCTTCTGTCCTAAACTCAAGTTGGAACCACGGGTCAAACTTCTTAAGTGCATCTGGGTTCACATTATCATCCATAGCAATCCTAACCTCTGTCGGGCACTACTTCCTTGGGTTGGGATGGATCCTACCACCATCTGCTCTAAGTGCATCAACATAATCATGATGGAAAAAATGTAAACGCTCAATGAACAGCATCTTTTTCATGTAGTCATTGTCATTGTTGCGGTCCAAGCTAGGAGCTTTGCATCCTTTCTAGGTAAACCAACATAGGACTCATACTCTGCATACCTGAAGAAGTATGTAATTGGGTGCTCTTTAACCAACTATCTTCGGGCCTCTGCAGAGTGTGATCCTCCAATAACATAATCTATGTAGTCCTCATATAATCTTTCCTTGAACTCATCAACAAAATTGCGGTCATTTGGACCAACCATTACCAAAAATCGCACAAAAGTTGCATTTAAGGCAATAGACCAACGATAAGATTTTCATATTTCCTACAAATTTGTGCAAGCCTCTCTAGCACACAACAATCTAGGCAAAGCATTTCCATTTTGCAAATAGCGATTCTTAATCCTTTTGTCCTATCACTAGGAAAAAAAGTTTATCTGAGTCCTCATCCTTGTAATCAACCTTGAACACCGAATTGTACTATAGGCACCTGCAATTTTCCCTCCCATAGGCACCTGCAAATACAAGCAGAGTGGCATTTTTCTCCTCTATGTATTGGAGGCACCACTCAAGGTTTGTCATATCTTGTAGTGGCTTGTCTTTCCTCATGAATTCAATCTCTATGGACTTATCCTTCCTCACCACCTCTTCCTCAATTGGCTTGACAATGCTATGGCCACCTGATGAGTGATGCATTGGATTACTAGCATGTTTAGAGGACACAATCACGATGGTCCTTTTTGGCTTCATCCCCCTTGATTGGGTGCATCTCTGGCTTCCTCACCTGAGCTAAGCCACCTTCAACTTCTTTACAAACCTCTCATCGTGCTTATCAATGTCCCTAGTATATGATGCAAAAGCTTAGCCAAGGACATGATGTTCAATGTATTTGTGTTGATATATCTAGGTAGTGATGTGTGCGAATGGATAGACAACATTTCCATGCACTCAATTCAAGCTACAAACACACATGCAAGCTCACATGCAAGGAGATACATGATGAAGAAGAGGCAAATTCGAAAAATCATGAACTTTCTCTTCTCACAACTACAAAAAGTCCTTCCAAAGATTCACCAAATGACACATATACATGTTCCCTAAAATTGGTATTTTCACACAAGAGACTGGCATTTTATTGAAAAGCCTAAATTCCTACTATTTTACAAGGGAAAAGTTACAAATCTCTTGGGTATGCATCTAGAGGACTCCTCTAGTGCATTTACATGAGCGGAATATGTTATAAGATGGATATTTGAAAAAAATATATTCCCAAATTTGCAAAAAATCTAGGGGCCCTCTTTTTCTTCTCTTTTCTCTGCTTCTCTGCTAGTAGCTCTCTGCAACATGGATCTTAACTAAATTATGTAGAAATCTCCCATTCGTCTTCCACTCAAGGTTACTACACCCAATTTTAGAATCAAGAATATTTGAAGAACCCTTCCTATTTCTTTCTTGTTTGCATGAAGCACGGAATGGAAGAAGACCTATGCTTAGGCCACTGTAGGATCTTTGGGTGCATTATATATGCACAAATACCTTCATAGATAAGAGGTAGATTAGACCCTATCACAAAGAATTGTGTGTTTATAGGCTATGAACTTAACCAAAAAGGTTATAGGTTATATAATCCCATCAATAAAGGCTTTATGGTGATTCAAAATGTTGCGTTTGATGAGAACAAATCATAGTTTGAAGATGAGTGCAGAAAGGTCAAGCAACCATATGAACGAGAGGAAGCCTTTTCAACTCTCTCAAGCAAGAATGCACACACAATTGAAGCATCAAGTGACTCTCAAGATATCAACTCATGGAATTCCAAAGGCATTGCTAAAGTGCAGGAGTTGAGGGATGTAGTAGAATCCTCTCAACAAACTATTAGAAGGTCAACTAGAGAGAAGAAGAAGTGAGAGAGGTATGGCTATGATATATCATAGGTCACTAAACGCTCTATCTATTTAGAAAAGGATTCAAACTCTAAGGATCCCTCATATTATGAGGAAGTGAATAAGAAACCCTAATGGATGAATGCAATAGAGGAAGAGATTGAAGCCTTGCATGAAAACCATACTTTGGAGTTAGTGACCAAGAAGTCATCTATGAAGATCATTCGATCTAGTTGGATATACAAAGTGAAGAAGAGCAGCTCTGATGGAACTATTAATAGGTATAAAGCAAGACTTGTGTCGATGCCCAGCATCAACTTGGTCCTCAAAGGTGATACCTAGCATCGACTTGGCCCTCATGGGTGATGCCAGGCCTTGCAAAATAGGAATCACTAAATATGCATGAGATGGACCTAAATTCACATTCATTCACAAAAAATTACAGAAATTGCATTGACTAAATGTTGGAATCTTTTTTTACTTTGTAAATTTGGGTTACTTATGAGAAATTCTACCAACACCCTTCTTCACCACTACTGACCATTCTTCTATGATTTCTTTCTCTCTCTGATGTGTTTCTTCTTTGTGGTCTATCTCAACTCATGGCTCAGTGGAAAATGAGGCTCACTTGCTCTCATCTATTTATAGAGATTTGGCTGCGTTAAATGAGGAACTAACCAAGATCAATCAGATCAAACTAGGTGTAACTTGATGGTGCAATTAGACTATAGAGTTGAACAAGGATGTAACCAATATCAACCAGATCAAACTTGGTGTAACTTGATGGTACAAAGTCACAATGGATTTTTTCTTCATTTCTATTTTGAACGGGCAAAAAAAGTCATTTGATATTAGTGACCAAGTTTATTTGATGATATAAGAAGGCATGGTCAAGGAAGTAAATGTGATGGAAGTTGTTTATCATGGGTTGGACCATCAATTAGAACAAATTTCATCAAAATTTGGGGAAATGACTTATGTGTTTTTGCCATTGTATGTGTCTATGCCATTTATTAAAAAATGAGTAGACACATAAGACTAGAAATATCTCTCACCTTGGTTTCTTATCAAAATGCGAGATGTACATATACATTTACATGGCCTATATAAGGAGGCCCTAGTATTGTTCCAAGACTTACATTTACAACCATTTCATGACCCTCACACTTACAACCTTTGGTGAACTTTCAATTGAGCATCTTATAGAGAAACCCACAGTAGAGACTTACAAAGAAACACATAGTGGAAGGAAATTTTGTGGAAACCTTTGTCGAGGAAGCTCTTAGTCAAATTCTTAATCTCCCCTAGTGTAGAGGTGATATTATCCATTTTCAACCATCTTCTCTTAGTTTGTGTTGCTTATACATCTTAATTGGTATAATAGAAGGTTGCACATACAAAGAAAAGCATTTGGTTTCTATAATTGGTTTGCTTGCAACTTATATAAGACAACTTCTTGTCTTGTTCCCATATACAAATAAATTTTGCATTGACATTGAGCATCTATGCTAACAGAGAGAAAGCGTAGTAAAGCAAGCTATGAGTTTACTCAAGAACTATAATAAAATGTATTTGAAGGAGAGAATGGTTGCATCTTGGGCCTCTTTGTGATAGATAGCACCACCTTGGATTCAATAGAATACACACATGGAAATAGAAATGAGAAAACTTCAACTCAGCACCTATAAATAGGAAGGATGAGAGATGATGCAAGTGCTTCCCCTAGACATGGATTTTTTAGAAAGTACAAGACAGAGAGACAAAGAGATATCCTCAATGCCTTTGTGAGGTTTCTCTGCAATGACATTGGTGTCGATCCATGTCGGGATCAAGGATTGGTAGCCCATTGCAATAAAGAAATCTTAAATAATCGATAATTTCATGAGTCACATAGAGTATGTGTTTTAATAAATGGCATCAGTAACATAAGGCTCTTGTCCAATTGTTAATCAACAATCAAACCATACCTCCTAATCTTGATTTTTTATCATAAAGCCAAGACATGACCATTCACTTGCACACCCCATAATAATGGGCACAATCCATCTTCATAATCTAGAGACGTGATTTAGGAGATATAACCCCTTGATGTTACACTTCCACAACTTATATTATAAAGGGAATGCTTCAACATTTCTCTTTGATTCAATGAAGATGATTTCTTTCTTTTCGGTAGATGATTGGGCCTTCGCTATCTCTAGTGAGCTTGATAGACTTTCAAATTCATTGTTTTCAATTGATCCTTTCATGAAAGATATCCATGGCTTAGAATCTATCAATGAATCTATGTTCTCAATCGATTCATTTAAGTTAGATTCATGATGCAAGAGTGCTCATCCTAGGATCAATGTTGATCCGGATCCACCTATTGATCTCTCTTTTGAATTAAGTGCATGTAGAGCAAAGGATGTCAACAAGCATGTTCATACATTTTAAGAAAAGGCCTCATGAAGTAGGTCAAAGAAGATTTTAATTCCTTACTTCAGATAGGCAAGTCGCATTGGAAATTTCGAAGCATTGTTGTGCCTTGATATGTTTGTATAAATTAGGAATGAAGAAACTAAGGCAGCTAAGAGAGAAATTCTTCAATTTAGATAGTGAGAGGCAAGATATATATCTTAGTGCTCACAAGCAAATCATTGAGGATAACATGCCACTAACACATGTTGCTTTTGAATATTACTGTTGTACGGATGCATTTAATATTGTGATGGGCATTGGGAATTTGAGAATACATAAGATTCAGCAAGGGATTATCAATGGAGATCTCATTTTTTATACATGTTATGAAATTGCAACCAAAGGATCTATTGGTCATCATGCAATGAGTTGGATGATGAACTATTTTATTTTTCATTGTGAAGTTATGCCTACAACTCGAAGGTTGCACTTGTCAAGTAACTTTACACATCGAGAAGAGTCTTAAGTATATAGAGAAGAGATGGAAAGTAAAAATGAGAAGTATGTAATGTATCGACATTTTACTCGATTATGGAAAGAAGAGTTTAAGAATGTGAGTTTTCCTCAGTTAGGATGGGCAAACACTCAATTTGCACCACTTTGAAAAACATGGCAAAGGTGGCCACAAAACCACAAGAAAAAGGTTATTTTAAAAGTCTTCTCAAGAACCATCATGAAAGTCAACCTTTAAAAAGAAAGAAGGGAATTCATCATTGAAGTAAAACACTCAAAAATCCAAAAAGCATTATATGTGTTTATTGATTGATGGTATGGATGAAAAGAAAACACGTCTACCCCATTTTTCTTGCATTCCTAAGTATATTGGAGATAAAGTCTTTGTGAAAATGCATTTGGTTGGTGTAAATTCTAAGGTTTTCTTCACATATCCCAATGTGCATAATGATCCAAACCTTATGGTCCTTATGGTCAGTGCGATCCATAAAGTTTTGCAATCATGGGAGGTTTGTTTTCCACCAACTCTATATTTGCAGCTTGATAATACTGCAAGACAGAATAAAAGTTCTATAGTCTTTGGATATTTATGCATGCTTGCTGACACACAAGTGTTTCAGAAGGTTAAGATAAATTTCCTTTTAGTTGGGCACATGCATGATCACACTGATCAATTTTCAGTACATTCGCTAAGAGGTTGGCATGTCATAATGCTTTTACTCTTCCAATATTATCTGTGTTGATTTCTGAAGCATACAATACAAAACCGCAAATTCAACATCTTACACATATTTATGACTTTAAGCAGTTTTTCTCATCAGATCTTGATATCAATAATAAGGTTTTCGTTCCATTGCACAATACTAGTTTCAACCATGTATTCTTGATGAGGAGGCTTGATGAATTAACTCTTTTATTTGCAAAGCAGTATTCATGTTCTCCTGGGTGGGAGCCTAAAGATGGATGCATATTTTTATTGCATGTTCCTAATTTCATTGTCTATAGTGCAAAACAAACACCATGTGAAGATAAAAGCAATATGGAAAGATGCAAAAATGTGGTTGAGGAAAGTAAAAGGTGGATGCATGTACTTAAGAAGAGATAGATTGAGCATGCAAAAATATAGGGATCAAGATGTATCTTGGTGGGATGAATTTTTTAACCATCAAGATGAGATTATGAAGAATAATATTGCAGGCCACTAGCCAATCGATAATCCATTCACATGGGATTTTAGGACACAAATATCAATGAATGTGGTCCCATCATATAATGCAAATAAACTTCAAAGCTTTATTTATCCACCAAAAAGGAATATTTATGTAGGCCCAATGATGACAAAATAAGCTGAAGCACGATGGCATGGAAATTTGAAAGAAATAAATGATGGAACACTTATAGTAGTCCTTGTTGATGGTGATGAGTCTACCAAACCATTTTTGATTGCAAAAGTTTTAGAGGACATTAAAGATATTAATAAAAGAAGTATAGAGGCTTTGATAGTCCATTGGTATTATACGAAAAGTAGTAATGCATTCAGAGGTAAGTATAACTTAGAAATGGTATGTGACACCAAATGAACATGCTAAAAAAATAAAGGAAATATTCAGAGTATATCCACTCTTAAAATGGATGACATAGATATTCTTGTTTATGCTTTTCCCTTAACAAAAACAGGGCACTTGAGGAAAGCAACCATCAATATGATAAAGCAAAAGCTTCTAGTCTATGTGAGATAGCTAATCATAGGCAAACAAGAAGATATCTGCATGATCCTGCAGAACTTGGTATGTGCTTGGATGAGGATAGAGCTCTTGTCGATATAGAAGAAGGAGAAGAGGGCTCACAATAGTCTCAAACTGAATCAAATGCATCCAATGAGGGGGATGTAGACATAGACCAAGAAAGCTATGGCTTGATCTGAAAATTTACGACATTTTTGGTGCTGATACAAATGCTCCAAAGCACTTCACATAATGAAGTAATGTCTCCTAGCATTTTCGATTGACTATCCAAGACTCTCCATCGAGTACACATTCAATCTTTCTCTTTTGTATGCAATTTTCAATAGCTTTTATATTTCTCATATAGATTCTGGAGATGTGAATGTTAAATAGATCAAAATGTTTGGCACATTTTGAGCTCCAAAAAAAAAAAAAAGATTAACAAAGTAAAAAATCATGTGTTTTCAGTTCATTTTTGAAACATATGTATACTAGTATAAAGGGCTTTCGAAGATAGGATAGAATTTGCTTTATTTTCAACAAGAGATTTCTCTTTTATCGACATAGTTCTCATTTGTTAAGACTCATTGTTAGATTATTTAGCTCATTCTTGAGCTAAATCCTTCTTTCCTCATTGGGGGATGAATATAACCTCTCTAGGGTCTCTCAAACATTGTTGGATGTATCCACATCTTCTATGTGCCCAATCATAATTTTACTTATATTTTCGAACACCATAAATATAACCCGTCTATCCCTTTCTATCCATTCATTAAATATTTTCACCTTTTCTGCATAAATCTCCCAAGTTGATATATATCTTTTTCTAAATAAATGACTTGTGCATTTTACTCTACCGTAGTGAGCTAAACTATAATCCTCTAACTCCGTCTGATGTGTATTTATACCTTAGAATGTGAAAGTGTTATCTCTTGATAGCTTCTCCTTTGATACTTTTTGATATGTGGATGACTCACTTGATGTAGCTAAGTCTTATTTGTCTTCCTAGTTCAAGGATGATTCTTCCTTGTACTCTTTGATTTCTCTTGATCTCTCCAAGTCCTTTGTATTAAGTCCTTTGATGTCTCCAAGCTTCTAAAGTCAATGATACCACTATTGGGGGATGATACAAGCACACCAATGCAATTTTGGAAGAGGTTTGCCCATATGCTCTCAATTTTAATAATTTCTCTACAATTAACTAAAGAATGAACTTTTGTTCTTGCACACTTTATGTAGACCATATGATCTACCACACATTCTTTAAATCAAAGTAATTATATGTCCTATCATAGAGAGCCATTACATGTACTATCATTTCTCTATGATAGGACATGTAATTGTATGTCCTATAATAGAGAACCATTGTATGTCCTTTCTACCACACATGCCTTAAATCAAAGTGATTATATGTCCCACCATATTTCCTATTTTTTCTCTACACTTAACTAGAAAATGAACTTGTGTTCTTGCACACTTTATGTAGACCATATGATCTACCACACATGCTAGAGTATGGTAGGGGTAGAGGCAATAATACATGATAGGATATGTGACTCTCGCTAACACTATGCCTAAATGGTTGGTGCAGACTTTGAGAGAACACAAATAATTAGATGCTCTTTTCCATGTCATACATGTCCAGGCTATGATAGTTCTTCTTTTGCATCATATTGCTATACAATGGCTATCTCTAGTCTTTGTTATGAGAATGAGCCTACCTCTTTTGATGAAGCACATAATTGAAAAGCATTGGATGGTTGTTACGCAATTAGAATGTGATGCTATTATGAAGAATGATACTTGGTCTTTATGTGATTTTCTCTCTGAAGAAAGGGACATTATCACTAAATGGGATATGTCTTTGACAATCATTATCAATAAATGGGACATGCCTCTATTGAAATATCAGATTTGGGGCATTTGCATCACTAATTGGGAATTTTGTTTATGCAAGTTGATGGTAGCATCTCCTTGTTTCGGACTAAATACATTGAGACTTTATTGCAACGTTGTTGCCTTGAATATTTTAAACCTATTGCCACTCACATGGAAATAGTTTTATGATTGAGTCTTCATGATGTTGGAGATGTATTTTATGCTAGTATCTATCAGCAATATTTTGAATGTCTCATTTGTGTATGCATCATAAATTCTGATATTCAATTTGTTCTCTCTTATATGAGCAAATCTATACATAGCCCATGAATTAAGCATTGGTAAGAACTTAAGAGTTACTTTTGCTACTTATCTAGTACGCAAGATCTTGGGATGTTTTATCTCGAGGAGGGATGAGTGCCTACTATAAAGTAAAGTGTTTGGTTAATTGTTTAGCTATTAATGTGAGGGTTTACATCCAATAAATTGGATTTGAGTTAAGCATTGGTAAGAACTTAAGAGTTTCTTTTGCTACTTCTCTAGTACCCAAGATCTTAGGATGTTTTATCTCGAGGAGGGATTAGTGTCTACTATAAAGTAAAGTGTTTCGCTATGTGTTTAGCGATTAATGTGAGGGTTTAAATACAATAAATTGGATTTAAGAATAAGTTTATGTGCTTAAAATACCAACTGAGATGTCTTCTAGTGGTTATGAGGGTTGATTCTCTAGAAAGAGGTCTTGGTTTCAAGCCCTACAAGTAGTAGGGGAGTAAGAGGACTTTACTCTAGACCAAGCCAAAGGTCCTAGAAGGTTCAACTCTAGTTAACTAGGACACTTGGAGCTCATGCACTTACATGCTTGATGCATGGGTGACTATTGACATGTGGGTGATATTTATCTTAAATTATAGATATATCATTAAAAATTACCTATTACTCAGATCGAATGCACTATTGCATTGATTATGCAGGTAATTTTATCCTTTTATGCCAAACATATATTAAGGTCTTGGCTTGCCAGTATAAGCACTTCAAAGTCTACTATAGGTTTAGTAGACCTTGACATGGTGTTTCTATTCAACTTTCTGAATTGTCAGTTTTCCATATCAAGGTATTGACAATGCTTTGTAGCATTATTTTGCAAGGGTTAACTTGAAAGCAATATTTTGATGAATGATTGATGCGATTATAATAAATCCATTTTGTGTTTCTTATAACCAAGGCATTTGTTGTGAATTCATCATGAGTTTTGAGCTTATTTTCATGTTTTTGTAGAGAGTTTATGACACCCTCTAGCCTAGGGATAGGGTCTTTCTCTTTTAGAATGGTTTTAATTTGTCCAAATTTGTCATCGGGCATGGCTTTGAATAGGACTTCTACTTGGTCCTTATTCTCAATGGGGCATTGCACATAAGCTAATTGGGTACAAATACTCTTTAGCTTTTTTACAAGAGTACATATATCTTCTTGTTGAGTCATGGCAACATAGTAAAGTTGCATTTTAAGTTCTATTTTGGAGTTTCTAGAATTAGTTCCAAAGTTTTTCTCTAGACTAATCCATGCTTGATTTGCGGTGGTGCAATCATCCAAGAAGTGTACATAATTGTCATATAAGGATATTCATCTTTTTTAGTGAAATGTGGTAGTCCTCTTCTATGCTTAAGTGTTTTCTTTGGTGCTAATGGTTTTGTGACGGATCACAATTGTTTATTCATGAGATGTTCCTTGATTTTGGTTTGCCATGTGTGGAAACCTTTGCCATTAAATTTGTCTAGAGGCTTTCACTCATATTGGAGAGGTCTTACCAAAGTGACTCACCTTGGCGGTGTCTACCGTACTTCTAACAATAACTTTAATTTCTAGAAATTTTATTTTGATGCTTACATCTCAAAAAATGAGAGCAGTGTCGAATTCCTTGAAAACTTAAAACATAAAGGTCTCAAAATGTGCTTCTGATAGAAGCTATGCCGAAATTGTCCATAAGGTGTCACACGACTTTGGGAATTTAGAAGTTCCAATAAGACGAATATGTAAACAATATGATTACTCAATACAAAACTAACACATATGGCATCTCGTGCGTATTCTTTTGCTGTGCCAAATTAATCAAAGTGATTTATAAGCGCTTATTACAATGCATATTTCAACTCCTGGTGGTCATAATTATGCATCTCTCTCATTCATATTCTAGATTCATTCGCACCAAGAAATTTATGAAAAATATGACACTATGGTGCAACAATTATTAACGAAAGCTTTTACGATCATTGCAGAAATAGAGGTGGGGAGGGCAAAAAAATGGTGCGTACTCTTTCTTTCCATGGACCTTGATCGGTCTTCTCGCTTCTTGAGCTCAAGCTCTGTGCATCACTCCATTATGCATTCTCGATTTGCGCTAATGGTTCGAGATTCGCTTGACACAGAGATTTTAAGTACATCGAGCACTCATGCACAATGCTGAACGAAATAGAACTTCATGGCCTACATTTCTTCAAGTGTTTCCTCCGTCATCGCTGTTGCTTATGTGGCTTCTACTTGATCATCATCATCCTCTTATAGCAACGTGTACTTACCTGCCTAGGTCGATAGCGGCAGGTCTTATTTATGATTGCATGCTCTACCACTCCTCCATTGACGAAAGATCTCTCACTTCCGAATAGTGCCACCTGGGCGTCCTTGAGAGGGTTGTTGGCGTTCCTGAACTCGCGAAGCTAATGTAAGGGGTGTCGGTAAAGAGCTAGATTGAGTGAAAAGATCCCTGAACGTAAGTAGTGCTCCTGAACATGGCTCACCTCCTCCAATCGCTGCACTTGCATTGGAATGCAATGTTCATTAGCAGCACTCGGCAGAGCAAAGCTCACAGTACTGCTTGCTCATCTGCATAGAATATGTGCTCAATGCTAGCGCCTGCCAATCCTTGTCAGATTGCTCTTAAGACAGCTACCTCAATCACTCTGATACCAGCTCTTGAGATTCGTGCTCAAGATCAATGGCACAACTGCGGAGGAGAAGAGGCAGATGTTGACGCAGAGAAAGAAAGAAGATGAGAGAGAGAGAGAGAGAGAGAGAGAGAGAGAGAGAGAGAGAGCAAATCTCTGTCCACATGCGTATATGCACGAATATAAAAATGAAAGTATGCCGTCCATTACGCCACCAAAGGTGTTTAGTTATAAAGAAAAAAACGAAAGGCTCATAGCCAATAAAAAATAGATATGGGTTTAGTTAAGATTACCCTCTGATTTGGAGAGGGTTTACACACAAAAATAAAGCTCAGGGATAACAGATATGGTTAACAACAAACATACAAAGATAGATTTATTAAAGGACCCATCTGTATATGTACATTGATAATTACTTAATTATGCGTATATATTTGTGCATACACTAACGCACACATAAGTGGATATCGTAAACACAAATAGATATATACATACACACATACGTATAAATTTGTGCGCACGTGATTGTAGGCATGGTTAACTAGTTTCTCTTTTTTTTTTTTTCAAGAGGTTTTAAATCATTGAAAAGGAGATGATGTAAAAAAGGATTACGAGGACATAAGAAAAGCGCCTTTAAGAATCTGTCATATTTTTCAATGGAATCCATTCTTTTTCAGCTCATTTATTTCGATTACAAAGATAATCAAATGTTTAAATGGGAGGACACTCTTAAGATTCGTTTTTTTTTTGAAATTTAATAGCTAAGAGATCTTCTAATGGAATAAGCCTTGGAAGATTACCAAAATTAACCATACATCCTTCTTCAATATCCTCCACACTATTTTTCCATTGCTTTCACGATAGTTTGTTGCCATGCGATTTTTGTATGTAGATTGAGAATCCTTTGCACAAATTATTAAAACTTTTTACTCTTAAGACACACATTAAGGAGATGTTTAAAGTCCTTGTCATCTTCTTGGCATCTCTTGCACCAAGGGGTGGAGGGGGTGTCAAACAAGTTGTGAGCTCTAACATTCATCCATATACCTATGTGGAGGGTTTGACAAAGAAGAAGTGTCATTGTCGTATCGATCAATGAATGCCTGCAAAGGGACTCAAACTCAAACTCCTACATGAGCCATGCCCATTTGCCTTCACCATTTGCACTTCAATCTATGATGTCACTTTTCTTATTAATGATAGAGATGTCATCCATGTTGTTGCCATTCCTCACATACATATCTATTTTGACATACATATCTGCACAACCTCATGGTTGTACGCATACATACCCATACGTGTCTACATACGTACATGCGTTTGCGTAGAAGCAAAGGTGGTGGATGCAGGGCGTATTAGTACGTACAGACAAGAGGTGGTTTATGAACTTGAACATGTGTATGACCAGTGTCCTTCCGACTTCCAAAGCCTTCTACTGGCAGCAACTTGCTGAAAGATTGCTTGCATTCGTGTATTTTTTCTATGCAGGAATTCGATGCAGTGGTTGGCGATGCGATGATAACAAAGAAGAGACTGGACATGGTGGATTTCACGCAGCCGTACATCGAGTCAGGACTGGAGATCATCGTGCCGCTAGTCAGCGTTCGCCCCAACACTCGGTGGGCCTTCCTGCAGCCATTTACACCCGCTCTCTGGTTTACAATAGGTGGTTTCTTTCTCTTCACTGGAGCTGTGATTTGGATGCTGGAGCACAAGTCCAACTCTGCTTTTCGTGGTTACGTCAGTGACCAAATCATCACTTCACTCTGGTATGCGCTCTGTGTGTGTGTGTGAGAGAGAGAGAGAGAGAGAGAGAGAGAGAGAGAGAGAGAGAGAGAGAGAGAGAGAGAGAGAGAGAGAGAGAGAGAGAGAGAGAGAGAGAGAGAGAGAGAGAGAGAGAGAGAGAGAGAGAGATGTATGGTGCGTTTATCGTGAGCAGCAAAGGAAGATGTGCGACAAAGAGAGATCTAATACAAATAAATGCATATCAAGAAAGTTCAGAGGAGATGCGATGTGCTGTTTCAGTCAGTCAGGGATATACAGAAAATGAATAGCAAGAAAGTTCAAAGATGATGCAATGTGCTGTCTCAGTCAGAGATTGTGATATTCTGTATACGAAGTGGATATACGCATGAGATGTGACTCACTTGCCGAGTCCATCAAATGTAGATTGAATCGCCTCTTATCATTTTTATTTCACATATCCTTAGTTTTTTATATCATATCCATGTACGTTCTCTTAGTCCCGTTTTAGGAATAATTTCTGGTAAGAAAATGAAAAAACAGTTGCTTTGATTGGTTATAAACTTTGTATAAACACTTCAAGTCCGTTAATATATCTATCAGACACATCATTGCCATTATCTACACATCGTGTTCTTTGATCTTCATCTCTGCTCAAAATTTATCTGTATCGAGCATCCTTTTTTAGCATTATTTTTTCTGCTGCCCTGATGACAATCAGCCTATAAATTGATACCAAAACATTTGCACATGTAATCGTCGAGAATTAATACTCTATCCAAGACTCCAAATATCCAGATTTTGTGTGCAAACTTAGGAAATCTTTGTGGTCTCAAACAAGCCTCTAGGGCTTGGAATCAAAGGCTTGTGGAGTATTTTTGCAGGTATGGATATCAAACAAGTGATGCAGATTCTTTTCTATACCTCAAAAGAGAAGGGAACAAGGTGGTCTACATATGCATATATGTAAATAATTTAATTATAACAGGAAGTGATGATGCAAGTAACAAGTCCATCAAAGCAAAGCTTGGCAACAAATTCAAGATCTTTGATCTTGGATCTCTTAAATACTTTCTTGGTATTGAAGTAATCTATGTGAAGGATAGTGTATACTTAACAGAAAGAAAATATCTATTATATGTGTTATATAAATATGGGATGAGTCAAATGTAAGCCACCCACACAACCTATAGACTAGACTACAAAACTTTGTGCATGTGAAGGACAATCACTTGAAGAGATTACATCATATAGAAGCATTGCGGGAAGTTTAGATTATGATATAATGACAAGGCCAAACTTAGCATATGTTGTAGGTGTACCGTGTACTATCTCAATTTCTCAATGCACCTACTGATGCTCATTTGAATGCAATAAAAAGAGTACTTGGGTACATCAGGCATACCGTCAACCAAGGGTTATTCTACCCATATGAACAACCTAAAGGCTTCAGTGGTGCTGATTAGGCTGACTCAAAGGAGGATAGAAAGAATACATCTGGTTATGAGTTTATAATAAGTTCAAGATTGATCTCTGGAATGTCCAAGATGTCAAGAGAAAGGAGATAAGGAAGAGAGCTCTCACACACTCTCACACTCAAAGAGACAAGCACACACAGATTGAGGCAAGGAAGAATAATCATCTTTTACTTCTTCTTTTAATTCTTCTATTACATAAAGAGAATGTACAATAATGAATTTTGAAACCAGCTTCCATGTATCGTTTCCATAAAGGGCCGCCATCTCCTCAGCCATAGCTTTTTCCCGATCTACATTTCCAATTGCATCTTCAAAACAAGAAGGTTAAGCATCTTGTATTACCTTGGGCATGTAAGCACAATGACGATCCATATAAGTGTCATATGTCAAAGGTTGCATAGAATTCCACATCCTCCCAGTTCTTCTTGGTCCTAGGTCACTTCTCTTTGTATCATCTGCATGTGCCTTTCTAACTCCTGTGCCTTTCTAACTCCTAGAGTCTTCAATGAAGGCAATCCAAGTTCCTCATCAAGGCTGTTCTTTGAACTGCTTGAATCTCCATCAATGTCTTCGAAACCTGTAGATGTTTTACTACCATAAGAAAGCTTTTCTTTATCTTTCTTTGATGTAGTTGATGAATTTGCTTACTGAAATTTCCATGGAATCTTCCACTCCGTGGATTTGAGTTGGAACTATTGCTTGGCTACGCATCTGATCCATGCACACAATGTCATGCACATAATGCACACAATGTCATGCACACAAATGTCATGCACACAATGTCATGGCACATGCACACAATGCATGTCATGACTCATGCACACAAATTACAATGCACATTGCACATGCAATGTGCATGATGCCACATATATGTGTGACTTAACATAATACATTAAACATTAAACATTCAAATTATAATGTTGAATGCACATTGAATACACAAATTGCACATCCATGATGCCATGAATGATCATTGATGATGCAAACAGCCGTATGCAACGTGAAAGGGCTTGGATATGGTGTTGAAGGGATAGAGGACGCGTGTATGTGCCTCATAAGTGGAGGCACTGGAGATGAGGAGTAGCTGCTTGGAAGAGAGAGAATCGACCAGCTTTGGAGGAGCTCATAATAAATGAGAGAGCCCTAAAATGTTATTAAGTTATGTTATATAGAACCCTTTTAGGGTTGAACTTGGCCCAAAAAATAAAGAATAAGTGACATAGCCTTTATAAATAGGCCTATATACATGTATACCCTATAAAAGGGTCATTTAGGACTTTACCCCAACAACCTCCCACTTAAAGGCATAAATGGCGCCTTCAAGCTAAGTGACTCCCACCATATGTATACATAACTGATGTTGTGCTTTGGGTAAGCACTTAGTGAGAACATCTGCAGGATTCTGTGATGTATGGACCTCAACCAATGTGAGAAGGCCATCCGGAAGCACTAAATGAAGTGATATCGCACATCAATATGTTTTGTGCATGCATGGAACATGGCATTCTTTGCCAAACATATGGCACTCTGGCTATCACAACCAAGCATAGGTGCTCTGTTAGGCAAATCAAACTTACGGCAAAGACGTGCTAACCATATTGCTTCCTTGGAAGCCTCAATGGCTGAAATATATTCAGCCTCAGTAGTAGATAAAGCAACAATTTTTTGTAGTGTGCTGCACCATGATACAACACCACCAGCAAGAGTGAAAACATAGCCGCTTTGTGGATTTCCATCCACATCACCTGCCATGTCGGAATCATAGAATCCCTTTAGCGCTAATGGGTCCTTTCCATAACTCAGGCATTTGTTTTTAGTTCCTTTCAAATATCTCAAGATAGATATCTCAAGATAGATTTGACTGCCTCCCAATGAGCTCTACCAGGATTAGCCATGAACCTCCTAACAAATCCCACTGCATGAGCAATGTCTGGCCGAGTGGCAACCATAGCATACATGAGTGAACCACAAGCTGATGCATATGGAACACTCCATGTAATTGGCTGCATCATCATCTTTGGGACAGTCATCCTTGGAAAGCTTGACATGTGGCTTCAATGACACTCCAAGAGGCTTAGCATCAGCCACATTAAATCTGTCCAACACTTTTTCAATGTACTTTTCTTGGTATAAATGCAAAGTATGCTGCTGCCTATCCCTTTTTATTCGCATACCAAGAATATGCTCAGCTTCCCCAAGGTCTTTCATTGAGAATGCAGAGTTGAGCTGCTGTTTTAGAGCACTCAGCAATTAGGAAATACATGCTACTATAGGTGAAGTTTTTGAGAATGTTACCATGTAGAGGTAGATTACAGAAACTCATTAATCTCACAATCACATGAGTTGATTTGACCCACATTGTGGGAATTGAGAGTAAATTTATGCACATTCCAAGAAAACCACATTTGGATGTATTAAGATGTACATTATGGTATGTGAGGGCTACTTTATACTATGTATTGTTTTGTGAGGCTGATGTTGATATACAAGTATATGGATACATTGATGTAGATTGGGCTGGTAGCCTTTCATATCAAAGATCTACTAGTGGTTTTAAGTTCTCATTGGAGAGTATCGGTATCACATGGATAAGCAAGAAACAACCTTATGATTGTCTATCTAGTATAGAAAATGAAGGCAGTATAGGGGTGTTGTAGTGAAATCATGTGAGGCTCCATGGTTTGAGATGTTAGTTGCAAGTTTGGGAATAGAGGTTGAAAAGCCATTTTTCATCTATTATGGAAATTTTAGCAACATACAATTAGCATGGAATCTTGTCTTTCATGCTACGAAAAAAGTATAGGGCTGCATTATCATTTTATCAAGAAAAGAGCTTGACATGTGATATTGATCTTGTTTATGTGAAGAAAGATGAATAGGTTTGTTATACTTTTATTGAAGCACTTGGAGAAGAGAAGTTGAAAAAAATTTGGATGATGTTCAGTATAAGAGATGATGATGAGTTTGAAGGGAAGTGTTGTGATATCAAATTGAACATGGGATGCTCCACGTTGATTTTTTTCTTTTCTTATATCTCTTGCATGTGTGTTCGTTACACAAATATGCTCCTGTGGTGGTCATTTGACTTGATCTCGTGGTGGTTATAGGAATTCTAGAGATATTTTCATTGGACTTCACCAACATCTTACCTATGAGAGTGATGATGTATTTCTCACGTCAGCTCACTATCAGGGTTTCTCTTATGTATTTTGTTTTATGAATTGGAACAGCGTGTTATGCTAATTTGAGGTCATTCTTGTATATAGTCTCTTGTAGTAGCAGAAATGGCACCATTCTTGGTTCCATTTTTGCATGCACTACTCTTCTTGCTCATGGGTTTGTGTGTGTGTGTGGAAGAGCTCTGTATTATCTTTCCTTTCTTTTGACACCTAGTATAGTACCATGATCCCCTGGATCCTCATCAGAATGCCACCTCCATTGATTGGGGCTTTTCTTTGTGAGTGGAATATAATTATTATAAATACTACTGTGTTATGTTCCTTCATGCTAGTTAAGTATTTTCTTTTTCCTTCATCAGAATATGGAATGCATATAGAAACTTCCAATATGTGATAGGATAGTTTTGATTGACGAAAGCCCATAGTTAAGTTCCTGCTTTATAGACTGTTTCCCATCTTTTTGTGTATAAGCAGTCCTATAGATAGGTTTTTCTTTCTGTTAAACTTTTCATTAGTATTATCTTGAAATTATCTTTAGTTTCTTATGCACTCTCACATTAAAATACATCATGTTTGAATTTGTAATGGGCATCTGTTACTTCCGAGTGAGCTGTGAGTTTTAGTTTCTATACAGAGAGAGGCTCATTCTGATGTATGTTGACATGGCAGGTTTATATTCTCAACGCTATTTTTTGCACACAGTAAGGATCATCATGAGGTCATTTCTCTTCCAGAAGCTCTTATCTTTTTAACTCATAAAAAGAACTTACTTATATGCAGGAGAAAAGACCAATAGTTTTCTTGGGAGGTTTGTTGTGATTATCTGGCTGTTTGTAGTATTGATTATCACATCAAGTTATACTGCGAGCTTGACATCCATCTTGACAGTGCAGCAATTGTCTCCTTCTATGTTGGGCATTCACAGCTTGCTAGTGAGTGATGCACCAATAGGGTATCAATTGGGGTCTTTTGTCAAAGAATATCTTATTGATCTTGGAATAAAACCTGAAAGATTAGTGCCTCTCTACTCCAAAGCAATGTATGCAAAGGCTCTTCGTTTGGGCCCAGATAATGGAGGAGTTGCAGCTATTGTTGATGAGCTGCCATATGTTCAATTGTTCTTGGCTTCAGAAGCCACGGACGAGTTTACAACTGCTGGTCAAGAATTTACCAAGAGTGGCTGGGCATTTGTGAGTTCATTTTAAACTATCTTCTTCCACCTTTCAGTTTCATTCATTGTTCGTTTGATATTGATTTGATATTTCGGCCAGATTTGTTTTATCAAAGGCAGCCAGTAGGCTTGGGTATTGATTCATGCGATATTTATGCGTGTGTGTGTGTGTGTGTGTGTGTGTGTGTGTGTGTGTGAGAGAGAGAGAGAGAGAGAGAGAGAGAGAGAGAGAGAGAGAGAGAGAGAGAGAGAGAGAGAGAGAGAGAGAGAGAGAGAGAGAGAGAGAGAAAGAAAGAAAGAAAGAAAGTGTTTTTACGTCTATTAGGAGGCCGAACTCGGCCTATGAGACAAATCGATGTACATGGGTGTATCTTCTGTCAATCAGAAAAGATAAAAGTGCTGAAAAGAAACTGGTTAAGCTGATATAGATCTCCGTAGTGTGCATGTGGGGATACCCATGAAAGTGGGGGGGGGTGTATGGAGTGCGATATCTATGATAGTCTATATGCAAAAGGGTAGTACAACAACCATGAGAATGCATCTAAAACGACTAACTAGCTCCATCCTGTGCTAGTGGGTGGGATGTAATATGTGATACATAGGTGGAGGTGGAGTCAGGGCCACCCTGATGGCTGCAACGGGATCGGCCATCATCTGGGATCGTCTCTCCTCCATGGCGCGATGGTCACAAGCCTGGATCTCCGCAATCTGGTGTCGGTGAAGTCTCGGGGCCCGATATCCTATATCACGGGGTCGTCTCCTAGCTCGAGATATCTGAGCCTGCTGAAGAGTCACCCCGCTCGGTATGTGGGCTGAGGGGGGGAGGGCTGCAGCACGTCGTGGAATAAAGAAGTCAGTGAGCTGACTCTGTCTCCCTCCTGTATGGAGTGCTACAGTAGGCTGGAGTAGGGAATCTCTGTGACTCTGTATCTCTAGTAAGAATCGCCCGAGCTGTCGCTGGTCTCTAGAGTCCATGATCTCTCGGAGGGTGGGCTGCCCTGCAAACAGAGTCTCGTATCTGCCTCTGATGCCATCATATGCGCTACATCTGCATACAAAGTGCTCCTCATCCTCCATCTCTACTCTGCATACTCTGCATATCCGCTCCTCTCTGGGAATGTCTGCGGCTCTGCCCGTCTCAATCTCGAGTCGGTGTGATGAGACTCTCAGCTGGCCAATCGCTACCCTCAAGCTATGAGGCATGTGAGTATCCATGTAGCGTGGTCGCTGGATGAAACCGTCAGCTAGTATGTCTATGAACTGGTCTCGATAGTGCGATAGTCTCGATCCCATGTGTGGTGTGTGCCATGTCTGACTAATGTAGAGCTGCCAGAGATCCTGTCTGAGCACAACATTCCTCTCACGACGAGAGAGGTGGATGTGAGGTGAGTCTGGGTCATACTGAAAAGGCGGCAATCTGTCCATATCAAGTCCATGACTATCAAACCAGACTCTAACCTGAGTGTACCAAGCTCTCTCATATCCTAACTCTGATATCTGTATAGATGCCTCAAGAGCTCTGTGTGTGAGTCTATCTGTAGGGAGGTCCCTAATCCTCTGAATAAAGCAGATAGTCTGGAATAGTGCCTCTACTGCCATGGGTGGTGCAGCTAGCTCTGCCCTGATGATGTCATGTGGCACCGACTGTTTCCCACGAAATAATCGCGAGATCATACGTACCTGTGGCCTCTCGATCGCACTCCACTGGGTGACTGTGAGACCTGGGGCCCAAACCGTCGCAGCATACATCATAGCTGGTCTGACCAGTGTGTCAAATAGCCAGCCCTTCGTGCGGGGCTCCTGGAAGTGTGCTTGGTGACATCTCCGCTCTAACATGGCTAAAGCTGCATATCCGCGTGTGAGTCTATCGGTGGCTGCCTGTCTCATGCTGAAGGGGCCAGGCAAGCTCGTGAATGTGACTCCGAGATAGACATAGGAAGTGACCACCTCAATCTGTCCACCACCAGCTCTGAATCCTGCTCCATTCCTCACCATGGGGGAGGTGTGGAAGATCATGACCTTGGTCTTGCCAAGGTTTACTGTCAAGCCCCTCTGTGTACAAAAGTCATCCAGGGCCTCAAGGTGGCGCTGTAATCCCTCGGGTGACTCTGAAATCAAGACAATGTCATCGGCATATAATAAAATGTGGACATGTGTACCTGCGAGGTCTGCACCCTCTCCTCCAGCTCGGAGAATGTAGTCCTCAATCTCGTCAATGTAGAGACCAAATAGAGTGGGAGAGAGTGGGCAGCCTTGCTTAACACCGATGGTGCTAGCAATGGCCTCAGACATACCTCCTGGACACCGTACCCTCCCAGTCACCTGCTCATAGAGTGCATAGATGGCCCAAATCATCCCTGATGGTACTCCCAAGCTCTGGAGGCGTTGGAAGAGCCTCTCTCGCGGCACTGTATCAAAAGCTTTGCGGAAGTCCACAAAGCAGCAATATAGCCTCTTCTTCCGCACCCTTGCCCCATCAATGAGGCAGCGCAGAATGAAGATGTGATCAATAGTAGAGAAAGCTCGTCGAAAACCTGCTTGGCCTCGTGCTCGTAGCCCCTCAGTCTCTGCATATGAGCTGAGCTCTGCCTCAAGTATGGCACCGTATAGTTTGGCCATGGTGTGGCCAATCATGATGGTCCTGTAGTTCCCTGGATCCAGGGTGTCGCCAGATTTGTGGATAGGCACAATGGTGTGCCTAGTCCACTCCTCTGGGAAGCCCTCTCCTATAGCCCGGTTGAAGACATGTGCAATCAACGGGGCTATAGTGGAGGCTGCATATATGAGATGCTCGCTCTGCAATCCTGCGTGGTCTGTCGAACGTCCATGTCGAAGTCGTCGTATGGCCCTCTCAACCATCTTTGCTGTGAAGAGAGAAGAACTAGTAGGGCGAGGCTCAAGTGGTTGGGGAATGGGAGGCTGCCTAGGTACCTCATATAACCTCTGAGCATAATCATGCCATGTGTGTGGGTCTCCAATAGGTGTGGTCGGGCGTGGCTCTCGTAGGCTGCGCCATGCTGCAGCACTGTCCATACTCATAAAGAGATGGTATAGCTCAAGCTCCTGTGCCTCCTCAAAGGCTCGCCTCTTTCGACGTGTGAGAGTCTTCATCTGTCCCTTGGCCTCTCTCTCTGTGATCTCTCCCAATGCTCGCTGAGCTCGTAGTCGGCGGTAAAGATCTCTGCAATCCTCATCATACCAACGATGTTGTGGCATAGTCCCGGGAGGAGGTGTGTGACGAGAATGGATGGTGTGTGGGAAGGAGCTGATGGCTGATGTCTGAAGAACTGATGCTATCTGAGAGGTGAGTAGGGATAGTGGAGTGTCAGGATGAAGTAAGAGAAGACCCTGCTCGACTCGAGCCGCATATATGTGAGCTAGCTCGTGTGTGAAGTGGATGGTGGTGTGTGGGATGCGTGCTGCGGGTATGCGTGTAGGGGTGTCTCCCTTCAGGGAGAGTGCGAGGTATGTGTGATCAGCCCCAATGGGTATGGGTGGGATGGTGAATGAGGTAAGTAGGTGGATGGCCTCTCTGGACCCCATGACGTAATCTACTGTACTTCCCCCGCCATCTGTGACTGAGTGTGGTATGCATGTCAATCCTCCTGAGGTAGGCCACTGAGTCATCCCGTTATAGATAACGAGATTATGTCGAGAGCCTAGTCTGAGTAGGTGAGTGCCATAGTGAGTGTGTGTAGCGTCGGCTGAAGCTCGAGCTGTAGACTCATCCTCTATGGTATGTAGTATCTCCGGGTCTTCTGGGTCAAATATCTCACACTGATCATTGCCTGTCCTGGCATTGAAGTCTCCCATAAGGAAGACTTCCCCTAATGCAGAGTACTCTGTAATCTCTTCTGACAAGCAAGTGTATGGTGAGTCCTCCTCTCGATCTATGATAGCGAAACGCGAGCTAGAAGGAGCAAAGTAGCATAATGCTATGAAGATGATCCGCTCCTGCGAGAGCTGGAGTCGAATCCAAAGATATCTGGCCTGTGAATCACGTGCGACTATCTGTATCCTGCTCTGAAGTCCATCTCTAAAGAGTATGGCTACTCCTCCTGATCCTCGGGTGGTGTGCTGACGTGTACACTCTCTGTATGTGGACTCCCACTGAAAACCGTGGACACGAGGTAGGCCCCGGTCCGGGCTCTCATGTGTCTCTGTGAGCATAATGATGTCTTTGCCTTTGCGCACCTCTTCCAATCTCTCTGGGTGTGTCCATAGATCTCCATTGCAGTTCCAAACTGCAAGGTGTATCTCCTCGAGTGTCTCACAGGCCGCGAATCCCTATGGGATGGCCTTGCCATCAATGATGACACGACCATCTCTGTATGAAGCCTTCTTTCCTTCTTTGCGAGCTTGATGTACTCTCGGCATGCATGCACGACGGTGTGCTACCTGCATGGGTGTGAGATCATCGTCAAGGTAGATGGGGGCGCCATCAAGTGCTCTCAAAATCACCCTCTTGCGTAGGAAAGTAGATCTTATATCTTCGGAAGGGAAGTGTAGAATGAGAGCTCTCTTCTTCGTGGGGTCTCGTCCCGTTCTCCAAGACTTGATGAATGGGGGGGACTCCTCTTTGTAGCCGAGTATCTTGCATAGTGTCTTCCCATCGGACTCGGGGGTAGAGCCTTCTTTTTCTTCAATGCCCGTGATGCGTACATTGAGACGGCGGGCATGTCTCATCTTTTCTTCCTCAATAGTGGTGTGCACGATGAGGGCTTCTTCCTTTTGTGCTTTCTCTTTGGCTTCTTTTTTGATGTTCTTCTTCACTATGTCGATCCACCCTTCTTTGGTAGCTTCTAATTTGTTTTCCATGCTCTCGGTCAAGGATTTGGTGAGTTCTTCTTTGAGAGCTTCTGTCTTGTTCATATTAATCTCTCCTTCTTCGGGTGTAAGAGAGACCATTGAAGCTTTGAGGAGCTCCAATTCCTCTTTCATGTTTGCCCTCTCCTTAGCCCATTCTTCTTTCTCTTTCTGCCATGCTTCCCTCTCCTTATGATATGTTTCTACTTCCTTCTCGAGCTTTGAGAGGCGGCTGATGATGGCCGTGATAGTGGAGTCCACCATCTTCTTGTTTTCTTTGATAGCTATGGTCAGTTTGTCCTCCATTTTTGTCAAATCGTCCTTCTTAGCCGTAGCGCTCATTGCATTCGAAGATGAAAAAATGCTCAGAGTACTGAGCCTAAAGACTTGCGATGAAGACGGGAGCGCGCCCGATGCGCGATGGAGCAAGGGTGGGAGTGGCTAATAACTGTAGGAAACAGTTATTAGTCCGGGGCAGGGACACACTACTTCAGAGAGAGAGAGAGAGAGAGAGAGAGAGAGAGAGAGAGACTTTTTAACGTCTATTAGAGGCCAAAATCAGCCTATGAGACAAAACATATACATCAGGATGATCCAATCCACTGGGATCCCAAAAGGAAAATAAAGTGTGAATACAAAACAGAGTATAAAAGGAGTGGATAATAGCTGGCTTCAAGGGTGTGGGGTGCTATGGGTATGCACTCTATATGCTCAATAGGTGAGATACAAATATGATATGCATAGGGAGGGGGGGCTCGATGGTGTCATAATGCTCTAAATGCCTGGAGTGGGTGTAGGATATAATGCATCGGTGGGTAAGGCATCGCGGCGATCCTCAAAATGCTCTGCACGTCGAGATTGACAGGGTTGTGCTGTTGACGTCTCCGTATCTCCATGTCATGGCGTGCGTGAATCGCCTGAATCTCTCTTTGGTGTGGACGGGCTCTCCGGAGTGGGGGTCTCGGTCGTCGACGCTGTTGTCTAAACTCCTTTGCTCTCTGTAATGTGACACCCTGCGTCGAGCTGGGTCCTTGGGTGGCTGTGGTTCTAAAAAAAATTGTAATATAAGTCTGGCCAGGTGTATCTCCATCTGTTGCTGGAGAAGTGATGCACGGCGGTGTTAGAGCTCTACTAGGAAACGACCTAGAGGGTGCAAGTCCTCCGTCTCCAATAAAGCCCTGATCTCTCTGGGTCCCTCGAAGAGCTTTGGGTAGCGGCCTCTGATGTCCTCATATGCCTGGCATCTACATGTGTAGTGCTCCTCGTCCTCCACCTCCTCTCGACATATCCTACATAATCTCTCGTCCCTGGGGGCATGTGTCGCTCGCCCAACCTCAATCTCGAGCTGGTGTGATGATACTCTGAGCTGCCCAATGGCCACTCTCTGCTGCTGCCATGTATGTATTCATGTATCGTGGTCTCTGAATGAAACCATCCGCTATCAGAGTCAGGAAGTGCTCTCTATAGTGTTGCCTCTTTGTGGGAAGAGGCTCTTGTGGTGCTATCCATGTTTCCCTGACGTGTATATGTAGTAGGTCTTGACGGATGGTCCTGTTCCTCTCCGAACGAGAGAGGGTAATGTAGGCGGAAGAGAGGTCATACTGAAAAGGGGGGAGATCCGTAATGCTCATGCCATGGTTTGCTAACCATCGGTAGGTCTGTGCATACCATACTCTCTCATGCCTTGTCTCTGCCAAATGTCTAGAGCTCTCAAAAAGCCTGGTGAGTTGGCTGGTGGGGAGCTCTCTGACTCTTAGAATAAAGGGCACCTGCTGAAAGAGGGCCTCCACTAGCATCGGTGGTGTGCCAAGCTCATCTCGTATAATGTCATGTGGAACGGAGGGCTTGCTGCGGAGCAAGCGTGAGATCATGGTGACTTGGGGCCTCTCAATCCACGTCCACATCGCCTCCGTGATCCCTAGTGCCCATACTGCAGCTGTGTACATCAATGCGGGTGTCACTAGAGTATCAAAGAGCCACCCCTTGGTCCACGGCTCCTAAAAATGTGCCTGAAAGCAGCGTGTCTCCAATCCTGCAAGTGCCGCATAGCCTCTCATCAATCTCTCTCGCTGCCTGTGCCATGGAGAATACCCCTGTGCTGCTCGAGAAGGTGACACCTAAGTAGACATAGGAGTCCACTACCTCTATCTGTCCTCCAGCTGCGGCAAGGTTGCATCGGTTCGCGTGCCGGAAATTCCGGTACCATAATCCGGTTCGGTTCGGTACCATAGCGAACCTTACATCCGGTTCGTCCATTTTTTTCGTATGGTTCAAATGATGTTTTTCTTGATACTCAACCCAAGTTGTTGCCAATTTACAAGGTACATACACATACATCTGTTCATACATAGTGCACACACACAAATATATGTATATAGATGTATATGTGTATATATAATTTTTGCATGTATATACAAAACCTACTACGTACCTTACGAACCTTACCTTGGAGGTAAGATTCGGTTCACGTACCTTACCCGTACCGAATCTTACAAACCTTACGAACCTAACCACCTTGAGCTGCGGTGAAAGAGGCGCGATGGCATACTGTCCTGGAGGTATGGAAGATCATGACCTTGGTCTTGCCAAGGTTCACTCTGAGTCCTCTCTCCATGCAGAAGGTATCGAGCTCCTGTAAATGTGGCTGCAGCCCCTCCTGGGACTCTGAAAGCAGCACAATGTCATCAGCATAATAGGATGTGTACTGGCCTACCTCCCAAGTCTCCTCCTAGCCCTCCTACTCGCTGTATATACTGAGTGATCTCGTCGATGTAGAGGCCGGGGGGGAGAGAGAGAGAGAGAGAGAGAGAGAGAGAGAGAGAGAGAGAGAGAGAGAGAGAGAGAGAGAGAGAGAGAGAGAGAGAGAGAGAGAGAGAGAGAGAGAGAGAGAGAGAGAGAGAGAGAGAGAGAGAAAGAAAGTGTTTTTACGTCTATTAGGAGGCCGAACTCGGCCTATGAGACAGATCGATGTACATGGGGTGTATCTTCTCTCTATCAGAGAAGATAAAAGTGCTGAAAAAGAAACTGGTAAAGCTGATACATATCTCCGTGATATGCGTGTGGAGATACCCATGAAAGTGGGGGGGTGTATGGAGTGCGATATCTATTATAGTCTATATGCAAAGGGGTAGTACAACAAGCATGGGAATGCATCTGAAACGACTAACTAGCTCCATCCTGTGCTAGTGGGCGGATGTAAGATGTGATACATAGTGGAGGTGGAGTCAGGGCATCGTGATAGCTCCAGCGGGATCAGCCATCATCTGGAATCGTCTCTCGTCCATGGCGCGATGGTGACGAGCCTGGATATCTGCAATCTGATGTTGGTGATGTCTCGGGGCCCGATATCCTCTAGCACGGGGTCGTCTCCTAGCTCGAGGAGTCTGAGCCTGCTGAAGAGTCACCCCGCTCGGTGTGTGGGCTGAGGGGGGGAGGGCTGGAGCACGTCGTGGAATAAAGAACTCAGTGAGCTGACTCTGTCTCCCTCATGTATGGGCTGCTACAGTAGGCTGAAGTAGGGAATCTCTGTGACTCTGTATCTCTAGTAGGAATCGCCCGAACTGTCGTTGGTCTCTAGAGTCCATGATCTCTCGGAGGGCGGGCTGCCCTGTAAATAGAGTCCCGTATCTACCTCTGATGCCATCATATGCGCTACATCTGCGTACAAAGTGCTCCTCATCCTCCATCTCTACTCTGCAAACCCTGCATATCTGATCCTCTCTGGGAATGTCTGCGGCTCTTCCCGTCTCAATCTCTAGTCTATGTGATGAGACTCTGAACTGGCCAATCGCTACCCTCGAGCTATGAGGCATGTAAGTGTCCATGTAACATGGCCGCCGGATGAAACCGTCCGCTAGGATGTCTAAGAACTGGTCTCGATAGTGCAATAGTCTCGATCCCATGTGTGGTGTGTGCCATGTCTGACTAATGTAGAGCTTCCAAAGACAACATTCCTCTCATGACGAGAGAGGTGGATGTGAGGTGAGTCTGGGTCGTACTGAAAAGGTGGCAATCTGTCCATATCAAGCCCATGACTATCAAACCATACTCTAACCTGAGTGTACCAAGCTCTCTCATATCCTGACTCTGATATCTGTATAGATGCCTCAAAAGCTTTGCGTGTGAGTCTGTCTGTAGGGAGCTCCCTCATCGTCTTAATAAAGCAGATAGTCTGGAATAGTGCATCTACTACCATGGGTGGTGCAGCTAGCTCTGCCCCGATGATGTCATGTGGTACCGACTGTTTCCCGCGAAATAGTCGCGAGATCATACGTACCTGGGGCCTCTCGATCGCACTCCACTGGGTGACTGTGAGGCCTGGGGCCCAAACTGTCGCAGCATACATCATAGCTGGTCGGAGAGAGAGAGAGAGAGAGAGAGAGAGAGAGAGAGAGAGAGAGAGAGAGAGAGAGAGAGAGAGAGAGAGAGAGAGAGAGAGAGAGAGAGAGAGAGAGAGAGAGAGAGAGAGAGAGATTTTTTTTACATCTATGATAGGCCAAAGTCGGCCTATGAGACAAAACATAAGATACATGATGCGGATGTCATCCGGCTGTCACAGAAGTGTAACAAGATCATGAAAAAGCTAATATAACCTAGTCTCAGACATGTGTGGTAAAATACCTAGGCTGATGGAGCCCTATTTTTGGGGGTTATATGCATGTCTATATGCTGAGGGCAATACAATCATGAAGATGTGCATCCGGTGATGTGCCTTCTAAAAGCCCTTTAACCCGTACATGTAATCGACGCGTGTGTCGAAGCCTCTCTTCTTCGAGGGTGTCTTGGATCCTAGAGATCTCTCCCTGCCGTGCATGGTGTGATGATCTCCCACCATGCTCTAATACTTTGTCTCTGATCAAGCTCTCCTACTAGATGTTGATGATATATGCGAGAGAACATAATGACAAGGAAATAATGCAAGAGGGGTGTGAAGCTTGAATGAACATGGAGATGCAAGGGGAAAAGATAGAAGTGTTCATACACACACAAAGAGTAGAGAGAGAGAAATGAAATGACATGATATTTTAACATCGACAATGGCCAAAATGTGTGCATGCGAAAGAAAGACGAAAAGAAGTATGCTAAATGCTGCAGTGAAAAACCTCCATTAGGATTCAATGTGGGGACACAATTTCAAGTGATACAAGACAATTAAGGATACATCAGCATCAAGTTTCAACTAAGATGAGGCAATCCTCCAGCGTAGGAGATCAAGCATCAATCAGTGTCAGATCTCCTCGATATGCTCCATTGTCGAGCCTTGAGTGCCAGGTGCCCATGGTACATTAAAATAATTCAAATCCATCTGCATCTCACAGACCGTGCTGGGATGTCCTTCGCAGTAACTGAAGATGCCTTTATCTTCCTAAGTCCATTGCATGGTCAATGAGTGTGCTAACAAAGGTGGGCTCCAATCTTTGCTATGGTGCCTGTCTTTCTAGTTGTCTAGTGGTATGATTTACTGGAAATAATCCATAATCTGCTCTGAATCTGTCTCTCTCACTTCCCAGTGCACTATCTCTATGTCTCATGTGCTCAAGCAAGAATTAAAACCAAGCATCTCTCATCATGATATCTCAAAACTCTAGAGAGTGTTCCAAAACCCTGTCTACATTTGCATTAGGAGTACCCAGAGAGACAGAGTGCAATCAATTTGCAAGGGAGGAGGGGAGAGATTAGTTTTAAGCTCCAAATCATTATCAATCTCCAACACAAGACATGATCAGGATGACATTTTCTTTGCACCTTGAGATGTGTGCCATTCAGCCATTCATTAAAGCTATTGCCAACCTTCGTGGGCACTTTGCCTCCTAAATCTCGGACTCTCCTTGGTGTAGCTTGGGGCAGGTATGAATTTATACCTGATAGAGGGACCTATTCCTTGCTAGAAAATTAGTTCTTGACATAGCTTTTTTTTTTTTTTTTGGGTTTTGGGGGGGGGTGTGTGTGTGGTATAAGAATGAGTTTAAAGACACTCTTGATATGCATTTGAATCATAGAGACTTGGATAACCAAGTGCAAGTCCACTGTGATGCAATAGCATATGCTG